>OY728166.1:78071652-78671652 GCA_963277665.1 Viscum album
AAAATATAATTGTCAGTATATAATCCTTATCTAAATAAAAAACTAATATCCATTTTATTTAAAATACAAATATATGAATATTTATATACCTATTTAATGTGTACATGTATATATATGTGTGTGTGTGTGTGCGCATCTATATTGACAAACTGATATATATTATCTATATATTCTAAACATATGTATATACATATTAATATATAACAATTGTAAATATATATAAATATGTATAATTATACTTACAGATACACATATAATATATGTGTGTGTGTCTATTGTATATATATATTTATTTATTTATAAACACACACACAAAAGCATATTTTATAAATGTATTTAAAACAGATCTTATAAATATATATTAATATAAGAATAAATATATTAATATATAAATATAACTATATATATATATATTAATATATGGATATATATATATATTAATATAACTATATATATATATTAATATAACTATATATATATATATTAATATAAATATATATATGTTAATATAAATCTATATTAATATACAAGTAAATATAACTATATATATATATAAATATATATATAAATAAATATATATATATTAATAAATGAAGAGTAAATCAATATGGTGGAGTGGTAAAGGCTTAGGTGCACAAGCAACAGGTCCCGAGTTTGAATCCAGGGGGAGGCAGGTCACGCGTGCGGGTGGAATAAGGGATAGCGCTGTTAAAGGCCAGGGGGTGGTTGGGGCGTGCTGGCTTGGGTGGGGGTGCTATTGAAAGGGGCTTCAAGTGTTGTTGAATCCCCTCCCTGAATTGCAAAAATATTTTTTATTATTTTAATGTTTTTTAACTTTTATTAGTGCTAAAAATGTACCAATAAAAGGGATCTTTTAACAGCGCTAAAAAAGCACTGATAAAGGACCCATTTATCAGCACTTTTTTTGCACTAATAAAATGGGTCTTTATCAACACTTTTTTAGCACTGATAAAAGGGACCCCCCTTTATCTTAGCTGAGATTAACAACGCTTTTTTAGTGTTGTAAATGGACTTTTCTAGCTCTGATAAATTCCATATTTGCAGTAGTGTATTTATAATTCCCAAAAAAAAATATTTACATAATTTCTACTCACAAATTCTAAATATGGAATATATTTTTCAAAATTTAAAATACATAAGTTGCAGTAATTAATTTAAAATTAAACTCATTGACGAAGTGAGAAAATGGGTTATTAAAGTTAAAACATTGAAAAGATTGAAACATTTTTATATCTAAATTCAATGTAAAACTGATGTCAATGACTTACATTGGATTAACTGCTAAAAAAATAATCTAGTTATACTTTTAAACCAATTAAATATATAGTTTGACCGTATAAATTATTTATATGGAAAAGTTGTTTTTAATTAAAATACAATATTTTATTATTATCCATCAAAACATGAAACCTATCATAAAATACCAAAAATTCAACCAAAGTAAATTTTTATACCCTTCTTTCAAATAATAAGTTTCTTTTGGCTTATAAAAACTATAAAAGTGTCAAAATTTGGATTTAAAATGGGTTCGTCATTAAAAGACGATAAAATTACCCTTTTGAAAAATATAGGGTTTTTATGCATAAGATTGGGTTGGTTCTTATCATATGCCTATAAAATCTATTTAATAAATATTGAAAATATTTTATTGAATATATAACATATATATTTCATTAATATCATTCACTAATTGTAATTAATTTAATTTATTGATACAAAATGACTTTAGGAGCATAAAAATAAAAATATTTCCTTTATATATATATATATATATATTCATTTCTAATTAATTGGTAACCAATTAATTCATCTTATAGATTGAATATTTTTAATAAGTTATTTAATACTATTAATAACTGCTAATTTAACGGCTATATTATTATCTTATTCAAATAATAATAAAATGATGTTTTATAGAAATTCAGTGTTGCATGTAACACAAGCTAAATCGGTGTTGTGTGTAGCATAAACTTACCTTGGTGTAGCGTATAACAAAAGTCTGACTTAGTGCATCATTCAATCACAATACATCAATAAAAGTTTAATTTATTCGAAAATTTTTTCATAAAAACTCAATGTGTTATAAAAACACTCACATTGTCTTGATACTTTATGACAATGATCCATAATTCATTTGTGACGTGTGTGAATTAACCTAAAGTCAATCAGATACAATATGTGGATGGTATGACTAATAGTGAGTGTTTTCATTTAAAATTGACATTTTAGTTCAAAGTGTGTGTTACATACTGAAAACTAGGTAAACACACTCAAATTATCCCGATATTTTAGGAAAAATATCAATAATTGATTTCTTTCATATGGAAATTAACTGCACGTTATCTAACACAGTGTGTCTGATATGACTAAAAGTGTGCGTTTTCATTTAAAGTAACATTTTAATTCAAAATTCTCATCACATACTCAAAACTGAGAGAACATTCTGGGATTCTCATGATACTTTAAGACAATGATTTGTGATTCATTTGTGATGTGTAAGAATTAATCACACATCAACCTGACACACATTTGTGGTTGAATTGATTGAAATTGGATGTTTTCTGTTAAAAAATTACATTTCCATCAAAATCACGCGTCACATACTCAAAACTGATAAAATACCCTCATATTGTCTTGATACTTTAGGATAATGATCTATGATTCATTTGTGACATGTATGAATAAATCTCAAGTCAATTTGATTAATGGTGTGGTTGATATGACCAATAGTATGTGTTTTCATTTTAAAATGCCATTTTAGTTCAAAACATGCATGAAATATTACTTTGCAATATTTTTTACTTATGCATTGTGTTATCCTTTTTTATTTATGCATTATCATTTAGTATTCATGTTCACCTTTATTTTTTTCATTCATTATTGTGTCATATTTATGTGTTATTTATTTCTTTGTTGTATTACTAACATAAGAATTGTTTTTTATTACATGTACACTTTTTTTTAGTTGGGTACTGTGTTGATAAACTGTTAGTGCAATCGAGCTCTATTGGAATGGAATTCTAATGAAAACAAAATATAGGTCTGCCCAGTTTGGTATCCATGTTAACATGCTTTTTAATTTCTTGGAAAATGTAATGTTTTTAACAAAATATATATATTATTGTAATTTTAATATATTGAAATTTTTGTAATGTAGAATTATTTTGTATTTTTAATTTATTTTAATGAAAATTTATTTTAAATTGTGCTATAATTTAATAAATGGTTGTTGTTATGTGTTGTAAATGTAGTTGCACACTACTGCAACTGTTATCTCTTATTAGAGAAACCTACAGTGATGGTAAAAGTAGAATTTATTAGTGCTAAAATAAGTGTTGATAAATGTAAACTTTGTTAGTGATTCTTTTAGTGGTGATTAATGATACTTTTATCAAGGCATTTTTTTTAATGCTGATAAAAGAACTTGACTTTAAAAGATGCTTTTAATGTTTTCATTTTCTTAGCACTGATAATAACAATTTATAACATTGATAAAAAGGTAATCTAGTGTAGATAAAAACAATAAATACATGTTGTTAAAAGATAATAACTTTTAGAAACACACCTTTCGAAAACACTCATGAGTGTGTTGTGGATACTTTTAACAATATAAAATGGGTTAAAAATTAATATCATTGTAGTTAATGTGGTTGAGATTTGTACATATAGTAGTTTAAGATACTTAATGCATTATAATACATGTATTTAAATGTTCTCACAATACATACCACTATAATATAATGTGTTTTTTTAAGTTGGATTGACATGTTCTCATTGATTGATTGATATGTATCAAGTGGAAGAATGTAATAAATTAATGATGGTACACCCATGAATGACCAGCTTTAATTCAACTTGTGGATGACAAGAGTTGAAGTCTTGGTATTTTATGGAAAAGCCCACCAATATTTTTAAACTCCCTGCACTCAGTGAAACTACCTAGAATACACCATCTGACCTCTATGTAGAGTGCACAAGGCATTTTTCTCTCTCCAATCTTATGCAAGTAAGTTATAATGAGTTAAGGTCACCTATTCTTTAAAAATATCATCAGAATACTAGCATGATCTGAACATATCATTAATTTCTCCCTCCTTTCAAAGTTCTTAATAAAGGATTATTTGGGCGGTTTTGGGGAATAGGATGACCTCTCGCAGGTAAGCCATGCCTGTGGCGGCCAGCACGAAAACCAAATTTATCAAACTCGTGAGTCTTACTGTTGAGTTTTCATGATGTTTTCGAGTTCTCCAACAAATCAATGTGTTCCTCATTCTGGGTACCCCATATCAGGGTTCCCGCCTGAAAAAATATAATCCTAGACTGGCTTAAAAAATCTCATCAAAATGGAACAAAAGCTCAAAATATCATAGTGGAAGGAGCACACCTTCGGGAGGACAAAGTCAAAAGTAGCAACAATTATTCCATCTTCATTCAATCTGGTGTGGAACAACTTAAGATCATTGAGGAAGTCACATATCATGATGGTATTATTTAATATTTCATCTGCAAAATACCTTTATATATAAATATAATTATAAATATACAAACACATTCACATGCATATGGCCGATGCAGCTCTTGTGGGAATTACGAGGGAGCTACACACTTGAAAAGGGAGTTCTAGTACCTTATATTCTACTAGTTTTGTGTAATTTGTGTGTGAATTATTTCACTTATGATTATTCTTTATATGATTCTTCTTTGAATTCATTTATTTTGTTTAATTAAGTGAAACATTTCTCATTTCAATATCGATTCGGTTGAGATTCAAGTGAGAATATTGGGTTGTTTCGATTGGACAACACAAGAATCCTCCTTCTCTCACACATACATGATATTTCAATATGATTTGGGATACCTCACTCTATTCTTGAGGTCCAAACCTTGACAACGTAATTGTTGTGTCAAGGGATGGTTCATTGTGCATCATTTTAAGAGGAAAGAGAAGAACCAAGATCTTGGTCATCCCTCAACCAAAGGATTACAACAAAATATAATAACCAATTGTGAACAAGGAACTATTAAAGTGATATAGTAACTTAGAAATGATCACTTATTTATCTCATATTTTTCAAAATAAACTTTTTATTTCAACTTTACAACTCTTTACATTAAGTTACTTTCCTAAATTTTTTTACAAAATCACTCCCCCATTTTAGTACTTTTTTATTAAAAATGCATACTCTAAACCTATTAATGCTCCATGAAAGATGACCTAGGTTCTACCCTGGACTATAAATAAACTTTAGAAACATAACCAACTTGACGTGTCATGAAAACTCGGTCACCACTCAATGCTTTGAACCTTAAGTGATTTCAAAGTGAAAATGATATTTTTCTCAAAAAATGTTTCATCAACCTTTTAAAAACATTTTTTATCTATGATAACATTCTTTAATATTACTTACACATTACTAGAAATATGATCCAATGACGTCTTCCAATTTCATTCTTTGGATGACTTATAATGATGAAAATTTAAGGATGATTCTATGAAACTTGTTTTTTCATTATGTGAGAGGTGGATCTGATGCATTGAGTAAAGACTCATGAGATAATAAGGATTGAAATATGGAGTGAACATAGTTCAGTAAGAGACTTTTTCCACTATAATAGTCTTAGGAGAGAAACTTAACTAAGGATAGGATGAAGTTGAGAGTAAAATCAATCCATTGTGATGGTTTTGACAGATCCTTGACTCAAGAAATGATTTTATTTGTTTATATGCATGCCAAAAACTTATGTCAATGTTATAATTTCATGAATTATTTTTTAATTCTTTTATGATTCATGTCTTATGATCTGCCAAGATTTATGTCATGATTCGAGATTATGATCTATAATATGCTAGGTATGAATTTTCAAATGTTAAACTCATGTTTTCATGCTCTTATGTCAATGTTATGTTTAAGTGATCATTGATATTTCTAATGTTTATCCTTATTGATCATTTCAACTCACTTTTTTTATGTTTCCTTTTATTGAGTTGTGTTACGTCTAAGAAGAGTATTATATAAGAAGAATTTCACACCAATATGGTTTGAAAATATTGGTTTGACGGATGGAATAAGATTCCAAACTAAATGTAGAGACCTGATTTTTGGCTTGTAAGACTTTAAAATATTTCTATATATATTTCCAGAGATAGGCGCTAAGACGACGTACGATTATGAGGCCTGGTGTTCCCAGAATTGATTTTATAAAAATATTAAATATATTTTATATTACGCTCGCAGTTAATTAAAGAAAATGATACAAATATTAAATGGTTGATCGGATCCAAAATCCAAGACCACGGCTAAATCTGAAACATGGTGTTTACCCAAGGCGTGACCTAAAGTGAGTTAGCATGGGATGTTTGTACCCCTCACTCGTTGGCGGTGCATTTAACGGATAAATTAATTACTTTATTTTCTTGAACAATGGGTAAGACTATATATATTCCATTATGTATTTTTGTCCAGCATTGATCTCATAACCCTACAATCATCGGCAAGTTCTATTTCCCTTTCCTTTGGCAAATCACAATGAATGATGACAAAACGTCAGACCGGATCAGATAAAGACGCGGAGAACGCAACAAATCCTCCTCTATTGGAAAACACTTTATTCATCAAAGATCGATCCAAAATATAGATAAGACTCATCAATTTTGTGTTTTACACCGTTTTCATTAATGATTGAGCAGATCGAACATTGTTCTTCGATCTGCGCCCTTTTGCAGCCTTTGCATGTGCTCATGTACAGAAATTAATTTGTTGACAATTTTTTTCTAACTCTGGGATCCCCGTTCTTGATTGACTGGACAAGAACACTTGGTCCTTTGTTCTTGGATCTTTATCCCAATTTTTCTTTGCGTTCATCACTGATCTGATCCCCGTAGACCCATTTTGAATTTGTCAGGAGGTAGCAAGCCCTATCTGACCCCCTAATTCGCGATGAATCAACAAAATAAGAATAGATTGATGAAACAAGCATAGAACTAAGAAGCATGAAATGTGAAGAGATTGATTCTGAGTGGAGGTTGTCTGAAAAGTCTCATAGAAGAGGCTACTTGGTGTGAACGTGATGGTGGCTGGGCTCAGATGTTCAACAGGGTGGTCGGACATGGTCAACATGGTGAGCGTTTATTATTAATGATAGTAATCGTGGAATAAAAATTTTGGTTAATTAAATTAAATGGTTTTAATTTAATAAAGGAAAATCGTTTTAAATTAATTGGTTTTAATTTAATGACATATAAGATATATGATATCAAATATGAATCTTAGTTAAAAAATATTATATCGGTTATATATTTTAAATGAGGTGTTCGTTTGACAAACTGTCAGCGACAACGTGATCCTAGAATTAATATGATCATTTTAAGAATGATGTTGGATACCTTTTTCGGACTCGTGCATCTTGTCAACGAGACACCCAATGATAATAAAATTATTATTATTGCTGATCTTATATCCGACATATCTCCCTCATACGATGTTGGAATGAAAAAATGTTAGCGATGATGCAACCATAACATTCAGGAGAATGTTGTAAGACCAATATCAGGTATTTAATTTGAACTCATTACTCAGACCCATGTGACATCATTCATTCGTAATGTAGTGAAATGTGAATTTTTTCACTAGGTGTCCAATTGAGGAAAGTGAATAGCCTATCTTGAGTGTTTTTCTGTAAGGATCATAATGGTATAATCTGTTTGTCCATCCAGAGTAGTTTGCAGAGGCATATCAATGAAATTATGTTTTTTTAATTTATACAGATGACGAGCCTCATGCGTTCATTAGGCTTCTGGCCAAGACATGTCATGTAGTACCCCTACATGCCATGTAGTACAACATAGCCAGCAAGTTGTGTGTTGTCAAGGACATGACAGACAGAAGTTCGGGACCACACGTCGTGTGGGTCCCTAACATATCATGTACAACATTTTGAGGAATCTTCAAGGTTCCATATCTCCTTCCATTGAAGTTGTATTTTGGACTATGAGTAGCCTATCCAGTGTTTTTCCACATAGAACATGACAGTTCCCTCAAAAGAAGCTTTCAAGATATGATGTGAAATGTTCTGGGTTTGCCATGCACTAAGGCGGTGAAAATATATTTATCTCAGATTTACGGTGCTCAGGCATGTATTTGTAAAATTTTGTATGAGTCTTCTCATGTTCGTATTTCTCATAGTTCTTGTAACTATTTATCCTTGCATAGTAAAAAACCCTAATGATTCTTCCCCATGCACGTAGGCCTATGGATAAAGCACATAAATATTTAGTGTCCCTTTTACTACTTTACTTTTCCGCATTTAATTTGACCTGTAAAGTGATGAATGTTCTATACTTCTAAAATATTAATTATAATTCTAATTTTGAATTCATCCAGTTAATTAAAAGTTGTTTGGTATTTTCACTTCCCAGTTATATCATAGCTGCTGCTTTGTTATTCATTCTTGCTCTTTGATGCTGGATATGTATGCCATTATGGATTTGTTTTACTCTGTCTTGTTTTTGTTTTTTAATGAGAAAATAAAGTAAAATCTTTGAATAGTTTTAAATTCCACTACTGGTGTGTTTTTGTAACCACTACTTTTTTGTTTTATTCCTAATGTTTGGAATTGCGAGTCGAAAATTCTTTTTTTTATCAGTTTTCATGTTATAAACTGTTAATAAACATAGTTTTCTCATTTTAGACTTTAATGAATCAAAACACCCAAATAGATCTGAGCTATTATGTGGGGATTGTCTCTCGCGTAGGGGAACTCCCCACAACAAAGTGTTATAAAAGGGTAATTGGGTTTATGTTTTTCTTTGTTAAAATTTGAAATCGTTTGTACATTGATTTCAAATGATTTGTTAGTGGATTTTACCTATTGAAACATGATTTGATTATTTTTTTTAGCTAGGTCGTTAGATCTCTTAGGCTGTAATTTCATCCTATTGTTGATAGTTTGTTTCCTCATAGTTTCACAATTTTCTTTGCTTGTATAAACCTCAAAGATGCCTATTGGTAGTTGCTAACTATGTGTGTCTATGGTTTCGGGGTAGGAATTGGTTCTATGTGAGGTTTGCCTATGTTTGAGATCTAGTTAGCAGTAAGGGTTTTCCAGTATTTTTTTCTGTAGTGTCTGCCTTTTTTCCTAGGAGATGAGCTTATGTTAGCTCTATTGTGTTCCTCTGCATCCTTTAGGACTGTTTGCTCCGGGTATGGTCTCGTTGCGAGTTTAGTGTTTAGGTTCGGGTAGCTTATGGGTGTAGTGTCGCTTGGCTGATCACCAAGATTCTTTGTTTACTGTTCTACCCTGTTTAGCATCTTTGTTTGGTTTCCTAGGAACTATGTACCATTAGTAAGTCCAGACATGGATTTCTAGACCTTTAGTGGCTTGTTTTCCCCTAGTTTCTAGATAGATCCTATCCTTTGTTCTCACGTCTTTGAGTGGTCATAGGATATTGGGACTACTTTCATGTGTCCTTGTAGTTCCCATTTTGTGTGAGGATGTCTCCTTTTAGATTTTGTTTAGGCGGACATCTCCTATGGTGGATATTCTGAATCCATCTGCTGAGGATCTTCTGGTAACCTACATCGAGAGTCTTCCTATTAGAGTTTTTAGGTAGCGTGTCTCTGTTTTAAAGCCGACGGTGCTTGGTACTTTGGTCTTGTTATGTCTTTGTGGGTTTAGTTTGAGACCTCTTTGGGTTGTTTCATTTACTATGCATGATTCCCCTCTTCACGTTGCTCATATTGCTGCCTATAGCCTTAGGAGAGTGAGATGGTAATTTGCTCTAGGTTTGTTCCTCTAGTGTGTCATGGTTTTGGGCTGTTTTCTCTAGGTTGTGACTCACTACGAGTGGTGATTGGGCCTAGGAAATGTTTAGAGTGATAGTGTCATGTGAATAGGTTTGGTGACGATCAAGCTTTATGACGATTCTATTGGGATCTTTTTAGAGATATCAGGCGGTTCCTAGATATCGTTAAAAAGTTAGAATGAGATGGGGTTTCTCGGTCAGTAGCGTGCTACCCTTGGATCACCGGTGTTCTTGTAGGTTTAGAGTTTGACCTTAAAACTCTTGGGACTACATGGGATTTGTAGTTGTACCTGGTTTTTGAGGAACTCCTATTGTTGGCTTGGTTTTAGGCAGTGTCTTCTCTTCAGGTGGAGAGTTTTTTGGGTCTATCATAGATTTAGGTTGAGTGAGCGATTTTCTTTCCTTTGAGCTTTGTGTCTTTTCCTTCTTGTTTACTCTAACCGGTTTTATTTCTAAGTTTCATTCTTTGTGAATTTCTATGAGTTTTTTTCCATGTTTTGTGTGGGGATGTATACTTCTCTATTTATTTGTGTTCTCCAGGAACAGGTGAGCTGATCTGGGAACCTGTTATAGCATGTGATTTGCTGGTCTGACTTCCTCCTTGACATCATCTCAGAGGGTGACTCAGGTGAGTGAAGGTATGTGCTATGTTTATATTTAGAGACTTTTTTGAGAGCATGTTTATAAGTTTTTTAGATATCATTCAACTTTGGGAGACATGTGTCATAGTTGATTCATGTAGGGGGACTGTTTTGGTCATACCCCGTAGGTTGTTTCCTGTTTAGAATATGCTCAAGTTGATGATAGTGTTAGGTGGTGCAGAATCATAATGTGGATTATGCTTTAATTTTCAAAGTGAAGATTGTGGTTTTTCATATTAAATATGTACATGCATTTTAATTTCCACGGTGGAGGAATTTGAATTTCATTTCACGTTTTTTTAATTGTTAATTAAAATATCATTTATTTAATATGTTGTTTTGAAGTTTGTTTCACAACTGTTAGTGGAAACCACCCATTGCAGATCCACCGACCATGTGTCCCAATTCGGTTTTGAGATATCAATGAAATTAGGTATTGATAAAGGAAGAAAAATGCTCTTGAGAACCTGACTCTCTTACGGTGATGTGGTTCAGCTCCTCCTCGGCGGAGTGAGAGGCGCAGCAGTAGGCCATACATGGTTCTCCTGAGAGAGATCATCCACATCGAAGGGAAGATCAGCGACGCCATGTTCCTAATTTGGTATTCCTGCTTCGCAAAAGAAAGAGAAACACCTCTCCTTCCCCCGATCTGGTTTTGATGTTTTGGTTCGTCGTCGGAGATCGGACTGGAGAGGGATCCTATCCAAGTCTCACTAGTCCAAAGTTCTTGCTTCGTGAAGAAAGATTAGCGAACACATAGTTACGACGAGACCTTGGCTGATATGTGTTGCTACTCAGGGTGATTGACCACATGCTGAATTTTGGTTCTAGTTCTTGAACCCGAAGGGAAGATATAGTCGAAGTTGCAATCCAAGTTCGCTATTAGAGAGGGGTTACCACGAGCTCGCCTTCCTGTGGTTTGATGAAGAAGAATCGTGGAATCTTATAGTAGCGAGGACTGTGTGGTCCAATCTAGTTTGTACCCAATCTGGATAGCAACAACATAATGGTTTGACGACTGGGGCAGACGTAAACAACTTCAAAGGATATGGACAGATCTGACAGCTTGTAGACTTTTCAATGATGATGACATAGTTTGGGCTTCAATGAAGGTGAATCTGAGCCCCTGGTTAGGGGGGTATCGGTCCAGTTTTTTTTTCTGTTTTTCGGTTCTTTCAGACTTGTATTTGTTTGGTCATTTTTGTTGTATGACTCTCCTCATGTTCGTATTTCTCATGGTTCTTGTAACTATTTATCCTTGCATAGTAAAAAACCCCTAATGATTCTATCCCATGTACATAGGCCTATGTCCGAAGAACGTAAATCTTTAGTGTCCCTTTTACTGCATTACTTTTCTGCATTTAATTCGACCTGTAAAGTGATGAATGTTCACTAATTCTTAAATTTTAATTTGAATTCTAATTTTGAATTCATCTGGTTAATTAAAAGTTGTTTGGGCTTTGTACTTCCCGGTTATATCATAGCTTTTGCTTTGTTATTATTTATTTCTCTTTGATTCTGGATATGTATGTCATTCTGGATTTATTTTACTCTGTCTTGTTTCTATTGTTTAATGAGAAAATAAAGTCCAAGATTTGAATAGTTATAAATTCCACTACCGATGTGTTGTTGTAACCACTGCTTTTTTTTATTCTTAATGTTAGGAATTTCATGTCAAACATTCTTTTGTTTATCAATTTTAATGTTATAAACTATTAATAAACATCATTTTCACATTTTGGACTTTAACGAATCAAAACACTCAAATAGATCTAGGCTATTATGTGGGGATTGTATCTTGTATAGGCACTCCCCACAACATTAAATAAATCGAAAACAAGCCCCAACTTCCCAACAATGGCCCCTATAGGATCATAGGGGAAACCCCAACCGTTCCTTACAGTGCAGGAACATGCGCTCGGATCCGAGCACCCGCCGACAAAGAAACACCCACCGCGCATAGGCTGTGGGGCCAACCCATCCAGGTAGGTCATCGTGGCAGTGTAATCGAAGGAAGGGGCCCTGTCCCGATCTACAACATTCACTTCTAGGATCGGTTTGGCCTCTTTACCTTGGGAAATGTCACTAGTACATACAAGCCTTCAGTTTCTCATCCAGTTCGTGAATCTCCACCCATGTGCTTGCCCCGAGATCCATCCCAATTCGAACCTGTAAACCATTTTCCTGTACTGGCCTCACTCATGAAATCCACGAGGTATATCCCATTGTAAAAAAAGGTATTAAGAATGGTTTTACAATGATTGCCGAAGAAATAATCTGGCTTGGCATCACCGAAATTAAAGATGACCCTGATCGGAGTCTTCCAGATCATGATGTTCCTCAGTGAAAGGTTCCCATCGACGAGCTTCTGGTTTCAGGACTTCTTATCGCCACCCAAGGCCAAATTCCCACCATATCTTGAATAAATGAGGACATCCGAGGATACGACATTATTGGTGTAACGTCCGAAATTGATGATGTTGAACGTGTTATAAAAGGATCACATGTAACTCAATAGACCTATTCAAAACTCATCTCATTTTTGTATGTGTTGTACTCAAGTTACATGGCCCAAGGATGCACATGGGGGTGCATTTGTGGAAATCCCAAATATGGGCATGGTTCATTCACTTGTGGAAGGTCTGGATATTGAAGTACACTGCTACAATATCTACTGTAATAGTTTCCACATTACTGCTATAGTAAATGAACTTATTATAATTTAATTAATGACTTTTATGATAATTAGAATAAGGATAATGTGAAATTAAAATAGCCACTATAATCTGCTTTGTTCTTCCATTGTTCTAACCTTAAAACCCTTTATGTATTTATACAAAATGTATCACATTCATTTTTGTATGTGTTATACTCATGTTACTTTACTCTTCCCAAATAATATACTTATATACCTAAATTATACATGTCTAATGACATGTCTATGATTATGTTGTTTGAAAAGTTAAACTTGTGGATTTGAAATCCTCCCCGAGTCTTGGCTAACCGATTGCAGCACTAGCCCACATGGTTTTTCAATTCATCTAGCTAATCAAATCAATTTTCAATACAATGACAAATGAACAATTATTTTTTGTAATTTTGGTTATCATATATTACTTCCAAGTTCCAATTTTTAAAATAAAATTATTGTTTATACTTTTTGTTTGTTATTATTTCACACAACCTCTGATACACAAACACAGGCCATCCAAGACTAGCATGCTTGAAGTAAATAAGATCTCTAATCACTTCTCATGCTCAAACAAAAATCTGATTCTATTCTATAAAAAAATAAGAAACCAATAATATGGATAAGAAAAGACAAAGAACCTGAAACAAAAAAAACAGTAGAAAAACTAGCAGGGAGATATAATCTGCTGCAATGAGGGAGATAACAAAGTGAGGCATGATCTACACAGAAATATTGTTGGGAAAAATAACAATTAGAATCACATATAAACCACAAAATCACATAAGTTCCGTGGAATGAAAAAAATACTAGAAAAGAGGCATCACCTACCTGCTAAAGGACTACTTTACAGAGATCATTAAAATCACAAAGATAATAAATTGACACTGTGTTTGGTGAGATTTTAGTAAAATAAAAGAAATGATTTGATATTTTATAAAAGAAAAGAAAATAAATTAAAGGATTGTGATTTCTATCCTTGTGTTTGGATCAATAAATTAGTAAAAGAAAATAAATTATTTGGATTTCTCTCCATGTTGTTTGGTGAATCTTTTTAAAATAAAATAAAAGAAATTCTTTTGTGATACATGTAGAAAATAGGGATAAAATTGAAATTTAAAAATATTAACAACCCTCCACCATCATTTCTTTCCAAATCACCCCAATTTGGGGGTGATTTAAAAACAATACCAGGAGAGAAATTTATTTCTCTTCATTTCTCCCCTTATCATTTCTTTCCCCTTAAAATTATCTCACCAAACATGATAAACCAATTTCACCTCTCATATAATTTCTTTTCTCTCTGTATCATCCCTTCTAAACTAGACCTGAAACCACATATGAGTAGAAGAAGGGAAAAAATGACAAATTAGAGTAGGCAAATGAGAAAAAATGTTAGCAAATCACATGCTCTGAATCGACTTCGCCTTCAGAAAATAAACCAGTGGCGTGGACTTCACAAGGTGGGAGAAGCGGTACAACAGCTCGAAAAAGTTCACATCTCAAAAAAGTTTTTAATATAAATTCGTGTTTATTGAGTTTGGGTTTTGGCGGTTGGAAAATGAGAGAGAAAACTCGAAATATTTTGTAGGAAAAATATACAAATAAATCAAAAAAAATCCCCCCTTAAACCTCTATTTTCACCTAGAGTTTATTTCTTGGCACAAAAAATAGAAGAATCGCTATGAATGATGCTAGTATAAACACACTCACTTTCACATGGATTAAACCACTTAAATATCTCTCTCTTGAATAATGGAGAACCACCTCACAACCACCAAATAATGGAGAACTAATTGATGTTTCTTGAGTGAATGATTTCAACCAAAGATGGGTGGTGGTCTTGGCCTCCCACCTCATCTACCACCATCTTCCCCCTTTTGACAAATTGGTGGGATGTCCCCAATTCCCACAATAAACAATAGTGGTTGTTGTGGGGTATAGAAGATAAGTTTGATGTCGACCTATATATCACTTGGAGATTTGATTAAGAACAAATCACATCTTTATACATCTTTTCTATTTTTCAAAACATGATATTCACATATCTCTAATGTTGCATGAGAATTTACGCCATTTGAACTTATCATAGTAAGTCTTCTTTGTCATGAAATCTATCAGGTTGTCTTTAGTGTGAATTTTCTATAAGGGTACACTTCCTTCCTCAACCACATCTCGAATAGAATGATAATGTAGATTGATGTTTTTCATCCTAGAATGAAAAGACATATTCATTACAGTATACAAGGTGTTATGATTGCCACAAAATAAAAGAATTTTCTTTTTTCTCCGTCTGAGCTCCTCCAACAATCTTCTCACCCAAATTACTTATTTGCAGGGATCACAGGTAAAAATATAGTTTAAAACGACATGATTTTAATGTCACTTATTTGTAATTGGCATTAAAAATGGTTTTTGATTCTGATTATAAGTTAACCAATGTCAAAAAACCATTGGTTGAGGTTTTTCACATCGAATATAGAATAATCAAAATGAAAAACTTATTTTTGATGTCGATTATTTTATAACTGGTGTTGAAAAACCTTAAAAATGTTTTAGAAAGGAACCCGTTCAAAACTTATTTTAATTCCCCCAATCCAATCATTATATCGACACCTTTTCTAACCTATTCCATCTCTCCATACAACCTTTCTTCATTATAAACCTTAATCTCTCGTGATCCTTCATGACTCCTTTTGTGTCTTTGTTTTATGACTCTACTTCATCGCTCATCCGCTGTTGCAGTTGGGATTCTACCATGTTTTTTTGAAAGGAATACACCCTAAAACCTTATCTGTATATGATACAAGAGGTTACATATTGTAGGTTTACAACATTCCTGAGATGCAACCACTTCCTGCGATTTGTTTGGCATATGAATGATAAAAATTATCATTTGGGTTGATCTTCCATGTAGTTATCATTCAATTAAACATTTCATAGTTTGAAAATCATGAGAGTTAAATTTATTCATGCATATGAAGCATGAATTAGATGAGGTATCAAATCATGCATTATAAACGCACGAGTTCATGCATGCATTTACAGGGAGCATCTTTGGGATTATTTACAGACCATTTGCACATGGTGGTAGAGTGTGGCAGCTTTAAAAAACCCTTATCCTAAAGATCGCTTATTCTACATCCTTTGTGCATGAGATTTTATCACATCATAGAGGATGGAAAATCCCACACATATGATGTGCGATTCTGCTTGATCCGTGGAAATATTTAGAGAGAGGATGTCTTTTGGTTTATCTTAGTGATCTCTCTCAAACTAATGTGATGGTGATTGAGATGATGTAGATGATATTCGGTGTACGGTACACTGCACGTTTACAATAGTTCTTTATTTTTGGTTTTATCGCATTTACATTTACCTTGCTTGGGAGATCTTCAGATAGGGGTTTAAATCGCTTCTACATGTTCTGATAATCGTTATTAGATTCTAAGAAAACCCTTTAGTGGTATCAGAGGAATCCCATGATTTATATTTTTGAAATCTTTCTTGAAATGAATAATAAATTGAAAATAGAGAAACTTTTAACATTTCTAGAAATTCGATTTCATAAATGGATTGAATTTACATAGTTGGTCTACGTAAAGGTAACCAAGACGCTACCCTTTCACAACTCAGTTGTATAAGAGTAACCAGGGAATTATCTTTACGTGAGCGGTCATGTAAAGGTATCTCATGACTACCTTTACGTGAAGGGGTTCATGCAAAGGTGATTGAAAATTTCCTAAAGCAACGTAAGGGTTGTTGCGTAAATTTTATGAAATGGTTTTAAAGCTTGAAAAAGGGTTACTCACTACCACAAATCCCCCTTTTAACAACACTAGAAATTAATTTTTTTAGTGTTGAAAAAATGTTGATAATCTGACCTCCATTAAAATAAGGGTATCTTTTATCATATCTAAAAAAAGTGTTGATAAAGGGGGCTATATCAGGGTTGATAAAAGTAAAAAAAAAATTAATTTTTTTCTGCAATCACTACTAGAAATTAGAGGTATATAAAACCATTGTTATAGGTCTAAAAATCAGGGTACCTATATCAACAGTTTTGAGTGTGTGTGTTTATAAATATATACATAAATACATATATATATTTATATATATGCGTGTCTGTAAATATAATTATACATATTTATATTTATTTACATATATTATATGTTAATATTTATATACATATATTAGAATATATAAATAAATATAAAATTTGATATGGAGGACGTTTTTTTATGGGTTTAGGTTTTGGTTATTTTGTAAAATGAGGCGAACAATGCCACTTCAAGTGGCGTTTTTGGCAAAAAACGCTAAAGAACCACTCAATGTGGCATTGATAGAATTTGACAGAATATGAATGACACCACTATAAGTCGCACCTAAGTTTTACCCCCTATAAAAGGGGGCTCCCCCCACCATTCATGCTCAACCTTCCTCTCAAACTCCTCATTCTCCCACTGCTCTGTCTCTCCCGTTGCTCTACCTCTCCCATTGCTCTGCCGGCGTAGCTGTTCTGCTCTAAAGCATCAACACCTCTCTCCAAATTTGAGGTAATTATTTTTTTTAAATTTTTTCAATATTTTGATTGATTTATTTATTTGTTTAGCTCATAGTTAATTTTTTTTATTTAGAAATAGTAATAGTTTAGTTTAATTAATTGTAATTAAATAACTAATTCATACTTACAAAATTGTAATTACTTTATTATTTTAATTAATTGTAATTATTAAGTAGTTAACTGTGATTAGTAATTAATTAATAGTAATTAAGTAATTAATTAACTATAATTAGGTAATTAATTAACTATAATTATTAATTAATTGCAATTATTAATTAATTTAATAATTAAATGTAATTATTTAATAGTTAACTATAGTTATTAATTAATTAACAGTAATTAGAACTTAATTAACTCCAATTAGGTAATTAATTAACTCTAATTAGGTAATTAGTTAAATCCAATTAATTAATTAATTAATGTGATTTGGTAATTAATTAAATGTAATTAGGTAATTAATTAATTGTAATTTGGTAATTAATTAAATATAATTAGATAAATAATTAACACTAATTATGTAATTTCTTAACCCTAATTAGGTAATTAATTAACTCCAATTAGGTAAGTAATTAATTGTAATTAAGTATCTAATTAGTTAACTATAATTATTAATTAATTAACTCTAATTAGGCAAAGGATTAATATAATTAGGCAGTTAATTAAATGTAATTAGGTAATTAATTAACAATAAATAGTTAATTAATTAATTTAATTAGGTAATTAATTAATGTAAATAGGTAATTAATTAGTTAACTATATTTATTAATTAATTAACTATAATTAGGTAATTAATTAGTTAACTATAATTAGATAATTAATTAACTCTATTTAGCTAATTTATTAACTCTAATTTGGTAATTAATTAATGTAATTAGGCAATTAATTAATATAATTAGTCAATTAATTAATGTAACTAGGTAATTAATTAACTTTAATTAGGTAATTAATTAACTCTAATTAGGTAATTAATTAACTATAATTAGGTAATTAAATATCTTTAATTAGGTAATTAATTAATGAAATAAATAAATTAATTAATTAACGTAATAAGGTAATTAATTAATGTAATTAGATAATTATTTAATTATAATTAGGTAATTAATTAGTTAACTATAATTAGTAATTACATAAATTTAATTATTAATTAAAATCAAATTAATTTTAATAAATACATGGTTAATTGTAATTATTAATTAATTAATTTAATAAATAAATGTAATTATTAAGTATTTAACTATAATTAGTAATTAATTAACTGTAATTAGGTAATTAATTAACTTTAATTAGGTAATTAATTAACCATAATTAGGAAATTAATTAATGTAATTAGGTAATTAATTGAATATAATTAGGTAATTAATTAACTATAATTAGGTAATTATTTAACTCTAATTAGGTAATTAGTTAATTTTAATTAGGTAATTAATTAATTTAATTAGGTAGTTAATTAATTGACTATAATTAGCAATTACATAAATTTAATTAGCAAGTAGCAACTAATTAATTTTAATAAATACTTTAATTTCAATTATTAATTAATTAATTAATAATTAAATGTAATTACCAAGTAGTTAAATATAATTAGTTATTAATTAATTTTAATTAGGTAATTAATTAATTGTAATTAGATGCTTAATTAATTGTAAATATTTTAATTGGTGAAGAAATTATTATAATTAGATAAGTAATTATTTTAATTAGCAAAGTAGTTATTTTAATCAGAGAAGTAATTATATGATAAATTGCTTCTAGAATACACCCTTGAATTACATTCTAGGTATGATAATGAATATAGTTTTTCATCTACCTTGAACTCGGTTTGTAATTGAAGTTATGAACTTGAATTTAGTTGTTGAATATATTTTGTGCATATTAAGTGTTAGAGTTTTCATGAATTGAATGCTCTCTTGAGTAAAGTATCCCTGAGCAGAGGGGATTTGGGTTAGACCACCTACTTTCTTAGAGGCTTGCCTTGACTAGGGAAGTGAATGAGGTTAGCTATCTATCACTTTGGGCTTACTCATGTGGAGTTTTTCAATCTCATATAACTCTATGATTTTACATGACACGCTTGTATACCTCATGCATATGATGCATGTGGATATGTATGAACATGCTTGACTTCTATTTTTGGGTAAGTAACACAAACATGTAGGTTGTGTAAAGAGTTACACATAAATATGGTTTGAACATATTTATATGGCGGGGGGATTAGGATTCTAAGCTAAATTACTAGAAGCATGCATTTATAAATTGATTCTCTGGTCATGTTTAATAAATAATGATGGTTTATTTTAGATAAAAAAGATGGTTTCCTATATTTCTTGAAATGGTAAAATAATTTAGACAAAACAAGGATGTAGTTATAGTATATGGCTATAAGGTGTTGTGATGCTTGGAAGCTGCACAACTTTGGAATCTGGTCAAAGGAAAATTCATCGAAAGTTAAAATTGATGGGGAATAAAGTGATAGAATACATCACATAGAAACATCTGCAATTTGTAGACAGGTTTTGGCATGGGGCCTATCTAGTAACTGATGATGAATAATGGGAATACATACTTTCATTGGTTAAGTATCAACCTGAGAATCAAAGTAAGGAGTTGTATGTCACTATAGCTACAATGGAGGTTCCATCAACATTGGATGTTGGGTCATCACAACGTCATGATACTATGTCATATCCTCCTACTATAACACATCAAGAAGTTCCATCAATAATGGTAGTTGTTCTGTGATGTCCTCCAGCAAAAGTTTCTATGGATAGTTCTCTATGTACTTTAGATACGCTAGTTTATGATTTTGAGGATGATGATAGTTTAGAATAAGAAGATGAATAGGAAGTTGAAGAAGAAGTAGAGAATGAAGAAGAACATTCTATGACCACTCATGTGAGGTTAAACCAACCGTTAAACCATCCTCTAATATTGGCTTCATGGTGGACCTAAGGCATGAATCTCTTGCCAGAATTTGAATGTTCAGTTATTAATCCTAGTACAAAATTTCCAAGAATCATTGGTGGCACAAATCAAGTGTCATATGAAGGTGTTGTGTATATTGGAAGAGAGTTTGAGAGAAAATATGTAATAAAAAAATGTGATAAAACATTATCACGTTGAAATAAATTACTCTTATATTATAGAAGAGTCAAAGAGACCTTATTATGTGATCTGTTGTGACAAATATGATTCGAACTGTCAAATGATCTATGAGATATAATTGATAACCACTACTAGAAATATGATCTATACCAACGTTTTTGGGAAAACCGTCTGTACAGTTCACTAATTTGGTCCTATACCAATGGTTTGGACAAAAACGTTGGTATAGGTCCATTATAGAGACCCTATACCAATGGTTTTGGCCAAACCATTTGTATAGGTCCCCCTTATACCAACGATTTGTCCAAAACCGTTGGTATAGGTCCAAAAATCAAAGAACCTATACCAACGGTTCTCAAAACTATTGGTATAGGTCTATACCAATGGTTTTGAGAACTGTTGGTACAGGTACATGTATTTTTAATGGAATCTTCTTACAGAGGAAATTCAATAAATCCAAATTTAAAATACTTATGATAATATATATATATATTTATGAAATCATGCTCACAAAAGTATGTTAGGTTAGTGTTTAGGCCATTCAATCATAAATGGAAGGTGCTGGGATCAAAACCAACTGATTGATTGTTTTTGTAATTACATATACCAACGGTTTTATGGAACCGTTGGTATAGATTTTCATATTACCTATACCAACAGTTTTGAGAACCATTGGTATAGGGCTATACCAATGGTTTTCCCAAAACCTTTATTATAGACCTATCCCCACAGCTTACTTGGAAATGGTTCTATAAACCATTGGTATAGGCTATACCAACGGTTTGGAGGCCTACACCAATGGTTCCAAACCATTGGTATAGGCTATTTTTTTAGTAGTGAACACTTTTCATAGTTGTCGCATCACTAGATTTACTCCACACACATGTGTGAACCTGAGCTTGTCATAGGAACACTCCTCAATAGATGTTGATTTTGTTTCAACTATTATTGTTGAAATTATTAGATTTTGTCAAGATGTTCCTGTCATTCTAGTGGTAGAGCAAATCAGACAACTTTTTGGGTATCAAAAATCTTACTGGAAGGTATGGATGGAATGCAAAAAGGCTATTGTGAAAGTGTATGGTGATTGGGATGACTCTTATATATTTTTACCACAACTTATGGAGCTTTTACGCCATAATAATCTGGTGATCTATCATTTACATACTACTAAATATTTTAACCAACACAACTAAGTTGATTAGTTGATGGTTATTTTTGATAGATTGTTTTGGAAATTTTTACCATGTGTGGAAGCTTTTAGACATTACAAGCAGTTTATATAGATTGATGACACATTTATATATGAAAAGTACATAAGAAATTTATTGATTGCTGCCATACAAGATGGAAATCGATCCCCTCTACCTTTTGTATTTGTAATAGTAGAGAATGATAACTTCTAATAGAATAAGGAAATTTGTTAAAAAATAGACTTAACCATATTCATTCCACTACCACCCTCATGTGTCTAAACTAATATTCTTTGGTCTTTCAATTTTAATTAATAAGAGATTCCATATGATTGGATCTATTTCTAAATCCTCACTATATTTTATTTTAACTAATGAAAAAACTATTCCCATTATTACTTGTTTGACAGTCACTTCCATGACTATGGATGACAGAAAAATAAAATAGTAAATGAAATTAAGGAAAAATAGAAATTGAAAAATAGATTAACAACTTAAAGAAGATGAACAATGTGATAAGTGAATGTCAAATGATTTTATGGATAAAGATCTTTCTGATTACTCTAGTTCAAGATACTGGGGTCATTAAGAGATCAAAATAGTGAATGATTTATACTCCCATGTCAATGGTAATTTGTTGTATGTTGCAGATGAAGCTTTTTCATTGATACATGTTTTTCAATGAAATATTTAAATAAAATCATAGATAGAGAAAAAATATTTTTCCATGTAGAATTCATTGAATAATATTGTGGGAATATGCAAGACCCTCACAAAAATAGTGAGTGAAAAAGATGAAACTATCATCTATGTCAAGACACTATTGAATATAAAAAGTCATGCTATTGAATTTTATTGTTTTTAATACACACACACATATATATAATTATATATTTATAATTATACATAAATATAAATAATTTTTTTACAAATATTTATATGATTATAAATAAAAAAATATATATTTACATCATTATAAAATTATAATAAATATATTTATTATATTTACATTAAATATTTATAATTATATAAACAAGTTTTTATTTATAATTATATATATTAATATTTATTTATAATTAAATATATAAATACATATTTTCAATTCATTTAATAATTAAGGTTTATATATATATTCATATATATCTATATATATATTAATAAAGTTTATTTGTATATACCTATATATATAAATTTATAAAAAAAATATTAGGTTTATTTAATAAGATTTATTTATATATTTAAATAATTATATATATATTTAGAAATTTTAAATATAAGGTTTATTTATATATATAATTATATATAAAAATTATTTAAATATAAGGTTTATTTGATTATATAATTATATATTTAAAATTTATGTATTTATATATTTTTATATAAATATATAAACATTTATTTTAAAAATTTTATAAAGGAATTACTTTCCAACAAACTTCAATATGGGGAGATATATAAACATTTTATAAAGGTATTTTTTGTGTTTCAAAATTTTTTAATCAGAAGTACAAACACATAACATATATACAATTATTACTAGGAAAATTCAATTTAAATAAATTTCATACATTACATGATAAGTTTCATACCTTACATGAAATTAATGTTTTAATATTCACACATTTAGATAGAAAAACCTTTGTTATATTCCCCATAGATTCACGTGTCGCGCGATGTGTTGGCGTGAGGACCTATTATACTTCTTTCTATTCAAAGAGGACATCATTTTCATCACGATGTAGCACCAAAAACCATTTTCCATACCTCATACATGATGGATTTTATAGAGTTGTTATGGGTGACTTCAAGACCATTGATCATCACTTGATTGCCACATTGGTTTAGAGATGGTGGCCAGAGACACACACATTTCATCTTCCTAATGGGGAGATGAAGATTACTTTAGAGGATGTCACCTACATGCTCAGTTTACCCATCCATGGACAGGAAATTGCGGGTGCCACTAGTGGAGACTAGTGTATAGTAATACAACATCTATTAGGCATTGACATCGTCGGCATACCGCATGACCTCTAGGGTTCCTGCTTTCACATGGGGTGGCTTGATGAGCATTTCACTGTCATTCCTGATGATGCAGACGAGTAGATTCTTATTCATCACATACGTGCATATACCTTATGACCGATCAGAGACATGTTGTGTGTCGACTGCTCCACCACTTTGGTACACATGATGTACCTCCTATTACTTTATTATCTTGATAATATGGATACATACAATTGGGGGTCCGCTGTATTATCAAATAGGCACAGATTTATCTGTATTAGTTTCCAAACTAATGAACAATAGATTACAGGTTGTATGATTTTGGTACAAATGTGGGACTAGGAGAATTTTCCACACATTGTTCCTTGAGCTATCACACCACTTCCACCAGAGTTATTCCAGGACTGCCCTTGGGGATGTTGTTATGTTTATAGCACTACTTTCAGTTTTTTAGTACTTTTGTTATTGTTTTTTATAAACTTACAATATATTACTTTTTTTAACCAGGTGGAGTCTGTATCAGAAGTATTCACATTCTCAGAGACATAGTGTGAATAGTTTTTTATAGATATTTGATTCCATATAGCCAACTGATGTAAGTTAAACATTAATTTTTATGTAGAAAAATTTGTTTTGTTATTACTTTTTAAGTTATTTTAGTGTAATCTTAGTAACATTATCATGATAATTTATATCTTATTTTTTGAGTTTATATTTTATGTTTCATGGACTCCGTATACAGGTTCTTTCTATGCATGACTTCCACCATATTATGCATTTATGATTGAATACTGTGTTGCATTAGTGCCACTCACCCACTTCTACATTATTAAGTAGCACCTGCCCGACCAGGCCATGTGTCGGTGTGGTTATATACAACATTTCCCCATGGAACCATGAAAATATAATTGGTTACATTAGATTATGTTTACAAGTAGACATACAACAGACCGGTAGAGATATCCTGAAACTTATATCATGCTTTGGGAAATGCATGCCCAATATGGTATCTTTTAATATGGATATCCCATAATATGCTATCTGTTAAATGATCATGGAGATTATGTAGAATGGTACCAATGACACAACATCATGCACCTTAGATGTCAGGGGATTGATATTCAACAATTGGTATTTTTATTGAGATTTACTATATTTGTCTAACTCGCTTTTTTTATTAATTTGAATTTTATTTAATTTTCAGATAGACAACATTTCACATATTGAACATATCATAGATCCTTATAAGGAGGCATTTATTCAGCAGGATGTAGTTTACCCAGATGTGTTTTCTCTAAATGATCCTCTTCAGCTCATACGTGAGAATTTCTATGATGAGGAGCCATAATTATACCATGATCCATATCCTTCGGCTAAATCTCCTAAGGATAATGATTTCCCTATTTATGTCTGCTGAGGACAATGCACCACCACCACCACTGTCATTTCTAACTAGAAGACATATACAAGGACATTAGTAGGGGTAGAGGCAATAACATAGACGTCTGAGAGTGGATCCTGCAGATGCTTCCATACCGCAGAGAGAAGATCCTTCCCAGTTGACTGATGATCTTGCACAGTAGGGAGATGATTATATTCCACATATGTCGACTCTAATAACTACTTTAGATTACAATTTGGGTGTGGTAATTCATCGTGTGGTATTCCCCTATCCTTCCGACAAGGAATTCTTCAATATCCCTCTTCTTCCATTTTTAGGAGCTCTGGGGCCATATAACTCCACATATGATTTTGTCTATCCTTCACATGTGATGCCAGCCAGTCCTCTACACAACACCATGAGGAGGCACCAAAAGAACCACAAGAGGAGTAACCCGTACATACAACTAGGACACTAGAGCGACACAGACGCTAGACACAGAGTGCGTATGAGGTTCAGATGCCACATTGTGGTATCTGGTGGAAATTGACATTTATTTCTTCGGATGTCATGTTGTATACATCAAAAAACCTATTTACTATGACAATTAATTGTTTTTTATACAAATAAAAAAAATTCACAAATATTTTAAAGAAAAAATAATTTACATGAACCATTAATAATTTATATATTTTCAAAGTCTCATAATTGTAACATTATTGTGTTTCATGCAAGTGATTTTAGTAGTATATAAATTATAAAATACAATTAAAATATAAATGAAACTTTTCACACTGACTAATGGAAAAACAAAAGCTATTCCATTGATCAATTCTGCTGTGAAATTTAGGTTCTGCGTGCAGCAGAAGTGCGGTTGGGCCATCACTCAACTTTGATTTTTACCGTAATCAATGATTATTTTAAGATCAATATGAGGATTAATTCCAGTATCCATAGAATAAAATCAAAGATTTAGATAAATAAGAGAAGAACCTGTAACCCAGATATAAGATCGAAATATTTTGATTTTAATTAATTTAATTAAAGTAAATAAATACCTATAAAGTTTTTTTTGATGTATTTAACCACAGATCAGTGGTGCACCTTCATTGCGATGTAGAGACCAAGGATATATCTCTTCTAGCGGTGATCCACATATACTCCATAAATCCATAGATGTTGATGAAGGAGTCTACAGGTACTAGCATAGAAAATCCTTTCACTTGTGTCTTCCACCTTCGATCACATTGAGAACTACTTCCAAATCGTTCTCTGATCCGGTGGAGGATGGCCACTCTCATTCTTGAGAACATTCTTGGAGAAAAGAGAGCTATTTAGTCTTGATATATTTTTTTTCCAAATATGGTGCACAACCAATTGGCTAGCATTCGCTTGCCCTATGAATATGAGAATAATAATATATAATTGGGAATTTAATTCACTAGAAAATAAAACAATAATTAGAAAATGTGTCTTTACTTATTTTATTAAACCATTTGAAGCCCTCATGTCAAATAATAACAACAGTACCATTATTTCCATGAAACATGCTTAACTTCAAATTTATATTTAAATATCATTTTAATTAAATAATATTTAATATTATTTCTCACTGGACCCTTAAACTCAGTCCAACCCATCCTACTTAATATTTATTAGGCTTTGAAAAACAACTATGTATTTATTAAATAAATTATACACCGATAAATAAATATTTTATCTGCAATATATTATCTCAAATAACTAGTGATGAAATAAAATTGTGATCATACATAATTGAATAATTATTAAACTACAATTGGGAATAATATTTATTAAACTTATTAAATAATAAATTATTTGACTGAGATTTCGAATACACGTAGTGTGTGACCCTCTAGGCCTCTTTTTTAGTGGAATTAGGTGAGCCTAACTAAAGTCCAAGGTTAACATCTAGAAACACGCCAAGGAACCCATAGAGAAAGAAGTTTATACCACAATGAAATTTCACCTCAAACAAATTCTTACTATGTAATATAATACCTTTATCACAATATCTCTAACTGATCAGGTTTCATGCCAGTGCCATCAACCTATATGCTTGATATCTCGTTCTTTGACTTTCTAGAAATATAACATTCTTAGAGAACACCATTGACATGGATCTATTTAGGATATATCATTTACATCAAAGGGCCTGGGATATTTACGTATGTTAATGAGTAGAAGGGATAAATCATTTCTTGCATTATTCATTAATGTAACATTACTCATGATGCAGCTAACGTATCCTAATTCTCCGAGAGAATATGTCATCATAGTTTTCATCAATACATAAAAGTAAATGACTCATAATATCCATTACTAATAATATTAAAGTCTAAGGACCATTACACACATTCAACATTAGGAACATCTAATGACACTTATGAATGTGGATTTCCTTCTATAGGGTCTCGTTCTTATAATATCCCACTAGATATCACAAGGGCCGTATACCATGAGAAGGTGCCTCAAATTCCTAGGAGTCTCCACCCTTGATAGCTTATATCATTTGTGTCCCTTAAAATGATATCATCCAACCATAGAAAATTTATTCCAAAATAGTGTCATGGCACTTCTGGGTTCTCATCATAGTGGGGAACTTCTATGGCCCTGTAGTGCGACAACTACTCTTGGGAAATTATCATATGCTATGTATTGTATAAGAACAATCATTATGTGATAATGAATTTATTAATATTAAAAACCTTTAATATAAGTTTATCATAAATTACAAAGAAGTTGGTTATAGGGCACCAACTCCAATAGACTCCCACTTGCACTAGAGCCAAATATTATTAACCTTCAATCCTATAGCTCCCAAATGATATCCATGCTTCTACTGAGATAATAATTTAGTTAAGTGGTCCAATAAATTCTCTTCTGTGGAAACTATGCTCACTGGAACTTCACCCCTCTGATGAAAATCTCTCAATAGGTGATACTTCCGGAGTATGTGCTTTGTCTGTTGATGTGACCTTGACTCTTTTTAAAGATACACCGCTTCATTATTATCACAATACAATGCGATATGATCTTTACTTCTTGGAACCACATCAAAATCCAAGAAATTTTTTTGAATCCAAATGGATTTCAAGGCTGCATCAGAAGCCTATATATACTAGGACTCTATTGTAGAATCAGTGACAACTGGTTTCTTTGAACTCTTCCATCTCATAGATCCTCTTTTGAGATAGAAAACATATCCTAGTTGTGATTTTAGATCATTCGAATCTGTCTAGAAACCAACATCCATGTACCCTTTGATGAAAAGCTCCTCATCTCCTCCATACACCAGGAACATATCCTTAATTCTTCTCAGATACTTAAGGATTGCCTTAACAACAATCTAATTTTCTTCTCCTAGATCTTCTTGATATATTCCTACCATGCTCAGTTCATAGGAAACATCAAGTCTAGTACACTACATGACATACATGATTGATCCTATGACTAAGGCGTATGAGATCTTAACCATCCTATATTTCTCTTGTTTTTTTGGGGATTCATTTTCTTAGAAAGATTTATGCCATGTGACACTACAACCAATCCCCTTTTGAATTATTCCATACTAAATCTCTTTAGTATCTGGTCAATGAATCTACTCTAGCATATTACAAGCGTCCTCTTGGATCTATCATGAATGATCTTGATCCCTAGAATGTAGGTTGATTCGCCTAAGTCCTTCATGGAGAAGCACTTGTTCAACCAGTCCTTAACTGACTATAAGACTAGTATGTCATTTCCAATAAGTAATATGTCATCAACATATAATACTATTATAATGACCACATTCCTATTAAACATTTTGTAAATATATGGATCATATTTATTCTTAATAAAACCAAAATCCCTTATAGATTCATCGAATCAAATGTTCTATGAACTGAAGCTTTCTTCAATCCATAAATGGATCTCTGCAACTTGAAAACCCTTTTGGCATCACCTGGTGTCACAAAACCTTCCAGCCATGTCATGTAGATATCTCCTAGAAGGTCCCCATTAAGGAAATTTGTTTTGACATCCATCTTCCAAATAACATAGTCATGGTAATCTACTGTAGAAAGTATGATTCTTATGGATTTAAATATAGAAACTGGTGAAAAGTTTTCATCATAGTCAATTTCTTGATGATATTTAAAACCTTTATCTACTATCCTTTCTTTATAAGTACTAACTTTACCTTCCATGTCCAATTTATTCTTGAATACCCATTTAAAATCAATAGGCTTTACATCAACTGGTGCATCAAACAAAACCCAAACTTAGTTATGATACATGGAATCCATCTCCGAATTCATATCTTTTATCCATATTGTATCTTTGGAGATCTCTATTGTCTCCTTGTATGAGTTAGGTTCATTATTGTCCAACAATAATGACTCAACATCCTCTTTGATAAGGAAACCATATCACTCTAGTTCCCTTATCTCTCTTGTACTCCTACGCAGCACTTGTGTTTCAGGAAGTACTTTTTCCATGGGGGCTTGTGGAAGTTTTTCCCATACCAACTTCTGTGTATCTTGAGCATCAACTTTATCGAAGTCAATCTTAATCCCACTATCATTTTTGAGGATGTGCTCCCTCTCAAGAAAAATAGTCTATCTTGCAACATTCACTTTCTTATATGAGGGGTTGTATAGGAAATATCCCCTTGTCTCCTAAGGATATCTTATAAAGATACACTTTGTGACTCTAGGTACTAGTTCATTTTCTAAGGAACGCTTAACAAACGCATCACAACCCCATACACGTGTATGCGACAAAATGAGTTTCATTCCATTCCATAACTCGAAAGGGATTATATTTACCACCTTATTTGGTACTAAATTTAATGTGTATGTTGTAGTTTGTAATGAATATCCCCAAAAGGATAACGAAATATTTTTACGACTCATCATCTACCTTACCACATCCAAGAAGGCATGGTTCCTCCTTTCACTAACACCATTCCACTGTGGTGTATATGGTGGAGTGAGTTGAGATAGAATCCCAGACTCTCGTAAAATGTAAATTCATTCTTGGTTATGATATTACCCACCTTTACTCGATCGAATATTCTTTATCTTCTTACCAATCTGATTCTATACTTCATTTTTGAACTCCTTGAATTTCTCAAAGGATTCTGGCTTATACCTCATTAAGTAGACATATCCATATCTACTCAAGTCATTGGTAAAAGTAATGATGTAAGAATATCCACCTCTAGCTTCTAATAGAAATGGTCCACACACATTAGTGTGTACCAATAGTAGAAGCTCTGTGTCCCTTTCACCATGTCCATCGAACATGTGGTTTGTTCATTTTTCATTGTAAACAAGAATGACATCTATCAAGTGGTTTTAGCTCAGAAGAGTCTAAATAACCATCTTGGTAGATATTGGTCAAGTACTTTTCATTTACATGACCAAAACGGTGATTCCACAACTGGGTGTTATATGAGTCATGTTAACTTGATTAATTATCGATTCCCAACACATAGTTTTCATAATTTAATAAATATAGACCGTTATTTAATTGTTATATTCCATAACATATGTCGTACTTATAAAATAAACAAAACTTATTTGGAAACTTGAAAATAAATACATTTGTATCCAAACTTGATAAAAAAATTATGTTCTTGGTAACACTTGGTACATAATAAAAGTCATGTAAAACCAAAATCATTCTGTTCGGAAACAAAAGGTGGTTGTGACCAATGGCAAGAGCAGCTAGCCTCAAACCATTGGCATATTGTAGATCCACCTCTCCTCTGGTATTTTTCAAAAATCTACTTGTTTAATGTATTTGAATACAAATTTGATCACAACAAGATGTATCTAATACTAAATGTGTAGAAATGGAAAGATTACACATGATAAAAAATGTACCTTTGGATTCCCCTTGCCCCTGGATGCAGTTTCTATTCTAGTGGTCTGACTTGCCACATGCAAAGCACACTGCCTACTTTTCCTTTCCTTACCTTTGGACCATTTTCTTCTTGGTCGGATGGTGATTAGTGGCTTTAGATTGTTTATAAATCTTAGGCCCCTTTTCCTTTTCCTTTTTCTTCCTATTCACCATAATAACCGAGGGTTTTTCAAGCCCCATGTCCTTATCCACTTGGAGAATTATGGTAAAAATTTCTGATAATCTCTTATCATTATTGCACATATTATAATTCACAATAAAACTAGAGAAGGCCTTGGGAAATTATGATAGTATGAGATATGTATGCAACTTATCCAAGAATTTAATCTCTATGATGACTAGATTCTCAATGTATCCAATAATCTTTAATACATGTGGTCTAGCTGACGCAGACTCTCCAAGATTATTAGTTAACAAAGTGTTGGAGATCTCATACCTCTCTTATCTTGCCTTCTATTGATAGAGATCTGAAAGGTGATACATCATGATATAAGCATACATTTCCTAATGTTGCTTCAAGAGATTAGAATACATGTATGATAAAATGAAGAACTAAACATCTGTAGCATCATTCAAATGTTTCTCGTATATAGAGAGTTCCTCATCACTCGCCTCATTTCCAGGCGCAATTCATAAAGGTTCCTCCAGCACATATAATTTTCTTTCATGGTGAAGTATGATGCATAAACACCTCTTCTATTCCAGGAAATTCGTGCTAGTGAGAAGGTTTTTCCTTCTCGAGTATGGATCACAATGATATGTTTGATGTCATTTTGATTTTTGTTTCTAGAAATAAGCTAAGTAGATATTTTAGCACTTTATCATGATAAAATTAGACAAATAAATAAACTAATATTTATTAGTCTCCCACTACTATATTGAAAACCAATATCCCTCAACATTGGCTTTAGAATATCCTATTTATTGGATATTATAGTGGAAAGGATCCATATTCCATTCTCATTACCCCCAAATAGGGTTGGTTAAACAACTTGAATGGATTTAGGTAGGTATTCCAAATTCTAACTCCATTAACTCTAAGCTCCTTAATCCATTTAGTGGACTCCCCAATCCTAAAATCATTAATGATTTCCTCAACTCTTGCATCTTAGTTACACCAAGTCATGTTGGGGAAGTCAACCCTTGATGTTAACCAAGTTAACCCAACCCAAAACCTCAAATTATAATTCCCTGATAATTGAAATCATCCCAACTAGGGTTGATCAAGAACTTTGAACTATTGCTTTGATTCTAACCGAAGTGATGGAAGGCTATACCAAATTAATATTTTATTGATGGATTTTATCCTTTATGCATAAATTACCACTTATTATCTTTTCAAATGCTTGTTAATATTAAGTAGGATATACTTAAGTGATTAACCATGTCTGGATAATATTTATGCATAATCTAGTTTTATTTTAGTTCAATCTTGCATGCTTGTTAATTTATTAATTACGTGACCACAACAATTCATCTATAATTAATAACCATTCAACTGAAAGAAATAAAATAATGGGTATAATAATGATATTTTCTATTGGTTAGTTTATCTAGAGGTTGATAAACTAACCCTGATATAGGGGATAAACACCTTGAACCATTAATGGTTCATGTTTATTGCTTTCCACCTATCCACCTTTGTATCTCTTTTGATTGGTTTAACCTCAACTCCTAACTTGAACCACCTCCAATAGATAAGGAGATCCATCCATTACATATTCTTTTAACTCACATGTAGGTGATGGGTAAAAGAGAGTTTATATAAAAAACCATGGGAACTCAGACCCTATATATTAATGAGGATAAGGCACATAGGACAATGATTTTAATTTAATAAATAAATTAAAAGAAACCCAATCAGATATAATGGTCTGGTAAAGTTTATGATCATCCACATACATGAAACAAATTACATATTTAATAAAACTATCATTGAATTATTTAATCATTCTTATTAAGATAAATTTCACTCGAAGTGATTAATTATTATCTTTAATTAATCAATCATTTTATCTTAATACTTTTCTAAATTTCTTTGAGATTCTCATCCACATAATTGTAAACAAATAAATTCATTTAAAATTAACCTTGTATGTAAATTTACCTTGGAGGAAACATGGTGAATACCCGTTTGAATCTACCCAACAAGTATTACCCATGTATACTATTTTACTCCTGTGACATATGACATACACGATTTAATGCCTACTATCACAATGTTTACCTCACACATGATTAAACGAATCACATGATTATTTTGGCCACGTTTTATGCTTCAATTCACTTGATTAACAACATATAATATGACTTATACATGATATATAGTTCTGAACATTAAATAAAAATTAAAGTTTTAATTCTGTGTAATTTTTTAAAGTACATGGTGTATAGATCTGACTACAAGGCATGTACTACCCTTCACCGACTTATCCTAAGTACACACCTAGGGACTAGGAATGTGAGGTATACTTCAGAAATCTCATAGTACACAGCATGTCCAGTGGGCCACACACCATGTCGTCTCCCTGATTACCCAGTCACCGATCAGCTGAGCCATGTATGTGATACACGGTTTAGCCCTAAATCGAGTAGGACTAAATGGTGTGTCCATTAGGCCACACAACGTGTAGGCTAGTAACTATGTTCCAGTCTATCTAGGTCAACACATAGTGTAACAATGAGTCATTGATGTATACAGGTCAAGTGATTTAGAGGATTACCCCTGATGCATTGAATACAAATACATGGCGTGTAGATCCGACTACACAACATGTAATCTTGTGTTATCTGGATAGAAATTTTGGTGACTCCTGATGAGATCCTTGATTTAATTTTAATCATAAAATTATTCATTTTTGTTATATCTGTAATAAATGATAAGGGAGGAACAAATCTCAAGATTCAGATTACAAGAATGATTAAAATTGAATTGAAAAACCTAATTATTCAACCATAAAACATCAAAAAATTATTTAAATAATTATAAACAAAAATATAACTGGCTATAATACCACTTGTAGGTTCTGGGTATAGTGGAAGTGCAGTTGGGCCAGTGACCAACTTTGATTTTTACTGTAATTAGTGATTATTTTAGGATCAATATGACGATGAACATCGTTATCCATGAAATAGAATCAAATATTTAGATAAAGAAAAACAGAACCTGAAACCCAGAGAGAGGATCAACGCATTTTTTTATAATTAATTTTAATAAATTAAAGAAATACCACCAAGGTTTTATTTATTTCTTGATGTATTTGACAATAGATCATTAGTGAACCTTTGTTGCGATGTTGAGACCAAGGATAGATCTCCTCTAGCGGTGATCCACACATGCTCTGTGAATTTATGGATGTCACTGAAGGAGTCTCTAGGTGCTAGCACGGAATATACATGTGCTTGCACCATCTGCCTTCGATTGCCTTGAGAACTGCTTCCAAAGCATTCGCTGATATGGTGGAGGATGGCTGCTCTTATTTTTTAGAACATTCATAGAGAAAAGAGAGATATTGAGGCTTGATAGATTTTTCTGCAAATGTTGTGCACAACCAATTGGATAACATTCTCTTGACCTATGAATATGAGAATAACAATATATAATTGGGAATTTAATTCATTAGGTAATAATAAAAAAATTAGCACAAGTGGCGTTACTTATTTTATTAATCCACGTGAAACCCCCATGTCAAATAATAAAAACAATACTATTATTTTCATGACATGTACTTAACTTTCAAGTTATATTTAAATATCATTTTAATAAAATAATATTTAATATTATTTCTCACTCGACCCTTAAACTCAGTTCTAGCCATCCTCCTTAATATTTATCGGGCCTTGAATAATGACTATTTATTTATTAAATAAATAAATTTAACTACATTATTGGATGATAAATAAATATATTGTCTACAATATATCTCTCGAATAACTAGTAATGAAATAAAATTGTGATCAGACATACTTGAATTATTATTAAACCACAACCAGGAATAATATTCAACCAACTTGTTAAATAATAAATTATTTAGCTAAGATTCTGAATACACTTTGTGAGTGACCCTCTAGGACTCTTTCTTAGTGGAATTAGGCGAGTCGGCCTAAAGTCTTAGGTTAGCATCTAGCAGCATGACAAGACACCCATAGAGAAAGAATTTAATGCCACATCGATATGTCACCTCATACAAATGCTTACTATGTAATATATTCCCTTTATCATAATATATCCAATCGATCAGGTTGCATGCCCGTGTCATCAACTTATATGATCGATATCTCATTCTTTGACTTTCTAGAATAGAACTTTCCTAGAGAACACCATGGTCATGGATTTATTTAAGCTATATCATTTCCATCAAAGGGCCTGGGATATTTACTTCTATTAATGAACAGAAGGGATAAATCCTTTCTCAAATTATTCATTAGTTCAATATTACTCATGATTCACCCAACATATCCTACTTTTCCATGAGCATATGTTGTCACACTTTTCATCAATACATCAAAGTATGTGAATCATAATATCCAGTAATAATAATCACAAAGTATAAGTACCATTACAAATGTTCATAGATAGTAACATCCAATGACACTTATGAATGTTGATTTTCTACTGTTGGGTCTTGTTCTCATAATATCATACCGGATATCACTAGGGGCGTACACCATGAGAAGGGGCCACAAAGTCCTATGATTATTCGCCCTTGATAGTCTGTATCATTTTTTACCCTTCAAATGATATAATCCATCCATAGAAACATTAATTCAATATTAGTGTCATGGAACTTCCGAGTTCTCATCATAGCAGGGAACTGCTATAACCCTTTAGTGCGACAACTACTCTTGGGACATTAACACATGCTATGTCACGTAGAAGAACAATCATTTTGTGATAAGGAATTTATTAATATTAAAAACCATGAATATAAGTTTATCATAAAGTACAAAGAATTTGGTTCTAGGGAACCAACTCCAACATGAAAACCAAATATGAAGCTCACTAAGGGGATGAGGATGAAATCATTGAAGGTTACTCGAAGTCATGCCACTACAACTTCATCAAAAACTGAACAGATTCACCAACACTTTAAAAGGCTTCATAAACCTAGATCCCTCACTGCATTGAAACTCCCAAGCACAGTCTCACAATTTTTGGAGCCTCTTCACCTATCTTCCATTCAATGTCAATCAATAGATATGGATTAAATAAAATGAATCATTGAATCAGTAAAATTGTCAACAATGTTTATGGAAAATTTTACTTATAAATAAAAAATGGGTATGTGTCTAAAATATTTCATAATTTAAAAAATAGGAATAAAAAACATAAACAATTCATACCTAAAGTGATGTTTGATCCATCCTTGAATCTTCATTGTATAGCTTATAAAGACCACATTAGTTAAAGTAATGTGTAAACATAAATAATGCATACCTAAAGTGATATTTGAACATAAATAATGCATACCTAAAGTGATAGTATAATTTTTTTATATGGAATTCAGATATTTAGATGTTATAATTCATCTATATAGTTTCATTGAACTATTTAATGTTGAGCTAAAATAGGGACTGAGATCATGAAGATTATCTTAAATACATATATGAATTTTATTATTTTATATTGAGTGGATGGAGATCTATTATTGGTTGTTCGGTTGTAAATGTAATGAAAGAATATACTTCAAGATGGTTATGAAAAAATAGGCCTTGCATATACTCTGTGTCACACTATAGAACCTATTAGACTCATGGAATGCATGTAAAACATGATGCGAAGCTATGATTATAATGAATGTTTTTCGAGGAATTCCTTGGAGATGAATGCACATGTTGAGAGATTATTTGAAAAATATTAAATATATATAGATTACCTAACCACCAATAGGAGTTAAATTTCATGGGGGTTAAAAGATTCTAATAGAATATGAAAATTTTTAGAAAAAAGGCTAAACCGTATTCAACCCACCACCACCCTCAAGGGTCTAAACAAATATTCTTTGGCCATTAAATTGGAATTAATGAGAGGTTCCATATGATTGGATATATTTATAAATCCCCAATGAATTTTATTTTAACTAATGAATTATCAATTTGGGATGTTTGATGAGCCTTATATAGAAATATCAAAACCTATTCCTATTGTTACTTATTTTACAGTCACTTCCATGACTACGGATAACAGGAAAATCAAATAGGAAATAAAATTAAGGAAAAAATAAAATTTGAGAAAGGGATCAACAACTTAAAGAAGATGAACAATGTGATAAGTGAACATAAAATAATTTTATGGATATAGATCTTTCTGATTAATCTAGTTCAAGATACTAGGGTCATTAAGAGATCAAAATAGTGAATGATTTATACTCCCATATCAAAGGTAATTTGATGAATGTTCTAGATGAAGCTATTTCATTGATACATTTTTTTCATTGAAATATTTGAATAAAATCATAGATACGGAACAAATATTTTTCGATATAGAATTCATTGACTATTATGGTTGGCATATGAAAGACCCTCACAAAAATAGTGAGTGAAAAAATGAAACTACCATCTATGTCAAGGCACAATTGAATTTAAAAAGTCGTGCTAATGAACGTTATTGTTTTTAATACATATATATATATATAATTATATATTTATAATTATACATAAATATACATATTTTTTAACAAATATTTATATGATTATAAATAAAATATTATATATTTACATCATTATAAAATTATAATAAATATATTTATTATATTTACATTATATATTTATAATTATATAAATAAGTTTTTATTTATAATTATATATATTTATATTTATTTATAATTAAATAAATAAATACATATTTTCAATTCCGTTAATAATTAAGGTTTATACACACACAAACACACACACACACACACACACACACGTATATATATTAATAAATTTTCTTTGTATATACCTATATATATATATTAATTTATAAACAAATTTATTATGGTTTATTTATATATTAAAATAATTATATTTAAATTTATAAATTTTAAATATAAGGTTCATATATATATATATATATAATTTTTTAAATATAAGGTTTATTTAATTATATAATTATATATTTAAAAATAATGTATATATATATTTATATAAATATACAAACCTTATATTTTAAACTTAATAATGATTATTTAAATAGTTTTTTATATAATTGTATAAATTTATATAAAGTTTATTTATTTATATAATTAAATAAGTTTTATTTATAACTATATAAATATAGATTTATAAATATACATTTATAATTATATAATTATAAATATATTTAAAAATGTAATTAAAAATAATTTCATATTTTTAAATACATATTTATAAATATATTTTTAAATGAATATTTAGAAATATATTTTTTAAATTTTAATTATTATTTTTTAACTTAATTATATTGGGGGTGGGGGGAGTTAATTAGGTGGGCGTGGAAATGGAAAGAGCCAATTCAAGTGTCCCTCTAGTTCCCTATTTTCCAAAATAAAAAACCTTAAACCCATTAAATTAAAAAAACAATCCTAAATACTAAAATTTTCTTTATTTGTCACTATACACACACAAATATATTTATATACATATAAACTTTATATATACATTAATTATATAGGTATAAAAATATTCATACATTTTTAATTTAAATAAAATGGATATTATTATTATTTATATATGGTTTATATATATAGAGATATATTTTATATGTAAATATGTTTTCATATTTATTTATAAAATTAAATTTTTATGTGTGAATATATACACATATGTATACATGTGTATAAATTTAATTATAAATAAAATTAAAATATAAAAATTGATAAAATTTTAATATCATAATATCCATATTTGTGTAATCCTAGAGAATAAATTTATTCTAAACCAAAAAAAGATAAGAATACTCTCTTAAATGAGGATGAAATTCCATCAAATGTTAAAAAATGGGGGTACCCTAACAAAAAACTCAGTTTTGGAGTCCTTATGGGACTTTTTTGACTAAAAAAATGTTGATCGAGGTTCTTTTGAGTCACCAAAACATAGATCTTTTTTCAAGCTTTAACTTGATATGTGGTAGAGCTCAAACGGATACCTGAATCAGAAGTTATAGTCGTTTGAAGTTCGAGTCATGTTTTCAACTTATTTTAGATCATTTATTAATTTAATGAATTTTTAATCTTTAAAGAGTCATTAAATGACTATTAATCAATAATAATTAGCAAATTTGTAATTAATATTATTTTTAATTATTTTTTAAACCATTTCCCACAAAATATATTATATATTAAGTGTGATTTCATATTTCGAATTATATAAATCAAATTTTATAACATATATTACATTTATATCAACATAAATATATTTATATATTAATATTTTTTTTAATTATATATAACTTTTTTTATGAAATATACCTTTTATCATCACTAAATACTATTGTTTTAGCACCGATAAAAGACAAGATTTTATCAGTGTTAAGAAAAGTGCTGATAAAAGTACCCTTTATCAACACTAAAAAAAGTGCTAATACAGGATAACACTGGATAAAGCCAATTTTGTGGTAGTGATTTCATGCTACCTTGATGCAACGAGGGTTTTTATGTTCACAAAAACGCATTCGTGGAATTCCCAAAGCTATGTAAAGCTCTTCACCTCATTACCTTTACATGAAGCGACTCACCTTTGTGTGAAAGAGTTCGCGTAAGGGTAATCTAAGTTTTACCTATACATGAAGGGTTCATGTAAAGGTAAGAGCTCAGTACCCTGCACTGTGTAAGGGTAAAGCCTATCTACCCTTACATAGATTGTTTATATACGGGTTAAGGGTGTATACCCTTACACAGAATATAGATTTTTCATAAGGGTAAACAAAAATGTTTTTTAAAAATTGTTTTTCAAAATATAAAATGGGTTATAAAGTGTCTATAATTCATATTAAAATTTATTTTGGTAATATTTATTTTATAAGGAATTTATAAATTAACTATTTAATTATAAATTGTTTGTAATTAAATAATGTTTTTGAAGAATTTATATTCCCAAATATTAAATCTTAATATTTAAAATACCTTTAAACAAATTAATAGACATGACTTATGATATAGAAATAAAAGTGTTTATTTAGAAATCATAAGAAATAATTTATAAAGGGTTATAAATTATCAAAAAAGGCCAAAGTATAAATGTGTTTATATTTAAATTATGAATTTTTCATTATTAATCAATTTGATTTGTTCAAATTAAATGAGCCTTATTTGGATATTATTTAAGCCACATAAAAAGTGTTTTAATGAATGATATGATCAAGGTTTAAATAATGATTAAGTATATGATATTAGATTATTGGATTATAAATAGTTTATAATTCCTAAAATATCATGTATTTAAAATTAAAAAATCCATATAATGAAGAATATGAAAGTGTTCATATTGAAATGAATATAAAGGGTTTATATTCAAGATTATGAAATGTCCATAATTTTAATTCTAAAAATTATAAAATGTTTATAATTATATATTGTTTATGAATTCTTTATAAATGTTTATCTCATGTTTAAATATCTGAATTGTTAATTTATTTAAATGTTATTACCATTTTTATTCATAGTTATAAATTGTTAATATGACGAATAGTGTTTGTTTTAGTTTAAATGTTATAATACTTATAGGATATAGAGTCTTGAATTATATGCAAGGCATGTAAATGAATTTAGTTTTTCATATACTTTGACCTTGGTTGTTATTTGGGTTATGATCTTGAATTTATAGTTGTTGAATATAGTTTATACATATTCAGTGTTAGAGATATGATAAATTTAATTCTCTCTTGAGTAAAGTATAACTGGGTAGAGGGACTTGGGGCTAAAATACCTATTTACCCAAATGCCTATGCCTTGTCTAGGAAAGTGAATGAGGTTGGATATCCGCTGCTCTAGGCTTACTAATGTAGAGATTTCCAATCTCAAATAATTCTAAACCTTTACATGAAATTTTCACACACTTTATGAATATGATGCACTCAGATATGTAGGAATATACTTGAATTCCAATTTTGAAAGGGTAACAAAAAAATGCGGGTTTTTTAAATAATTTCCCACCAATATGGTTTGAACATATTGGTTTAACAGAGGGAATAAGATTCCAAACTAAATCACTCGAATCATGCATACTTAAAAGGAATAACATGAGATAAGATGGGGTGATTAAAATCCCCTTTAAATACTAAGTTTTATATTTCTTACAAAAAACAATTATCAAGACATAAATCATTCAACCTGGTATTGTTGAGATCAACACGAGTACCACTGGATTATCTTGTATAAGGCAAACTATTTATAAGTGTATAACACCCCAAACATTTTATGGTATGTTTCTATTAAATACTTTCAATTCATTAGATAGCCTATATTGCTTAAATCACTGAGTATCTTTGAAACAACACTTTTTTATTTAGAATATAGTCATAACCTAGCCATTAAACTTAAATTTTCCACCTATGTGTTTTAAATTTATAGAAATATACATACACTATTGTGATCAGGGTGATATTTGGAGTTTGATAGAATCAATTTAATTTTCAATGAATAGTAACTTACCCTTATGAATAGTAACTTACCCTTATGACTAATAATTTACTCTTATGAATAGTAATATGAAACTTATTAATGGTAACCTTACCCATGAAAGAATAAATAAAATTTAGTCACCTTAAAAATGAAGATGAATATTTTAAGTGTTTGTATTTTTCGATTAAATGATGCTTTTAATTAAAAATTAAATTCCTCATATTTAGAAGATTATTTTTGAAAAATGGAGTTCACTTTTGGATTCTACACATTGAAAAATGTTTAGGGTGAATTTTTGGGATTTTTCTGAAATATTTGATTTTTTATGAATAGTAAAATACGGTAATTATGGTATAAATACATTATGAGATAAATAAACTACTCCCTGCATCATGGATGATGTAAGAAATCATTAGTTGAAACTCACATGAACTTATTAATATTTTTTGTCATGTAATAATCACTATTTATTATCTTAGGGAAAAATAATAAACTAATGATTAAAATATTAAGAAAACCATCCTCCCCTCCACTATATAAACCACCCCTCACCCCCTCCTCCTCCAACACCACTCAGGCTTCAAGCCTTGCCTAAGTTATAACAAATACACTTCTCAATCCCTCCACCCACTTGAAAGACCATATAGTCTCAAAAAAATTCCCAAAAAAGGCCTTAAAGAGATTCTCAAGGAGTACTCAAGAGGTGAACATTTCTTCCTTTTTCTTTCAACTTCTTTTAAAAGTTCCATTCTTTTGTTTCTCTCTCCTCACCTACCCTAATCTAAATGCTATGATAATTCCAGTAACTTACATGGAATTTAATTTTATTATGATAATGGAATATTTAATCATCATCTCTCTTTCCCCCCTCCTCTTGTACTAAAAATGAAAACATTGTCCGAGATGTGTTAATTTATCACATTCAAGGACGACGAGTTTTCAATTTCTATTACTGTATTAAATTTTGGTCATGAAACTATTTTTATGGTTTAAACATATCATAATATATGTATTTCATCTTATTTAATATTTTTTAACCCTTACACACTCATAATATAAAATAATAATACAAAACAAGCTCATTATGCACAAAACGTCCAAGTTAATCCAAGCATTAATCATTAACTTTTATATAATGTTTCATTATGATGGTATATAACCAACATCATTATAAGATAATTTATGTCTCTATGATTTCACTAATAATATATATTAATAATTATGGATTTCTAACCAAATTTCAAATGAACTTTCATCCATGAATACAGGTAAATCGATCATGGAAAGCAAAGAAGAAAATGCTTTCAAAATGATAAAATTGAACCTCTTAAACCCATTAAAAGGACCATTAATGAACCTAATAAGGTTAAAATAAATCAAATTCATGTATATAAGGTTCTATAATTGTTAATTAATAAATAAAAATTTTATTATTCATGTCATTAATTAAGATCAATCGAAGCACACATTTAGGCATAAGGTAAAGGATCCTCTCTCGCTTTTATTCAGGAATGTACTCTATGTAATGTTATTTTATGTGTAATTCCTAATGATAGGGTATGATTTTGAACCTCCACAATACTTCCCTCATGATTTATAAATGATTATTAACCCCATTTCTCTCTCATTAAGCCCTCTTAAGTACACTCGATACCATGTTGATATTCTGTAAGGGGTTTCTCATCTCACTTCTATTTCCATGTGATTTCCATTTCTCACCTCTTATTTCTTGTATGTGGTGTATGTTTACAGAGATTTGATATATAATATCATTATTCTCTTTATATTCATGAAATTCAGTGATTCACTTGATGATTATTAACTCGACTGATTAAAATGGTGCAAGGGACTTCGTTTCGGTTCCCATTTCATTGTGATTTACTTGGTGTTGTGCACCTAATAATTCTTATGTGGTGTACCTAATAAACCATTTATATAATTTTTCATTTTAATTTTTAAATATATTATATATCCATATTTAATTTTCATGTATATGATTATTATATTAATTCATATACCCTTTTACATACGATGTTTATTTGGGTTGTTGTTTTAACTATGGAAATATTGATGAATCTGTATCCTCTACTCTATAGGGATATTGAGAAGGAATATTGTACTTCTATTAAATCTATGTATAAAGAATTATATTGAATTTCAGTGATGTTTGGGGTCCACTATAGCTCTTTGATGCATCGGCAGGTCTCATGAGACAAATCTATTGGCGACAAACCCTTTGAGTTTGTTTGCAAAATAGAATCAAATGAGTATCTACCCACTGACATAAACTTTTTGATGGTATAGTGGTATCATGTGCTAGATATACAACTTCCAATTAATAATCATTTTATTTATTCAAATTTAGTTATTACTATCCATGAATTTTCACTATGACAAAATCTATGGATGCGGTTTGATTCTTAGTTTATTAAATGGAATGTATTTTTCATTTATTCACCATGCCATATTGACTATGCCAATTTCATTATGTTTCAATTATTATTGATTCATGATTCTACCTTTTTTAACTCTTAATAAGCATTTGAGATCACCCCTTTTAATTTTTTACCTTAAACAAGTTATTAAGAAGGGACCATTTATTGAGTTTTCATGGATACAATTTATTAGTTTTTTATGTATTGTATTTTGTTACCTTTACCATTGTATTATGAGTTACATGTATGTATCTGTTTTCTTTAAGACTACTATACTTATTGTTCCTTTGGGATTTCATTCCTTTTAATCATGCCAAAGTAATAAGTAATTCACCGACTTCAGGCTACTAGGGTCGGGATGTTACAGTTGGTATTGGAGGAAGTTTAGTAGAAAACATAGAAAATAAATTAGAAAATATAGATTAGGGAACAAATCCCTAAGATGGTATTTGAGGATAAACAAACAAGAACATCTTGGTATTTTGGTAAGGAATATATTATGTGGATATTTCTAGAAAATACATCACTTTCTGTATACAAACAAGTAGATGTGGCTCTGGCCCAGATGTACCTGGGAGTGAAAACTCCAATAAGGAGTTTTGGTCTTGTCTTGGGGTATCCTGGTACATGATAATGGGCCTTGCTACACTCTTTTTTGACACTCCTAGGTGATATTCTTAGGATAACTCACATTATATTTACAAGACATTATGAAGTATTTGAATGTAAATTTTCCCTAGATAAACCATGTTTATGAGATTATATATGCATAGAATTTCAATTTATGCTAAGTAATTTTCTAGTTGAGATTATAAATTATGATTCATAACCTAATTTAGTGTATTCCATTATTTATAAATAGTTCCTAATGGAATAAGGGGAATCAATACTTGTGGAAAATTTAGGGATTACCCCAATGATCAAGTCAACATAGTCAATGTTGGAGCATTTCAGATCATGACCATATTGGGAAACCTTACTTAGGATGTGATGAATAACCATGCTACACCTGTGTTAGATGGTTTCGTGCATCAAAATCCACCATATTTTAGTGGTATTACTAACCCATTGGTAGCTGAGTAGTGATTCAAGTCTCTTAAAAAGATATTTATGCCATTAAGATGAAATGAAAATGAAAAGGTAGTGCTGAAGTATATTGTATCAAGGGTGACGTTGATCAATAGTGGTCATTGATCCAGAATACCACAGAGGAATAAGAAATAGAAGATATAGAATGGAGGGATTTTAAGGAAATATTCTTCTACAAATATTTCCCTTGTGAGCAACGAACCGAAATGAATAGTAAAGTCCTTATCCTAAATCAAAGGGAAGAAGATAGTGTTTAAAAGTATGATGATACCTTCACAAGATTATCCAGGTATGCTATAGATTACATACGTGATTTAGAGGAAAAGACTCATCATTTCTCTTAAGGTCTTAATACGTGTCTTCGAAGTGCACTGTCTTCCCAAACATTTTTATCATATGATGAAATTGTATTAAGTTCCATCAAAATAGAGAAGAAATTTGTGAGATAAAATTTGTTCAAGGGAAATAAAGATAAGAAGACACATTCTAATATCTATGGAAATGATGAATCACCATTACAGAATAAGGTAATGAATCATTTTATATTATGAAATAACTGTGGAAAGAATCATCATGGGAAATGCTTGAAAGGCATGGGAATTTTCTATTAGTGTGGAGAAAAGGGTCATAAATCTAGTGAATGCAAGGGGAAGATACAATTAAATTATGTTCAATGCTTCAATTGTAGAGAGATGGAACACTACGAAAATGAGTGTCCTAAGAACCAAGGAAACATACCTCAAAAAAGTCCATGAGAGCAAGTGAAAGCTTATACAATTACAACCACAGAGGTTGAAGTTCCTAATGATGTGTTAACAGGTACATTAAATGTTTGCTCAAATTTATCCAATGCTTTTTTTGATTTTGGATCATCGTATTCATTTATATCTTCCTAGTTTTCCAAGAAAATTAGACATGTCCAATTTGATTTAATGAAGGAGTTTTAAGTGAAAACTCTTAGGGGATGTATCATTGCAATAAATATGTGTCGATCGATCCCCCTCATGAAAAATAAATGTGATTTAGTTTCTAACCTTATCATCATACTAATTATTTAATTTTATATAATTCTTGGTATGAATTGGATTTCAAATTATGATGCGAAGATATATTGCAAGAAGAAGGAAGTTACAATTTTTTAGAATGGTGTAGAATCTCTAATCTTTAGAGTATAAACCTCACCATCTGATTCTTATCTATATCCTCCCTCAATAGCTCTACTAAATGAAATTCATAGAGAGGAAGAGAACACAATATCTATGGGTGAGTAAAGAAATCTTCAAATTGAATATGTACCTATTATGAAATAATACATTGATGTATTTCTAGAGGATTTACCTGGACATCCTCCAGAGAAGGAAGTTGAGTTCTATATTGATTTAATTCCTAGTTAAAGACCTATATTAAAGTCTCCCTATATAATGGACACTGCATAATTATTGGAACTAAAGAAACAACTAGAGTAATTGAGTGACAAAGGATTTGTTAGACCTAGTGTTTCTCCATGGGGATCCCCTGTCTTCTTCTTCAAGATGAAAGATGGATCCATGAGGCTATGAATTTATTACAGGGAAATAAATGATATTAAAATAAATAACAAGAATCCTCTACCATGAATTGATGATTTATTTGATCAACTTTATGGATCCCAATATTTTTCAAATATTGACCTTCGATCTGGATATCATCAGTTGTGTGTGAGGAAGGAAGATATCCCAAAGGCTGCATTTTGAACTAGGTATGGGCATTATGAGTTTACAGTAATGCCTTTTGGACTGAATAATGCATCCTCTATTTTCATGGATATAATGAATATATTTGTCAAGAAATATCTTGATGAATTTGTTGTAGTATTTATTGATGATATCCTGGTATACTCCAAAAGCTCTGAAGACCGTGAGAATCACTTGAGGATTATTCTGAAAACTCTTAAAAGAAATGAATTATATCGGAAGTTTATCAAGTGTAAATTTGGCTTAAATAAGTTCCTTTTCTTGGCTATATCGTCTCTAAGGATGAAATATTAGTTTATCCTACAAAGACAAAGTCAATCCAAGAATTCCCCACACCAACGAACAAGACCGAGGTATGTAGTTTTATTGCCATAACAGGTTACTATCAGCGTTTCATTTAGAATTTCACCCTTTTGGCTAACCTTCTAACCAAGCTCACACATAAAGGGGTTAAGTTTGTATGGATTAAATAATGTACAAAATACTTTGAAGAATTTAAAAGAATATTGGTTAATGATCCAATTTTGACTCTTCCCTCTAGAACTGATGTATTTTTGATATGTAGTGATGCATCAAATAATGGACTAGGTTGCGTCCTTATAAAAAATGATAAAGTTATTACTTATGCATCAAGGAAGTTTAAGACACATGAACATAATTTCCAACTCATGATCTTGAGTTAGAAGTCGTAATCTTTGCTATAAAAATATAGAGACATTATCTCTATGGTGAAAGATGTGAGGTATAAAAAGATCATAAGAGTTTGAAATAAATTTTTAAATAGAAAGACCTCAACACAAGTCAAAGAAGATGACTTTAGTTACTTGAAGATTGTGATTTCTAAATACACTACCACCTAGGAAAGGAAAATAAGGTGGCAGATGCATTAAGTAGGAATGATCATGGACTTCTGAACCAAATTTTGTTTAAGAGAGATCCTATATTCATGGATATACTAAAGATAGATATGAGAATTCTTATGGAAGGGGAAACATCTTTCCTCTTTTAAATGATTGCTAAAGTAACTTTATTATATAAGATAAAAATCTCTCAATCTGATGATGAGAATATACAAAAGAAAATTAAAGTTATTAAGGATGAAAGATTGGTAGACTTTGTGTATGAGGATGAAGTTCTGAAATTTGGGAAGAGGTTATGTATTCCATCAGTACCTGATCTAAAAAATGAAATCTTAGATGATTCTTGTAGCTAAAATTTCCCTATACACCATGGTAGAACTAAGATGTATATATATCTGAAGGAACATTTTTAGTGGGATAACATGAAGTGATAAATTGTTGAATATGTGTCAAGGTGTCTAGTTTGTCAACAAGTGAAGGTTGAGAGAAAACATCCTAGATGGGTCATGAAACCTATACCTATTCCTATGTGGAAGTGGGATGAAATTATTATGGAATTTATCACAAGACTTCCAAGGACACCTAGAATGAATGAAGAAATATGGGTAATTATTAATCATCTTACAAAATCATCACATTTCTCTGTTATAAGAGAGGATTTATCACTTGATCACCTGTCAAGAATTTATATTAATGAAGTTGTAAGACTTAATGATGAACCTCTATAGATTGTGTCCGATCGATATCCCTGATTTAAATCAAAATTATGGAAAATTATCTAGAAGGATTTGGATACTGAGCTTCATATGATTATTGCTTATCACCCCCAAATAGACAGACAGTCTGAATGGACTATTCAAACACTAAAAGATATGTTGAGGTCATGATCTCTTGACTTTCAAGTGTGGGGTCAATAATTCCATTTATAGGAATGTTCTTACAATAATAGTTTCCATTCTAGCATTAAAATGGTACCATATGAAGCATTATATGGTAAGAGGTGTCAAATTCTAGCATATTGGGAAGAAGTTGGCGAGAGAAAACTTTTAGGCCCAGAAATTATTAAAGTGAAAACTATAAAGGTAAAGAAAATTCAGGCATATATTATATAAGACCAAATTAGTCAAAATCATTATGCTGAAAACTGGAGAAAGGATTTGGAATTTCAAGTATGAGATCATGTATTTCTAAAAGTATCTTTGTGGAAGGGTGTCTTAAGGTTTTTTAAGAAAGGAAAACTGAACCCCAGGTACATCGGATTATTTGAAATTCTTGAATGAATTGGAGTTTTATCTTAACATTTGGAAATGATACCAAGTCTCTCCAAAGATAATAATGTGTTCCACACATCATTGTTAAAGCAATACTTTCCAAAACCAACGCATGTGCTCACTTATGAAGAAATAGATCTGGAACGTAATTTGTCATACTGTGAAGATCCTATCAAGATTCTTGGAACAAGGGAGCATGTATTGAAAAATTAGACAACTCGACTCGTAAAGGTTCTTTGGAGAAACCATAAAACATAGGAAGTAATGTGGAAACATGGTTATGTTATGAATAAGAACCACCCACATATTTTTAGAGGGATTTATACATGAAAAATTTAGAGGATGTAATTTATGAAGGTGGGAAAAATATAACACCCCAAACATTTTATGGTATGTTTCTCTTAAATACTTTCAATTCATTAGACAACCTATATTTCTTAAATCACTATGTCTCTTTGAAAAGACACTTGTTTATTTAGGATATAGTCATAACCTATCCATTAAACTTAAATTTTCCACCTCGGTGTTTAGAATTTCTAAAAATGGACATACACTATTATGATCAGGGTGATATTTGGAGTATGATAGAATCAACTTAAATTTCAGTAAATAGTAACTTACCCTTATGAATAGTAACACACCCTTATGAATATTAAATTAACCTTATGAATATTAATATGATACTTATGAATGGTAACCTTACCCATAAAATAATAAATAAAATTTAGGCACCTTAAAAATGGAGATAAATATTTAAAGTGTTGGTATTTTTCGATTAAATGATGATTTTAATTAAAAATAAAATTCCTCATATTTAGAAAATTATTTTTGAAAAATGGATTTCATTTTTGGATTATAAATGTTGAAAAGAATTTAGGCTGAATTTTTGGGATTTTTCTGAAATACTTGAATTTTTGATGAATAGTAAAATATTGTAATTTTGGTATAAATACATTATGAGATTAATAAACTATTCCCCGCATCATGGATGATGTAACCAAACATTTGTTCAAAATCACATTAGCTTATTACTATTTTTTGTTATATAATAATCACTATTTCTTGTCTTAGGGAAAAATAATAAAGTAATGATTAAAATATTAAGAAAACCCTCCTCCCCACCACTATATTAACCACCCCTCACCCCTCCTCCTCCCACACCACTCAAGCTTCAAATATTGACTAAGTTATTCCAAAAACACTTCTCAATCCCTCCCCCCATGTCCAAGACCTTTTGTTCTCACCAAAAGTCCAAAAACAAAGGCCTTAAGGAGATTTTCGTGGAGGAGTACTCAAGAGGTGAATGTCTCTTCCTTTTCTTTCAACTTCTTTTACAAGTTTCATTATTTTGTGGCTATCTCCTCACCTACCCTCATCAAAATGCTATTATAATTACAGTAAATTAAATAAACTATAATTTTATTATTCTAATGGAATATTTCATCATCATATCTCTTTTCCCCCTCCTCTTATAATAAAAATGAAAACACTATCTAAGATGTGTTAATTTATCACATTTAAAGACGATGGGTTTTAAATTTCAATTAACGTATTTAATCATGGTCATGAAACCATTTTATGGTTAAACCAGATCATAATATATTTATTTCATCTTATTTAATATTCTGTAACCCTTACACCCTCACAGTATAAAATAATAATACAAAACAAGTTCATTATGCACAAAACCACCAAGTTAATCCAAGCGTTAATCATTAACTTTTATCCAATGGGTCATCCTCATGGTATATAACCAAAATAATTATAAGATAATTTATTTATTTTTAATTTCACGAATAATATATATTAAAAATTATGTATGTTTAACCACATTTCAAATTAACTTCCATTCCCGCCCCCGTGGGCGTGGTGGAGTGGTCGAAGGCTCTGCTTCCCTCAAGGGAGGTCGGGGGTTCAAACCCTGTCAGGGGGTATGCTATAAAAAGAATGTTCACCACACGCGGTGCACGATTTCACGCCAGTTACCCAAGAGTTTACGCGGCGCCGGCCCCCGTTGGGGAACTGGGCTTCACCCCTTGGGTGGGCCTGGGGAAGGTAGGGAATTCGCGGGCCACTGCATGCCTGACCGCGTACCCACTAGGGGGATGGGCCATCACCCGCTTTGTTTCCCGGCCCCTACCTTTTAAAGAAAAAAAGAAAAAAAATTAACTTCCATTCCCGAATACAAGTAAACTGATCATGAAAATCAAGGAAGAAAATGATTCTAAAACAATAAAACTGAACCTATTAAACCCATAAAAAAATCCATGAATGAACCTAATAAGGTTATAATAAATCGATTTAATGTATATGAGGTTATTTAATTTTTAATTAATGAATCTAAATTTGATTATTCAGGTCATTCAGATCAATCGAAGCACACATTCAGGCATAAGGTAAGTGATCCTCCCAATCTCACTTTTATTCAAGAATGTCCTCTATGTTATGTTATTTTATGTGTAATTTCTAATGACGGGTTATAATTTTTAACCGCCCTCATGCATCCATCATGATGTATAAATGATGAATAACCCCATTTCTCTCTCATTAATACCTCTTAAGTACATCTGATACCATGCCGATATTCTGTAAGGGGTTTCTCATCTCACTTCTATTTCTGTGAGATTTACATTGATTGCTACTTATTTATTGTATTTGGGGTATGATTACTTAAATTATATATATAGTATCAAGATTATATTTATATTCATGGAATTAAGTCATTCACTTGATGATTATTAACTCGAATGATTACAATGTTGTAAGGTACTTTGTTTCAGTTTCCATTTCATTGTGATTTACTTGGTATTGTGCACCTAATAATTCTTATGTGGTGTACTTAATACACATTTGAGATAATTTTTAATTTTAATTTATAAATATATTATATATCCATATTCTGGTTTCATGGATATGATTATTATCATAATCTGTATACCCTTTTACATATGGTGTTTATTTGGGATGTTGTTTTAACTGTAGAAATGTTGATGAATCAGTATCCTCTACTCTATACAGATATTAATAAGTAATATTTTACTTGTATTAAATCTATTTATAAATAATATTTTGGAATTTTACTGATGGGAGGGGACCACTATATCCCCTCTATGCATCGACAACTCTCATTAGACAAATTAGTTGGTGAAAAACCCTTCGATTTTGTTTCCAAAACAGTTTCAGACATGTACCTACCAATAGACTTAAACTGTTTTGATGGTATAGTGGTATAATGTTCCAGATACATGAAGTCCAATTAATAATCATTATCTTTATTCAACTTCAGTTATTACTATCCATGAGTTTTTCACTATGAAAAAATCTATGGATGCAGTTTCATTCTCTGTTTATTAAATGGTGTGTTTTTTTCATTAATTCACCATGCCATATTGACCATGACAATTTTATTAAGATTCAATTACTGTTGATTCAAGATAATTCTATTTGTAACCCTTACTGAGCATTTGATCTCACCCCTTTCATTTGTTTACCTTCAATGGGTTATGAAGAGGAGATCATTTATTGAGTTCTTATGGATGAAGTTTATTTGTTTTTGTTATGTATTGTATTTTGTTACCTTTCATATTATAGTATAAGTTACATGTATGTATTTGGTTTCTTCAAGAATATTAAACTTATCGTTACATCAGGATTTAATTCCTTTGAATCATGCCAATGTAATAAGTAATGCACCGTCTCTAGGCTTCTGGGGTTGGGGCATTACAAAGTGACTTTTGATTATCTTGATGGTATAATAGATCTTATCACGAGTATCCATTTATTTTATTTTATTTTATTCTCTTATTCTTGGAATTTTATTTGGGTTTCACTATCTAAAATTCCATAATAGTTAGGATACTATAGGAATATAGTTGATTATATCCATATAATGGATTAGACAAAGAGTTTTCTGATCAACTCTCCAAGAGCCATATGTGATATTATTGTTATAATACATAAATAGATAAGTAGTGATAGGAATTTCATACTACACTCATCATTTAGTGAAATATGGATCTTGGACTACTAATATATATGATGTAAAGAAGTTTCATCATTTTAGTAAGATCCCATTTAATAAAAGTCCTTATTAAATGATTAAAAATACATTATATTAATTTGATAAAATCTTATGTTGTAGATAATATCATCAGCATCATCATCAAGTTGAAATTTTATATTAATACATGAAAGAAGAAAATTAATGTAATAAACACCTAATATTGGTAACCTAAGAAAAATACTTGACCAAGACTGTTTATTTATGAAAAGTTCTTAAGGAAAATTCTACGTGTCAGTGTAGTTCCTTCATCAATAACCAAGTGTTGAAATTGTTCAACAGGTGAATCTAGATTCTTATGGAAGCATAGGGTGATTATTTTAAGGTTTCAAAGGAATTATATGAGATACTACCAAAGTAATATTAGTCTCCACTCATTTACTCAATATGATTAGTTACTTCAATGATTTAAGGAATTTTAGTTTCATATATTCAATATGATTGGGTATGTAAAATGATATTCAATATGATTGAATATATTTATGAATCAATGAGACTAAAGGTTTCCTTAAAAATTTATTGGTTATAGAAATTAATTCTATTATTTTTATAGATATATGATATCAATTGTATGTTTTAAAAAGTTTTGTGAATATACAGAAGTTAAAAAGATGAAAATAATTGAAACTTATCTCAAGTAATGTAGCAAATGAGTTGGTGCATTGACAACTTGTATAATTAAAGCTTGTATAAACTTTTCATAAGATTTTTTTATCTCATTTATCTCTTGAGAAGAGAATGTAAACAATTTTTGTTTAAATTAAATGATATGTGTGTTTTTAAGACACATGGTTTATGATTTGTTTAATTCTATAACATTCTATAAGGTGAGACTAAAAATGTCTTGTTTTGGTTAGGGAATTTATCCTATTTTCATTTATAGAAATGTTCTAATAATATTATTGAATTCAAATAAAATTTACCTAATATTCTCAAAGTGTTGGGAATATATATGAACTAGTCATATAATGTACAGGTTCTAAACTATTTTATAGAAAATACAAATAGGTAAAATTTCAAACTGGAAGAATAAAAATTGTTTGAAAAGTTTAACAATGTTTCTTTAAGAATCCAATCAAGGTTATTGAATCCCAGGTATATCAATAAGTAATAGTAATAATTAAATATTATTGGATTATTGAAGATATTCCTAAAATAGTTTTTGAAACTCCATGGAATGTCCCTGTCATGTATGGATGTTATAGAAATTAATTCTTCATTTTTGAATGGTATGAAATACAAAATGTATATTTTACAAAGTGTTGTAAATATAAAGGGTGTCAAAATCAATGTAATAATTGATTGAGATTATAGTTTATATTCATTATATAAAGTAAATAGTTACAACATCAAGGATTTTAATGTAAAATATTTTATCAAGATCAAATGAATTTAAGTAAAAAATGTGTATCTTCAAAAGATTTCTCTTATGTGATAAAGAGAATATGCTTGATAGAAAATAGTTGTTATAAAAAATATGAGACAATTATTTGTATACAAATGGTTTTTAATTCATTGGATTTATAACATATTTAGAGAATAATATACGGATAAAAGTGTTTATCCATGATAAAAAAGTTTATCTAACTTTTTGTTAAAATATGAGGGAATGTATTACTGGAACCCATCAATATTATATTTTAAAAAAGTTTTATTTTAAAAGGGAAAATTATCAAAGCACATATAATATTACATATGGAAACAATAATTTATTTTTTAAATATTCATACTAAAAAGTAAATAAATGTTATTTCGTAACACAAAAGGATTTTTGAATCTTAGCAACATATCCTGAATAGAATATAATGTCTAAAAGGATAGTGAGAGTATGTTTGGACTTAAATAAGTTAAAAGATAACAAATAAAGGGTTACACCAATATTATGTTAAGGTTATTTCCACTTAATAAACTAACATGTTTAGGATATTGATGGTAAAGGCAAATGTTAAGTGTTACATTTAATTACCACTTAGAAATTGAATGCCACTACTTCCTAAAGGATTATATCAATATAATATTAGAGTGGGTTTTCACTAAATATCCTAAATTATTTTAGGATATATTATTATAAATAAAAAAATATAAATAGTTAAATTTAGTTATCATGAAAAGTGAAAGAAACTATTTCTTTAAGTATTAAACCAATCAAAATGAAAGTGAATTATACTTGATATACTAAAAGTGTTTAGGGTATAATGATAAAGATAATTGTAAGAGCTATATTTAGTTACCGTATTAAATTAATTTTCACTTTATCCTAAAAGAGTTTAGGAGGTCTGGTAAACAATAATGTAAGTAGTTATATTATTTCAGGGAATAAATTTGATAGAATAGGGTTACAAGGATGATTATGATAAACTTAGAAAGAGCCCCAAGTAGAAAAAAAAAACTTAACATAATAACATTTGATATTGTGAAGCTAAGAAGTTTGAATATGTTCAAAGAGATAAATATATAGGAATATGATTCCAAAATATCACCCTTATTAAAACTAGATTACTTCATAAATTTTTGTCACTAAAAAAATTATTGGGAGAGTTTTATTAGATGGACACATAGATATGTTATAGGAATTACTTATGATGTATTGATTTAACAAAACCCAAAATTTGTAACAAATATAAGGTTGACCTGATGGTTTTTCATATATGATATGATAAATTGGTTGTTGTGTTGGGTTTGTTAAATATCACTAAAGGGGTTTAAGAGTATGAAATTTATCATATTAAAAGGAAATATCCACTTTATCATTATTTATGGTTAGTTTCATAAATGTATATATAGATATATATTTCATGAATTGTAATGATAATTGACCTCTCAAAGTATGAATTTGAGTTTATTTCTAATTTATGTTCATCATGGATTATTATAGGTTATAATGAAATGTTAAGGTTAACATAAGTATGATTCTTTTATAGAAATATGGAGTATACTCATGAGGCACAAAAAAAAATAAGATTCTTTATGTGGGTTAGATGACCTTATAAGTATACCACATGGAGTATCATTAATATATCTTTGGTATACTATAATTACATGGATCATGTCTGATTCTCTATTACCTGAGGTTGGAGAGATACCTAGCATGAGAACCTTCATAATTTGATACCCTACTTATACATGTATACATATTGACTTGTCCAATACATGGATTGGTTGGGTATGTTGTTGATCATGTCATCAGTTTAAGCTTTACCAAGATGAGATTTTTCCTCTCATACGACAAGTATAACATCTGATCCCTTGATTAAGATAGACTATGGGAGCATGGGGGTGCACCTGGAGATTGTATGTTTATCTGGATAAGGGACGTGTGATGTGCTTGTCCATCAGAATGAATGAAATGCTGTGTATTAACTGATTATATCCATTTATACTATGATAATTGAGAATGGATGAGTTTACTATATGATATTGAAATTCTCCATGTATTATGGTCACTCAATGTCTTGGAAAAAGATAATATATGAGAATGATTGTTTCCATATGATATAAATTGGTGGACACATGTATAGATATATTTATATTTGATAGATATCACACTAGTTCCCTTTATATATTGATTAGAATTGATGATTTTCTATTGGACACACATTGTTTACACATATGGATATAGAGATTCGTATTTATTGTCAATGCTATAAAGGCCCATGGGACATGCTTAATGGATGACTGAATGAGGATTGAGTTTGACTAAGAGTGTTATTCATAATTTTTTAGAGTTAATCAAAAAGTGTATTGGATGAGTATGTTTGTGAATGAGAGACTATGTATTTTTGTTTTTTTATTACATGTTAGTTTATGTTTTTAATAACCCAATATCCATTTAGTATTTTATATGAAAAAAATGTTATTACAACCTCATGGTAATTTATTATAACTTTAGTTTTAGTGATTGGAATTTTATAATTTTCATTTCATATGAAATATATAAAATTTATCTCACTTTTATAAAACTACTATGAAGTATAATTATATCTCTATAATTTTCTCATTTTTATCTGAACATGATACATCCTGTTGGTTTCAAGAAATATTTTCAGTTTAAACTACTTTAGAGTTTTTTTCGTTATTTTTTATAACTTGAGCTGTAGTGATCATATTCTTACAAAAATTATTTGGTTAGAAAACCAACATATTTATATACATTTAATTAGAATAAATGTAAGTATTAATTTATTTTTTACATGGTGTTCCAAATGTTTGAAGACCTTTCAATAGTTTTGGAATTCTGGATTTTCTATAATTCAAAATCTTTTTTGTTTCTTTGACATCTCATTCAATTGACATCAGAATATCTCAGGGTTTGTTCAATTATAAATATAATAAGTTTTTATACATTTAATTAAACTATATAAACATCTAAAAATTTATTTTAGGTGCCTTAAAAAATGTATTAAGTACTGAAATTTTTTTCACAGTGTTAAAATTATGTTTTCACTGTGTTTTGATGATATATCCTTTTATAATTATCAGATTAAATATATTATTTATTATTTGGAAATATATTTAAATTATATTCATTTAATTATTCTATACCAACTTATAATTCAGTCATTTATATGGCTTAAAAATTCACCAAACTTTGTGTGTTTATCTTTTACATAAAATGATGAATCGCTATTCATTATCACCTTCCTCCAACCATTTTCCTCCATGGATAAACTAAACAATATTCTTTTCCATTGAATTTGGTATATTATTGAAAAAAAAATTATTGAATATTTTATTGATAATAAATGATATAATTTCCTCATAATGTGGTAAATGAGTTCATTTATGGAATATTTGGGATTAGATCATTCATTTGAAAATTTGATGAAAATTCCATTTTTACGCTTTAAAATTCACTATATAATTTTAGAAAAAATTATTTTGATATGTATTATTTGAACTTAAAATTTTGTAAATGCGTTACTGATATAATTTTCAACAAATTTCATTCAGAATATTAGAGCTAAACTGTGCATTTGAAGTGAGTAAAAGGGCCATGAAATCAAAGATGGGTTGGACTCTCTAGTTTTGAAATCAGTTTTTTATTTGGGACATAACTTATTAATACTTACTTGGATTGGGACAAAAAATTTAGAGGAGATATATAATCCATTTTATCACAAATCATCTTTCTGGAAGGATGGTTGGTTCATGCGTTTTAGTGGTCAAAGAGGTTGTGAAAATTGGATTAAAATATTTGGATGAATTTCCCCATTCACACTTGAAAACACTTGTAACCTATCCCCCCCCCTCCACTCTATAAATTGGTGTTTTTATAATTTTTATAGGTTTGTACATGCATTATAGGGTTCAGAGTAGAGGTTAAGTGGTTCTTTTCCATTTCAATTCACCATTGTATGAGGGATGCTTTCAAGCCAGGATCTCCACTTAAATTCTCTTCTCTTCCTCTTCTTTGTTGTAATGTTTTTGTTCATTAATTAAAATTCTTATTTTCTATTAAATTTATTCTTTTTTTTCTCAATTTTATTCTCCATTTATTTTATTCTTTGTTCTGTAACTCAAGAGTAGAAGCATGATTGGACTAGACCCATTATAAACTGTTGCAAATTCAATTCACTTCCACAATGACTACATCGCCAATAAAAGAGTAGTATTTTTAGTAATCGGTCTATCTATAACCATATTAATTCATTTATTTTTGAATTAATGAGATACTATAATTCATTAAATATTATATTTTAATTGATTTTATTATTTAAATAAAACTATGAAAGAAATTGAACAATACACTCAAAACATGCGAGGTCAAGAATTGTGTGAATTGTGAGAATACAATCTTAATCGATAATACAAGACCACATGAGATCAATTTGTAGAGTTAAAATAAAATAAATAAACTCAATTAATCATAATTTATAGAGGGTATATATTCCCTAATTTACCACTAAACATAATCTATCCTTATAACATCAATCAAAGTAGGGTGCTACGATTGCATGTTCCAAAGTTAGCCTAATATTTAACTCTTTTCATCTTTGTGGTAATGTTAATACTCATAGAGTTCAAGGGTTAAAAAATTAGGGGATCATAGTTAAGTGGATTTAAATTTAGATTATAATGACAAATAAATAAGTGTGGTATAGTTAGATCGATTATGATTTTTAAAATAGTTTTCTAAAAAATATCATCTCGTTGCATTTTATTAATCAATTTTCATTTCAAAAACAAAAGAAAAAAGAAAACAAATACAATATTCATCTAGTATAATTCATATAGATTTATAAATGGTAAACCCCTACCCATCATTTTTAAGTATCCTATTTATTATCTTTTATTTTATTTTCAAATACCTTTAACATGTCATTAAATTACTTCCTCCTTTGAGAGACGACCTTGGTCAACCACTTTGCTACACCTAAGTTCCCAAAAATCACATATCATTTGAAAGTAACCACAATAAGGCCTTTTAATTATTTCTCACCTTAAGAAAATAGTATATATTTGTGGTGTTTTTTTTTTGAAAAGGAGATTATATATATTACTGATCAATCACACTTAACCTACAAATCCATTCAGGGAAAGAGTCCACCCAATAATGATCACCCCATATTTTCCTATAAAAATATAAATGATGATCATCCATATTACCCTCTTGATTTATAAAATAAAAGCTGTATTCAACAAAGAATTCATTCAAGGAACAAATATTTCTCAAAATAAGGCCAAAATTTTTGGAGTCCTACTTATTTGATAAAGAATTAATCACTTCCAAGTAGTTAGATTACAGCAAAACATTGATCCAATTTTTTAAGCGGGTGAGAATAATCACATGAATAATGGCATATGCTTATGCCACTATAGGGTTCCAGAAGGCATAAACAACCCTAAAATGAGATTCCATGACCTATCCATCACTTTTATGGGAAATAAATCTAATAACAACCCTGGAATTAACAAATACCTCCACATCCATATTGATTTTGATAAAACCCAATGGAGGGGGAGACCAATAGGGAGGTTTCTGTCGATTACTACCCTCATAGGGCACTGTATCATAAGACTTCCAATAATTCATCCATTCCAAAGCACTCTCGACTGAAATATGGTCTTGGGTCAACTTATTATGGAACAAGAATTTATTTATTTGAGTCCACACTAGCCAAGAAATTGTTCAAATCAACCCCACCACTCTTTGTTCTAATAAAGACACCCATTTAATGAAGTTTTGGATCAACCCAATATATGGATCAAAGTACATTTGGAAATATGGATTTCATTCCTTCCATACCCCTTCCACCCTATGATAGAAAAGAATTTCATACATAGGAGATTCCATATATTAGATACGAAAAGGACAACTATCGTCATCCACAAGATGGCATCTCACCAAAAAGGTCATGGGTTGGAAGAACACCAGAGTAGACCTGCCACAAAAAAATAACATTGGGAGGGGAGTTGAGAGACCAAAGGATTTTATAATGATTATTGGGAAAGACTTGGGCCAAGTCATACACCCACATTTTGTATCCCAATCGAACAAAATACCTCCCCAAAGATTCCCTAGTCTTGAGAATTTGATCCTTCCCCATACCAAGCATGATAGGAATACTCAGAATGATAGTACAATCGACATCATTAAACTAGTTGAAAATATTTCCCTAATCCCAGTCATCAAGAGAGTCATTGATAGGTTCTTGCACCCTTGCATATTTGAATCCTGGAACAAAAGTCGAGGAAACCCTCTGGTTGAATCCATTTTCCATCAACAAATCATTCCAAAAACTCACATTATTTCCATAATCAATTCTCCATATGCAGCCTAAATCAAGAATATATTTTTCACCCCAAATGATTCCCCACATAAAACTCAGCATCATCCCCATTTAGGCATGCAAAAAAATCAGAATGAGGGAAATATTTGGCCCGCAACACCTTTAAGAATAGGGAATTTGGGTTTTTGACGAGGCATTATCCTTGTTTTTTCAAAAGTGACTCATTAAACAATTTGATATTCCTAAATCAGAGACCTCCACATAATTTTGAAACATATAATTGTTCCCAAGACATCCAATGGGTGTTAGGTTTTCCCTTATGGGAGCCCCACTAGAAGTTATCCAACTGGGAATGGATCTAATACATAAGAGTTTATGGACATTTTAATAATGACATAACATAATAAGGGATTTATTGGGACACATACTTAATGATTAATTCATTTCCTACCTTGAAGATCTTCCTACTTGACCATAAACATATCAAATTTTTTGCCCTCTCCATAATCGAAGCGAACACTTGTTTCTTTGATCTACTGACAAGGGTCGGGAGGCCAAGATATTTATGATTATTTTCAACCAATGTAAAAATGAACACCTGCTATAATTCCTCCCTCTTTTTATGTAACATGCATTTACTGAAGGATAATTATGATTTATACGGATTGGTACGTTGTCTAGAATCCCATTCATACATATTAATGATTTTTCAGCACTGAACTACATTCTTACGGGGTATCATGTGAAAATAGGTGACAATAATCTATAAAGAAGTTATGGGAGATAGGGGGAATTTCTACATACCTTAGTAGCCTAGATAATTCCTTGATCCACCACTTTCAAGAGAAGATGAGAAAACATATCTGCTACGAAAATGAAGAGATAAGGCAAGAAATGATCCCCTTATTTTAGACCTCTCGAGGGTTTAAAGTTTTTTGAATGGGCCCCATTAATATTAATTCTAAAATATACATTTTTCATACAATTCATGATATTATAGATCAATTTCATCCCAAATCCCAATTTGGAGAGAACAAGTTCAAGAAAAGTCCATTCAATTATGTCATAAGCTTTCATCATATCTAATTTCATTTCCATGACACCTATTTTGGATAAGGAATGATTTTTCATAGAGTGAAATAATTAAAATTAAATGGCATCCTTATCAGTAATGGATCCCCTTGGATAAAAAGAACTTTTCTTTTCAGTAACAACAAATGGGAGACAATCCGTGAGCCTAGCCAACAAGATCTTGGAAAAGATTTTGTAAACAACATTACATAAACTGATAGGTCATAATTCTGTTATTTTATCAGGGAAATGGGTTTTTAGGATGAGGGTAATGAGGTTTTTATTCAAGGGATCAAGATAATATCTTTTGGCCCATAACTCCTTCATCAGGGCAACCACATCTGGTCTAATGATATGACAAAAGCATTTGAAAAACAAATCATGAAAACCATCAGTAACTGGGGCCTTGGTGGACTGAATAAGGTGAAGGGATCAAAACACTTCACTCTCAGATATATCTATATCCATATTATGTTTCATATCCTCTGTGAAAATATTGGAATATATCTAGTTAGACATAAAGGAGTACCAATACTTTCTACTTTATAGAGGTTGCTGAAAAAAATTAGGATAATGGATTGAATATTATTTTTATCATAAAAACAATACCCGTATGATCCTCGAGTTGAGAATTGTGGGTTTTCCTTTCCTTGAATATGTTATTTGGTGAAAAAAGTGAGTATTATGATTACCTTCCTTCATATGGGATTATCTTTCCCTCAGAAACCAAAATCTCTCTCCTTCTTTCTCAAAGATGAATTAAGATTATTTTCTACAAATGAGATATCCATGAGAATAGAGTTAAAAATAGGAAAATAATGAAGTCTCTTTAAGAAATTTTCTACTACATTAATAAATCTATCAAAATCCCCAAATATAATTAAACTCCACTTATGTAAACAAGATGTAGTAATACAGAAATTGAATGTGATGGACCAGTTCAGTTCCTACCAAGCTGACCTAACCACCTTCTCAAAATTACTATCATGGAGACAAAAACATTCAAATTGAAAGGTACATAAAGGCCTCCTAAATTCCCTATGAGGGGTTGTTTACAACATGATCAGATAGTGGTCAGAAGAGACTTGAGGCAAGTGAACAATAGAGAAATCATAGAAGAGGGATTCACATTCATCTGTTCCAACAAATCTATCCAAACTTTCATCAATACGATTATCCATTAATATCCCTCTATACCATGTGAACAGAGCACCTGAAAACCCATGGTCATGAAGATAATTTAGAATAAGATAATTCCTAAACTCTTCCATAACATCACCACCCCCCAAACAACCCGATTATTTTTCTTGATGAAATAGGATCTCGTTGAAATATCCTCCAACCAGCAGAGGGCCCGAGGGAGAGGTTCACACTTGGTTCAATAGGTCCCAAGAATTTTGTTTATCTTAGTAACCAGGCCACCCATAGAATCCAAAAAAAGACCATGGCAGAGATCCTAGTGAAAAAGTAGTCACATAAATGTGATTACTTGAGAAATTAGTCACCTGAACCCCAAGTTCATCTTGGCACAAGAGTCATAGACCACCAGAGTTCCACTATATTCTAATAGGAAAGACGTTTTTGGAACCAATATTCTAACCTAGGAGACTAGAATCCTTGAAATCCAACATAGTTTCAGGGAAAAAAACTATGTTAGGGTGGTATTTTGAACTCCAGTGATGGAGAGAATGAACCGCCTGAGGGTTTCCAAGTCCCCAATAGTTCCAAAATAGGATTTTCATTGCTCCAGGTGGGGCTAGGACATGACCACCTTTGCCTCCATAACTTTGACAAATTAGCTATCACATGTCAGTTTCCACCTCTTTTGAAGGCTCTCAGGCCTTTTCCCTGCCCCCATCTTTGTTTGTGCTTTCCTGGATTTGCACTGATTGGTACACCATCTCGATCTCCTCTAGTCACCCTTCTCTATGTTCGATGTTTTGAACACCTGGAAATGTTAATCTAACCATATATTCTTCTTCATGGTCCATGAAACCTGGTGCTTCAAAATCTGGCTGAGAAACTGGAAAAAGGGGTTCCTCACTTGGTTTCTCCCACCCCGCACCTGGGTTTAGTGGTTCTTTTCATTTTGGAGACAACCCAATATGTCGGGGACATGAATCCTTCGCATAAGCAGGGGACCAGAATGAGTTGAAAGTTGGGTCCTTCTCCTTACTGGCATGCTTTTCCCCCCAAGTCGTCTGTGACCACAATGCTTACTATCATTACTTATTTCGCCTACTGATCCACCAAGTTTCCAAAAGAAAACTATGGTGGCCCAAGAATTATGATGTTATTGTGAATTTGTTTCGACAACTTCTTGAATGCCTTCACATGTCTATCATAATCATTTTGTTTTTCCACCGCAGGAATGAAATTTGATCCAGCCGTTTTTGCATGAGGCCAAGGGACATATTGTAAAATGACATTTCCTTGTTCATCCTCATTTATAATCCATAGTCCTTTTCAAAATGTCCGAGACACCCACAAAAGAAACAAAAAATCGGGATATTTTCAAACTCAAATTATATCTAGGAATTAGAATCCTCTTTTGACAAGAATAATCCACTCATGAGTGGTTGTGATACATCGACCAGAGCTCTGATCCAAACTAAGGGTCCCTAGTGAATTGGATCAGATTGATCCCATTCTAGAAATGTACCAATGCATGATATAATTTCACGTATAACTCATTCAATTATACCATGAAACAATATTCCTTTTATTTTTATCTAGATAGGTGAGTTGGTTAGCTAAATATTTTGAATCTCTTCCCTTCCTTTTAAATCTTCCATGATAATTATCTAGTTATCGAATAACCATGGTATACTTTTGGGAACCTTTTATTTATCTCTTTCATTGAAAAATTCAAATACAAGGATGCACTCTCCCACTTCCCTAATGGAAACCCCATCCTCTAATCTTCAGATATTTTTTAGTGTGTTTTTAAGAGAACCATGATTGAAATCTTGTTTTTACAAGAATTTTCAAACAATCAGAAGACCCATACTACGTGAAAGAAAAGAATATTCATCATTTCTTGTGGAAATTTTCACTTTCTCCTTATTTTAAGTGACAGTTTCTGACATATATTCATCATATATGGTTCCATTTCTATGTACCATGAAGAGGAAAAATAGGGCACCTTTGTAAGCATGACCCCTTTGCAAGCATACCCAAAACAGTCCACCCTCAATCAGGAATATCCCTTTGCATCATTTTGAGATCCCACTCCACCACAAAAATAAGGCTATTCGAACACACTTCTACACTACACCCTTCAACAAACCCACACCTCCATGGACAACGCGCTACAAGAAATACCCTTACGTGGACAGAAACCTTTTCTTGCGGTTCTCTTCACAAACCCTTCCTTGGTGGGAACACCCTACATGATCCCTCCCCTCCACATGTCTATCCCTCAGGCAGAATATTAGAGATGATCTATTGGGAGGAACAATCGGCTGCCTGAAGAAGTGATCAGAGGGACCGAACCTTTGGGGTCCTTAGTCAATCTGATGAAAACACCCCCATGGTAGACAAACTGTCGCCTACCAAGAGTAGTGAGCCCCCAGATGCCGACTAACCTTTTTATTCCATTAAAAGTTGTTAAAAAAGATTAAAATCAGAAAATAGGGCCTATAGAAGATCCTTGTTGGTGATTTATAGACAAACCGAGAATATCTGGCGGGGATGAGAGGATGGGCGATGATCTGAAATACTTGGGATATCACAAATGAGAAGGCACTACATAGTCCCTGAACAGAAATCAGTGGTCATGATGGTTGAAGAATCCCATCTATAGGGGGAAGACACTATCAGAGGATCTCTAGAGCACAGGCCGCCAAACTAATTGTGGATTTTCAATTTTCCAACTATATATCACTATTCATTTTTCTTAACTCAATGAAAAATCCTTGTTTTATTACAATGATAGATGTTCATGCAGTGTTCAACATCAGAACCACAAAATGTTTGTCCTCTATTCCAATGGTAGATCTTCCAAATCCAATGGTAGAAATTCATTTTACAAACCCACTAACAGATCTCCTTTGTGAAGCCAACATTGGATCTGAAGTATTCTCCAATGGTAGATCATTAAATATCCTCTAATTTTAGATATTAAATATTCTCCAAAGATAGATCATAAATATTTCTTTAATGATAAGTCAATTTTTAAAACCACTAGTAGATTGGTTTTTTAAAACTAACACTGGATCAATTTTTTATCTCGACAGTGGATCAATTTTTTATCTCAATGGTGGATTACTATTCAATTCAACAATAGATTAGTTCCAATGGTATATTAGTGTGATGGTAGATCTATGATGATAAATCTGAACTGATAGCGCTTTGACAATACAACTCAATGGTAGATCCGTAATAGTAACAAATGATTGCTACCAACATGTATTAATTTATTCTATCTCCAGTTAAAATTTTTATTGTTTTGAAAATTTTCTAGTATTCTATTTTCCATAATTTTTAATATTTTGAATTATTACATGTTTATTTTAATCATTTTAGGTGTTTTATTAATTTATAAAACTCATATATATTATATGGATTCTATGTGAAGTAATTTTAAAATATTTTAATTAGTTATAATATATGTTTTAAATTATACTTCATTGACTGTAGAAAGTTACAACATTTGTGTAAAGTAATTTTTATTTCCCATATTCATGTTTTAATTGTTTTTAAAATATTTTTTAATATTGTTAAATATTTTAAAAATGTTTTAATGTATTAAATGTATGAAAATTAGGACATTTATAATTGTATAGATTGTATTCTAATGTTTTTATTAACATTTATGATTGAAATATTCATGGATTTATTTTACTTAAATTAAAAAATTTATTTAAAATTATGTTTGAGCTATTATTATGGGAACTATTTTAAGGATTTAATGTTTTATTCAACTTTTTTGGAATTGGTATTTAATTTTTTAATTTAAATATTTATTGTTACGTTTTTTATAGAGATTGATTTTCTCTCTCTTGAATAATTTTTAATTGTTTTACCCATGTATTGTTTTGTTAATCTCTATAGATTTCTTTTTAAAGGGTTCTCAAATAGCCTTGAAAGGAATTGAATACATTGGATAACATTTTAAACTCTTTGTTTTTTCATGACAAAAATATATGAACTTCTCAAGTGTTTTAAAAACCAAAGTCTCACGTGATACTCTGTTTTAACTTTTGGACCGTCTCTTAAGATGAATGAAATATTCTATGAATATTATTCCATTGAAGAGACATCTGTATTTCTCCAGAACAAGTACCTTCATTTTTATTGTTCAGATTTTCCATCATCTAGTTTTCAAGTCCATAACACTACTTCTAATCTCTCACATTCACTCTTTACTTTATATTTATGATTTTACACACAAAAGAATTATTTCTTCCTCTCTTCCTCGAGTTGGGACCCCCAGATTCTAAAGTCATGATCATTTGGGTTGTGAATCTAGGTATCTAAATCAATTTTTAATTGGTTTATTACTCCCCATATAAAAGGTAGTGTGTCATGGTTATACCTTTACTTTAAAATAATCTTCTAATTGGGTTATGAACCCCTCAAAAATTAGTTTAGTACACACATATATCTCATCGAGTAGAGAAGTATATGACTGGACTAGGTCCACATTGGACTGAACCAGTATAAAAATCAATGTGTTATTTATTTTATTTCACATTATAATTAATTATAATAATAAAACTAGTTAATTATTTTAAATAATTAATTTATTCGATTAAAATTTTAATTTGGTATATTCACCCCTGTAGACCATCATCCATTACCATATCTGACCCAGAAGGGTATTCACAAGGTGTTGCAAACAATGAGATATAAGGTGGAGTTAATGATAGATTTCAAAAAGTTTTTGGGAAAATATATTCAAAATGAGTTTTGGATATGGTTTCACAAGTTATTCTATATGATACAATATAATGTGAATTGAAACAAAGTCTTAGAGGCTTTAGTTAAAATGAGAGATTGAAAGGAATACACCCTAAAGCCTTATTTGTATATGATATAAGAGGATATATACTGCAGGTTTACAATATACATGAGATATAGATATTTCATATGATATTTTTAGAATCTGAATGATTAACGTTATCATTTGGGTTGATCTACCTCATAATTATCATTTAATGAAACATTTTATAAGTGGAAGCACATGGGAGATAAATGAATTCATGATTATGAATCATGATGAATCAAATCATGATTTATAAATACACGAGTTCATGCATGAATCACCAAGTAGAATTCTTGGGATTATTTATAGACCACTACCATGTGATGGCAGAGTGTGGGTGCTTGGTTGAAACTCCCTTAGCCCAAAACTACCTTCTTCTACCTTCTTTAAGAATGAGATGCTAATACATTATGGAGGATGAAGTATCCCACACATGTGATATGTGATTATACTCAACCTGTGGATACCTCCAGAGAGACGATGCCTTTTTAATACTATTAGTGGTCTCTCTCAATCCCATGTGATGATTATTAATATAATGAAGATTCTCTTCAGTGTACAGTATGCCACACAATTACAATAATTCTTCATTTATGATTTTATCTTGTTTTCATTTATCTTTCATGGGAGATCCTAAATTAGGGGTTTAAATCACTTCCACATATTCTGATAATTGTTATTATACTCTAATCAAACCCTTCATTTTCATTATTCATGTTCATACATTTTCCTTTATCATTGTGATTCTTCTTCATTCTTCATTTTCCATCCACCACTGCCATTGTGATCCTTATTCTTCATATTCCACTCCCATTCCAACCATTACCTGTTTGTATCTACCTCCATAATTAAGATTATTTTTATAAGTGATTCTTTATTCAATTATTTAATTATATATATATATATATATATTATTTATAAAATTATTTATATAATTATTTTCATTAATGTTAACTTGAATATTTTTTACACATATTTTTAAATTTATTTATCATTTTTATTTTGGATAATGTTTTAAATTCAAATGATATAATTTATTTATGTTTTATTTAATATATTCATTTTCAAAAAAAATTATTATTATTATTATTATTTTTTACAAAAGTAAATTTGAATTTATAATTTAAAAATGTAGTAACATATATTCTTTATTTAATAGTTTCTATGAGATAATGAATCGCAGTTGGATTGTGTCATGGTGAAAAAATGATGAATATAAGGAGGGGGTTGATGATTTTTTAAAATTTTCGAAACAAAATGTTCCAAAAAATGACATGTTTTTCCATCCTTGCATGAAATGTTTAAATATGAGATAGTTGAAAAAAAAATTAAATTAAATATCATATAATTTAAAATGGATTTAATCCAAGTTACAATCCTTTTATTTGAAATAGGTAAATTGGAAAAAAATTTAATATCTAATGATGATATAGATTTTCAAGATGATAATTACGATTAAATTAAAGAAACAATTTATGATATTAAAGTGGAAAAAATTTGTGAAAGCACTAACAATAAAGTGCCTACATGGTGATTTTGAAAAACCATTGTATCTAGGTTTTATGAAATTTATAGTTTCATCTATAGTGTTAAGATTTTTTAACTTGAATGCTAGAGATGGATGGAGTGACAAGAGTTTTATAGGATTGCTAAAACTATTGAAAGTCATACTACCAGAAAACTAAAGTTCCCACTAGATTAAGATTTCATTTTTTGTTAATAAGAATTTCAATATGTGTGTTGGAGTGTTGGCTGAGGAATAAAGAATCTACCCACTGAGGATGAAGATATTTCACATATATTTGAGTAAAGAATATTAGAGCTACTTTCCTTAAAGGTTTGGTTGGAAAGATTCAAGATAATATCTATTTAAAACAAATGATTATTTAAACTGGTATTCACGAAAGATAATGAAAAGTACTGAAGGAATGAGAATAGTGTTGTATACAATAGTTTTTCAAGGAGCTTGTCAATGTAGTTAAGGTTCCCAAGTGGAATAATTAAGTTGAAAGGTGACTTATGAACAGACTTATGAAAAACTTGTAAAGTTGAGATTAAAAAAGAGAATAAATAAGGTCCAAAGTTTTGATAATATCTATCTTAAATTGTAGAGAAACCATCCTGGTGTTATTTAGAATTAATGTTTCTATATTTAGTGAATAAAATCACTAGGATGAAGGTTATATTGAATGAGTTTGAAGTCCAAATTTTGAGGTAGTGATAATATATTGACATGATCAAAATTAGGTAATTAAATGTTTCTAAGTATACTGTAAATAATCTATGGAAGATTGGTATTATTTTGATAAATCTAATTTTTTTAGTTATTTGGAGATGATTTTAAGTTATTAATAGTCTATGAGATAATTTTAATAAATTCTAGAGTTATTTGAAGAGAAACTATAATTCTTAAGTTGAATTTGAAAAATAGCCAAGTTTTAAAAATTATGTACAACTCTTGAATTTCACAAGACTTTGTCTCATGAGTTATAAAATTTGATAAATCTTGATTTCATATGGATTATTTAGAGATTTTGTAAGAAATTGTAATTTCTATAAGACTTTGATCAGTTTCTATAAGACTTTGATAAATTGCATAAGACTTCACAGTTAGCCAGAATGAGATTTTGTAAGACTTTTGAATGATCTTATAAGACATTAGTCAACTTCATTAGGATCATGGAATGTTTGTACGGATAAATTTCCTATTTGTAAGGATGATTCTATCATTTCATAATAACAATTCTTACTTAAAAAGAATGATTGTTTGCTACTGTAATAGTCATCATATAAGGATCATTACCATATGGTAAGGATTATTCTATAAGATTAATTTAAATCATATATGGTATCATGTCAAATTAAAATTTGGAAAAGGTATAGAAATACATTGAATCTGCAAGATTCAATTCCTTTGTAAATTTATGGGTTTTTTAAAGAATTATAAGTCTAAGAAATATCTAAAAGAATTAATTTGAAAATTAAACTAGGTAATTATTTGTGAACTAATATTTATCGAAACTAACATCACAACATGATATTGTGATTCAAGATGGTGTTCGGGAATTCCATGTCGTAAAGGGGAGTTCCACATCATGGTGTTTCATGCTATCATGCACACGTGGAGTTATAATAAAAACCATTAAATGAAATGGTTTTTAGGGAGTTTTTGAAGAGAATACTAACTTGAGATTTGTGTAAGATTTTAATGATATGGTCATAGAGAAATATTGGGTGGAATTTGTAATTAAATATTAGAAGTTCATTATTGTGAGAAATTTGGATATTAATTCAGGAACATTTGAATTGAGTTATAAAGATGGATGGATGTTGTGGGATTTTATATAAAATTTATGGAAATAATATTCAAGAAATATAGTGAATAAAAAAATAGAAAAATAAAAGGTATAAAAACAATCAAAGATCAAATATTGAGAAGATAGGAAGAAGATTTATTGATACTTTCCTTTGTTGAAGAACATCTATATTGAAGAGAGAGAATAAAATAGAGGAATAAGAGTTTTCAATACATTACTATATAAAATAAAGAAAAGAAAGAAGAACTTAATAATTATTTTTGAAGAAAACCTTCTATATTTTTAAGAATAAGAAGGAACATATGATAATAAGAAGATTTGAATCCTTACATAAAAACTAAAAGAAGAAGATGGAAAAGAAAACTTGTACAAATACCAGTTCTCATGATATCCAATATCATAGAAGTAAGAAGAATAAGAAGAAGAAACAAGTTCAGAGTATAGTTCCTGTGATATTTAGTGTTTCATAATTCGATGACTGAGAAAGAATAAAGTGATAATTGAAGATACTTACATTATTGTTGTGTAATTATAATAATAAGAGTAAGAAGAGTAGACTTTAAAGAGTGTAAGCAGGAGAAGAAGGAGAAACATGATGAAAAATTGACTGAAGTGTTAAATAGTGAAATAATATCATGTTGTTGCAAAGCACTATATTATGACATTGTGAGGGGCGTTAGGTCCCAAAGGGTGATGGAAATGGACAAGTGGGGGTTAATTTTATTTTCTTAAAATTAATTATATTTTGAACTTATAATGTAGAAATTTTTCAGTATAATAAAAATAAACAATTCAACCAAAACTGATATGAGAAATGTATGGAAATTAAATACAATAAAGTAAATGGCAAACATAATAATTTTTATAGTAGTTTAGTTCAATTTGATATTATTTACACTCTTCACTCATATCAAACAAAGAGAGGAATAACACCCAATATATGAATAATAGATTTTTAAGGGGAGTCACTACCCTTTATAACCTAACTTTTTCACACCTAGAGTTATAACTTAAAACCACTTTTCCTTTTTAGGTGAAGAAAAACCAGTTTTTTTTGTTCAGGCCTGAACCCAAAATTTTAAGTAGAAGTCATAACCTATAAAAATAAAACATGAAAACCCATGATAACACCACAAAGTGCTACAAAAACGAAAGGTAGTTGTGGATAAATAACACCGGTGATTTGAATAGTGTCACACAACCTTTCTTAATGATGATAAAGAAGCTCCATGGAAAACTATCTGTTTCAACAGAAAATACATTAAAGCTTTGGGGATTGGTGTAATGCTTTGTAATACAGTATGAAAAAGAACATCCCTATGAATCACATCTCACATCTATTCATTTATAGAAGAATTAACCTTTATTTAATAGTTCATGCAATAATTAATACATTCTATTCATCAATTTCCATGAGAATTTTTCATAAATAAAAAATAACAAATTCACACAAATTTCTTAAATTATTTGATATACTATAAAAATGAAGAAAACCCATTATAAAATTTTTTATAATAAAAAATAATTTCCATAATAAATATTCATTGTAAATATCACAATAATACTCTAATAAATATCAGTAATAATTATTCTTAGGTAGGAATTCTCGATAAACTGAAAAAATTCAGCAATGAATTCAAACAGATAAAAATAAAATAAGTAATTAATATTATCATAATAATAAACTTTTAAGTCATTGAAATACTCCCAAAAATCATGTGAGATAAAATATTCATGTTTCATGAAATTTCAAATTTTGAATATCCTCATAGTAAATACACAATAAGAATATGAAACTGATATGCACCCATATAATTTTAATTTAATACTGCTTTAAATAGTTCAAAACATGTTCATACAAAATCTATATTATTATAATGTTTTTATTGAAAAATAATATAAAATAAAATACCTAACATGAACAAGCAATAAATAAAAATAGCAAAAAAAACATAGCACGTTAAAAACTATATATCGTGAAAAGGTAAAATCCATATATTGTGTAAAGGAAAAATGAAGATATTTTGAGTTACTTAATGGTAACATGTATATTATATTAGCTATGTAATGGTATCTTGGGTATAGCTATATAAAAGTCAGATTTACCTATTGCATTAAGGTAATGTAAATTTTTAATACATTACGTAAAGGTAAAAATAACTGCCTTAGGAAATGGTAATTTGGGTTTTTAACAATTTCATAAAGGTAAGCTTGAATTATTAAGCACGAAGTAATGACTAGATTGAATTATGAATGCTTTGTAAAGGCAAGAACCAAATCTATACAATATTTAAAGGTGAAATACAATCTATTTAAGGGTATAGAGACTTTTCAACAAGCTACATAAAGGTAATACTTACTTAAAAAAATCTTCGTAAAGGTAAAAGTACTTAGAAAAATTTAAAATATTTTTATACAAAATTCATACAGAATAATAATACTAAATAAAATTAATAAAAAAATAAAAAAATTAATGAATAATTTAGACAATGAATAAATAATTAATAGAAAACTATTGCAACAACATTACAATCTTCAATAACAACTAGATAAGACTTAATAATATCACAATAAATTATAATTACTCAATTCATTCATGAAATTATCAAAATATTAAGAATTTTAAATAATCAAGTTAAAGGGAATAAAAAAATAATGTTTATTAATTATAAAAACATAAAGTGGATCAAGGATCCACTCAACAATCTCCCCCTTTTAGATAATTACAAAACCAAGAATTAATTACAAAAATTCTCACCTTTTTTTAATTTATCAAAAATATTAAAAATTAAATTTCAAAAGGATAAGAGTAAATACAACATTCAAACCAAATTTTATCCATTCTAAACCAAAATTCAAGTTATCAAACAAATCATGCTATTCCTTTATTAAATTATATTTAAAACACCCCCTTAAAATTTACAATAATAAATAGGGGTAATATAAAAACTCATGATATGAAAAACATTTCAACAAGAACTAGTGCAAAAAGTATAAAATATAAACTTAAGAAAACTTCCTTGATTGTAGTTTTCACATTTAGTTCAAAAATATAGTAGTATTCTTCAAGAAATAGTATTGAAATATTTACTATAAGTAGACACTAAAAAATAACATAACTAAAATTATATAAAAATTAAAAAATAATAATTCCAAATCCCCAAAAAAATTCAAAATATTTAAATACCATTTTTACTTTTTATTTATAACATATTTTCAATACATTAAACCCCTCAAGTTTAAAAATAAAAAATAGATTTAAATATGTTTCTCTTAAAAATTTAAGCACAAAGTAAAGAATGAAATATTAATTAAATTTAAACCTTAGGTGCATAAAAATTTATCTTTTAGAATAGATTGAAAACTTTGAAATTTTTACATGTAAAACAGAATTAGTTATTAAAAATTTATCATAAACCATCATTACCAAGAGAAAAATCAGTATGCTTTAAAAAAATTTAAAATAAGATTACTTAAATATACAAAAGTATATTTTAAAATTTCAAAAGTGAAATATTCATAAATTTGATTATTAAATCAGATTTAAAAATTTTGAAAAACACATAAGCTTAAATCGATAAATTAGAATTGAAAAACAGAAAAATGTAAGTTTAAACAGATTAAAACATATTTTAACATGGATAAAACAATAAATACCCCTTTTTCTTTAACATGCTTTATAATAAATGATGAATAGTAAATTTCAATATATCCAAGCATAATAAAAAATATATATTAAATTTTATCCAATCTTAAAATAAATATAAAGAAAGTACCCCCTATATTTAGGAAAATTTTAGAATTAAAAAATGGTTAACCCCCCCCCCCCCCCCCACAGTTTCAGCTACCTTAATTTGAATAAACAAACTATTTTATACAAAATTTTAATTCCAACTAGATGAAAATTCCTTTTAGAGAAATACTATGAATGAATAAGGGTCCAAAAAACCAATTATATGACATTAAAAGAATATATTAAGCACAAGATAGTTGATAAAAATGATAAAATTGATTACACATGATCACTAACCAAAATATAGACATTAAAAAATAGAGAATAACATGACAACTATAGTGACTCAGATTTTTCCAAATCTACTTTTATAAATTAATTGGGAAAATTTTGAGACTAGGTGCTGAGATGACATGCGATTTTGAGACCAGGTGTGCCCAGAACAATTCGATGAAAATAGTTCATGTTTTTAATAGCACGCACACACAACTTTTCTAAAAAAGTGGAATAACTCTTAAACGAGTGCCAAGATCATAAATCTAAGGGAATAGTTAAGCTTATAGTAGTGGATTTACCCCAGGTGTGACCTAATTTTAGTCGGTACATGTCATCTGTGGAAAAAATCGAAAAGGACGTAACTGTAAATTAAATAATTTAATAAAATTATTTTATTTTTCAAATCCTTATAACTCATGAAAAATGACTCAGGTTGAAAATATGAGACTAACATTGAATCTATAATGGGGTGTTTTCCTTAGGCAGGGCCTAACCTCAACAGACGCGGGTCGAGGGATAAAGTTAGTTTTTTGACGTGAACATCATTAAAATATTTAACAAAAATATTTTTATTGACGTTACGTGTCAACACAACAATGGTTTTCTTTTTAAATGAGCCTTTTCATAAAATCTATAGTTATTTTCATAACCCTAGAGTTTTTCTAAGTATAGGAGGAGAGGCTCTCTCGCTAGTGATGATAGATCAATGATTGGGATTCGGATCGAGTGGTGACGGATTGACGAATGATGAACATGGATTCCTTCTTCATTAGAAAATGATCCAAAACCACAGGTAGGGTGTAAGTTTTGTTTTATTTCTTCCCCCATTCTTTATCACTATGATGAATGTGGATTAGTCAATGAACATACTAATCCATGGATCATGCGTATTGTGGTTTGGGTTTATTTATGTTGCGGGGATTATTATTAGGTTAAATCATGTTAGAATTATTATAATTTTCCCCCATTTTCAATTCTAACATGAATGGATCAAGAATGATCCGAAGAAGGCCAAGATCCATTCATCTTGTACATTCGTGTTCTTTTCCTCCTTCTACTATTTTATTCTCATTCTTCATTGGGCGCATTGATCTTGAATGGGATCTGAGACCGCAATGACACAAGGCGGTGGCAACATGAGGGGATGATCGGAGGCAGCAGATTTGGCCATTTCGGGTAAGGCACTGTGAGGCAAGGCCACTAGCGGCGCAACCAGTGGAAGAGGTGGAACCGGCCTAGTAGGGAGGCCAGGACTGGAGGATTTGGTAAGAAATATTCTAGCAGGGTAGCCAACGACAGTGGAAACTTATGGTCCAGGCGGGATTGCGATGGCGGGACAGCCCGCGTCGGGCAGGCAAGGCCGTCAGCGGTGTGGCTGGTGGCAGGCGCAACATCGGGGTTGCCAATGACAGATGCTGTAGGGGGCTGTGGTAGGATGACCGACAAAAGTGATGGAGCATGGTCCAGTAGGACTGCAATGGTGAGAGTCATGAGAGGCGACTGGGATGCGGCAGGAGGTCGTGTCAGCATCGGGATACGACATAGGCCATGCACACAGTGATGGTAGACCGTGGGGATGGTGACATGGGAGGGGGGGGGGGGGGGCGAGACACAGTGCCATCCACATTGACCTATACATACCTTTTTGGTAGGGTTTACTACAGATGAGTTTCAGGAGCTTGTTCATTCACTCATGTCCAATATTTCTTTTGGTGGGCTTGTATTCTGGACCAGTTTACCTTTATGTACTTTACTTTATTATTTTACTCTAGTTTTGGAATATATATATCTAGTGGTTTTCCTGCATAGTTTACTTAGAGTTTTTACATTTCAAATTTTGTGGACTTGGAGATATGTGCGTGTGTACCAGTACATAGGCAATGCCTCCCATGTTAGTAATATGCCTACTTAGTGCTAGTCACTAGACCTTGGCCTATTGAAGGCAGTCTTGGGGAGCCTCAACAAAGTACCTACTTGTACGGGTCATGATAGAGTGGTATTAGAGTAGGTCGGTTCAAAATTGGGACCAAGGGTCTATGAGATTAGTTTGGGGAAATAGTGTTAAGTGTTTTGAGTTTGGATTTCAAGCCAGTGACTCCATTGTTGGTGTGATGACCAACATATCTATACACTAGGACTCTAGACACCTACTTTTTGATTCGGTACATGAGAACATCAGTTGATGGGAATAAATTATACATGAATTATATTGTAATGAGTTGTGTTTTCCATGCCCTTCTAGAGTCAGCTCTCCAAATATACTATATTGACTGTGGTACACCTTGTTTTTCTTCAAGATGCCTCCACACTGACAGCCAACTAGGGTTCCACTCCATGATCATGTAGATGAACCTCCATGTGATGATACATTATTACGTTGGTTTTTATTGTAGATAGCACCTCCAAGTGGTGCACCAGCCATGTCGCCAACTATAGAGAAACACATGGTACTCATTGTATCGGTGGATAAGATGCATAGAATGAGCGTGGTTCATGAGTTTTAGCAGCAGCAACACCTCAGGTTCTGAGGCAAGCCTGACACACGGGTGGATAAAGATTGGTTTGGGGTGGTGACTGAGTTTTCTACCCATTCAGGACACCAAAAAATTCATTGGTGGTCCTAGCAGCGAGCCTTATATATGGATCAATAGGACGATGATGGGGTCTGGTTACCAAATCTTATGATGAGGTGACTTTTTAGTGGATAAAGTTAGAGAACGTTTTTAGATAGGAGTTATCACCTTATAAGATAAGGGATATGAATGTCTAGAAGCTTATATAGTTCTGGAAGGATGACGTGTTGGTATACGAGTATTCATCAAGCCGTATCAACCTTTCTAGGTACTTTATGGATATGATACACAACTAGTGATTTAGGAATCATACCTTCGAGCAAGGTGTGATTAGGGACATCCAAGCCAACATTATTCCTCCATGCATTCCTACCTATGATAGGATATTAGAGAAAACCTTTTTGGTTGAGAGTCCCCTGGATGAAATGGTACCACCAGTGATAATCTGCAATGGTCATGCAAGAGTAGACATATCCATAGGGCAGTGGATGCGGCAGAGGAGCTGGGAGAGAAACAAAAGGTGGTAGAAATTTTGACATGTTACCACCCTACCCCAGTTGACCTAGATTAGGCTCAGGGAGCCAAAGGATAGGGGAGGGGATAACTTCTTGTTGTTAAGGAATATAACCCAAGGGATCGAGGAATGATTCAAGGTATAGTCTATGTCTATTCTACCTTAGATACCATTTTGATGAACACAGGTGTCATTCATTATCTTCTTGCCACAAATCTTGTTCAAGGCTCAGAGATTCCAGATGAATCATTGACTTGAACTTCATGCTTGGAAACTAATACTAGAGGAGAACCAATGATCACACACTGGTGCCGACAGTGTGACCCAACTCTAAGAAATGAGATATTTGGTTGGGATCTCTTGGTAGTGTCGTTGAGTCCTTTTGATGTCATTCTTGGTATGGACTGGTTATCCATAGTTTATGCTCATATTGACTATTTTAGGTGAAGATTACGGTGTGTCCATAGTGGTGGAATGAGGTTTTCCTTATTAGTGAAAAGGAATCCTAGACAACTCAGTATGGACTTACTCAGAGGATGGTGCATCCGGTTACTCACCAGTTGGCTAGCCTTACCCTCGGTGCTATGGATGAGAAGATTCCTCAGTTTCCTACAATGGTGGAGGAGTATGTGGATGACCTTATTGAGGATTTCCCCATATTATCTCCCCATAGGAAGTTTGACTTCTGTATTGATATGTACCCTGAGACAGCACCAATATCTACACCATATTATCTAATGACTCCCGCAGAGCTTCGTGAGTCAAGGGTACAACCGGATGACTTATAGAGAAAGGTCTTCATAAGACCTAGTGTTTCACCCTAGGTGGCCCACCGTTTTGTTTTCCAAGAAGACGAACAGGATATTGAGGCTATGTGTGGGCTTCTGGAACCTGAATTAGGTGATCGTGAATAACAAGTATTTATTTCTAAGGATTGATGACCTCTTCGATCAACTAAAGTGAGTGAGTTGGTTCTCAAAGATAGACCTTAGATCTGGATATCACCAGATTCATGTATTAGATGAGGATGTAATGATGTCCATCTTTAGATGTCGATACAATCACTATGAGTACTTGGTGATGCTGTTTGGCATGATGAATTCCCTAGCAGTGTTCATGGGACACATGAATATGATCTTTCAATCTTACTTAGATCGGTTCTTAGTGGTCTTCATTAATAAAATCCTGGAATACTTAGTGTCTAAGGAGGAGCATGCGATACAATTGAGGATGGTCATAGACACACTCCATTAACACCAAATTTATAGGAGGCTCTCAATGTGTGAGTTCTATATTTGGGTGGTCCCCTTTCTAAGACATGTCATTTTGGGGGCAAGAGTTACAGTGGATCTGGAAAAGATGGTAACAGTTCTTTCTTGGGAGAAACCTATGAGTGTGACCATGGTGAGGAGTTTTTCTCGGACCAAAAGGGTCCTAGATACCCTGAGAGGGTGGATGAATCAGGGTATGGATATTCTTTTCAAAATTATCCCAACCCCACTAGATCTTGACATCTTTATTGTAAGGGTCACTTTGTTTGCACTTACGTTTTACTATTGATCCTTTTCTTCCCTTCTTTATCTAATGATGATGATTTGAATGAAATTCAGGAAACCAAGAAGACTGACAGAAATATTTTTACTAGGTTCACCCTCACTGGTCTATGTCCAAGGATCATACAATGACAATGTGTCGATGTACCAAATCTACTAAAGCTTACTGAAAATTTACAATGTTCGGGATATATCACTTCTATGACCATGCTCACTACCTTTACAATGTTTAGGGTCATCTCACTACTTTACCAAGGGTCACTACTAGTTTCTCTCTCTCTGGATCACTGTAGGTAGAAATGATCACCTTCTTCCTCTTCCTTTGCTCACTACTATGGAATAGATCCACTCCCAGGTTATGGAATTGTAGGTCCCTTCATTATCACTAATGAATTATGCATCCTTAATTGTTATTATATGATATGTTGACGTCCAACTTTAACCCACATATGAATCTCACTTTGCACTGGATGTACCGAGAAATCCTTTAACTTTCTTGCATCCCTAGAATGAATAGAGTTCTTCTCTATGCTTGGCACACTTCTCCAATGCCCGATGCACTACTCTATGCTTTGGTGTGCTTCTCCAAGACTAGCGTACAAGTGTCACCTAACCACTTGCACGACACTCCCTTCTCCAAGTTTCAACATGGGTTACTCACACACTTTTATGCCTAAACCAATATTTATGCGCAACTATCAACTAAAACACAACTTCTATATATCTTTATACTTCCACGCCCCAACCACCACTTGAGCGCCCAAACCATTTGCATGACTGGAGCTCAAATTATCTCTAAGTTTTGAGCTTATATCTAAATTATAAGGGGTATACCTCTATTTATAGGCATTTTGATCACCCTGAGCACCATGTGTAAGTCTCCTCCTAGCACGCAAGTCCATCTGCCTAAGCCTCTATCACCCTAGTCACATTTTTCCCCAAAAAAAACTTGGGCACCCCTCTTTCCTTTTCCATATTTTGATTTTCCAATATTGAAAAACATATGGAATGCAACTTTCCAATCCTCCAAGACACTAGCATGTAAGTCTCTTTTACAAAAACATTTTTCTCCATTTGTGAATTTTGAGGCCCAAAAATTTGGAAAATATTGGAAAATGTCACTACCTTATATATGTTTTTTTATATCACCTCTAGATCATCTATTCAATTTTCTAGGTTCTTATTTCAATCATGGATTGTCAACAACAACTCTTTAACCCTAAAACTTACCATGTAAACCCCAATTATCAACAAATTGAACATCATGGTCTGCTTTGTCAATAAACACAACGCGGAGGTCCACTTTCTCAACAAACATAATCACCTAAAAAATTATTTAATGATATATTGAGGGATTTCTACCTAAAAATATCCCCCTTTGGGTTTGTTGACAACTCTTCTCATAAAATGATATTGCGTTAATGATTCATCCACCATTCGTCTCTCGTGATTCTAATAGCGATCAAGGATTCACTCAACACATACTCTAAGCCCACATGAGCAATTCTCAATGTGGGAAACAAGAGTAAATGAAAATTTAGTTAATGAATCACTTTATTTTTGACACCAATTGTTGATACCAAACTGATACCAATTTTTGATTACTAAAAACCTTCTAACATCATTCCAGCACCACTGTTATGCTTTTATCATTATCCTCAACTTCCGTTATATATATTATTTGACCAATCACTTCTATCGTCATCAGATTTCAAAAATCTCCTTTTAAACTTCTTGGGTTCTTGTGTTATCCAAGATAAGCTTTGTATAATCACTTCAAACACCACATACTCTCAACTTGGTTCTCCCCATATCAGCTTCTTCACCTTTCTTGATAAACTCCCCCTATCTCACTCCTCCACCTATCATCTACTCCCCAAATATTTGAAAAAGGTAGCGTATCCCTTCTTTATCCATCATTTATCCCTTTTAGGTGTCACTCATTCTCCCCCTTTGTCATCAAACCCAAAGGTCATTTTTTTGTGGTCTGTAATAGAGTAGAGAGCACATATTAGTACAATAAGGAAAACACACCATACCTTAGATAGTGGGGGTCCCAAATATACACATTTTCAAGTGAGGATAGTTGAATGGACTCCCAGAGCCAATCAATGCCTCTCAAAGGCTTCCTTGGGTAAGGCCTTTGTCATAATGTCTACAACCTTTAGTTCTGTAGGAATATACTCCAACTTCATGATTCCCTGCTCAACCTTCTCCTTAATAAAATGATACTTTATCTCAATGTGATTTTTCCATGAATGTTGGACATGATTTTGGATAAGATTTATATCACTTGACTTATTGCACTGGATTCTAATCGGATACTTCACTTCAATCCCCATATCATCAAGCTGCTACTTCATCCACAGTAACTATGTTCATGCTTGAGTGGCCGCAATATACTCAGCTTCCATGGTGCTTAATGAAATGCAATATTTCTTCTTTCTTAGCCAAGAAATACACAATCCACCAAGATAGAAAGAACCTCTTGACATTGATTTCTTTTCATCTGCTGAACTGACCCAATCTGCATCTATATATCTCAACAGATCCGGCTGAGATTTGTCATTATACATCAAACCAAAATCCACAGTTCCCTTAATATAATGAAGTATTATTTTCACTACAAGCATGTGTATTTACTTGTGATTGATTTGATATCGCATTTCTTGGCATGTTGTGAAAAAAATATCAGGTCTAGTCACTGTTAGGTATAATAAACTTCCAATAACCTGCCTATATTCTATTACATTAACTACATTACCATTATCATCTTTTGATAATTTCATCTGGGTTGAAACCGAAGTCTTCATCTCCTTGAAATTTTCCATTCAAAATCTTATCAGAACCTCTTTTTCATATTTTTTTTGATAAATGAATGTTCCATTCCTTCTTTGCGTTACCTATAAACTGAGGAAAAATGTCATCTCTCCAATCATTGACATTTCGAACTCACTTTTCATGAATTCTGAAAATTATCTTCCATGAGCTTCATTTGATCCACCAAATATTATGTTATCAACATAAACCATCACCATCATCCTTTTATTACTATCATTTTTAAAATAGAGATTGTAATCGACTCCACCACACTGGAAACCAAGATTCTTCAAATACTGATAAAGCCTTGAGAGTACCATTCTCTTGGTTCTTGTTTCATCCCATACAAATCCTTATTCATCTGACACAATTTGTTCTCATCTTCATGAATGAGAAAACCATTTGGCTTCTCAATATACACTTCTTCTTCCAGAACCCCATTCAAAAATTCTAACTTGACATCCATCTAGAATAATTTTAATTTTCATTGCACTGTAATGGAAAAGAATAATATGACTGTTTCCATCCTTTCCACAGGTGGAAATGTCTCATCAATATCTATACCCTCAATCTGGGAGTATCCTTTGCACAATAGTTCTTCTTTGTTTTGAATCACTATTCCATATTCATTCATCTAATTGCGATAGAACCATTTAGTCCCAATAAAATTCTTATCTACTAGCCTCAAAACAATCTCCCATATCTGATTATTCTCAATTTGTTTAAGTTCATCATTCATAGGTTGAACCCAATTTTTATCTTCAGCTGCTTCCTCTTAATCATCATCATTACTTTCATTTGAATCAAAATTTTACACATTTTTTCACCCTAAGTTACTCACCTTATCATTACTTCCATAAAGAAACTGGTCATTGTTATGTTAAATATTTTGTTCCTTCTCTACTATAGTGATATCATTTCTTTCAACAACTTTTTCAGCCTCATGTCGAAACATTGTCTCCATTCTCTCAGAAAATCTTGGTATCCTAAAGACAGTTAGCTAATACCATATTGTTAGGGAGAAATATATAATCATGAAATAAAATAATTTTGATGCTCCTCCCCCAATCGGGCCATTGAGATCCTGCATTTTATTAGGATATAGATATCTCCCCATATAATGTTAAAATATTCCATTTTTTAGGCCCACTGTTTAGATGCACAAACATTCTTCTCCTCCTGCATCATTTCCTCACATGTGTATGTAGTTTTAAGAAACATATTCAGCTCAATTACATCAATGAGATCTTCATTTGGTGAATTTACCACCTAGCAATGATCCATCAACAAAACCTCTAAGCACACTGAGTTGAAACTCAGCATAGAAAAAAAAGAGATAAATTTAATAACACAATCACAATCTATTTCGCTTGGTTGCTCCCTTTATTTTTCAACTATGGTTTCTGATTTGAATCAATTGAAATTCTGAAGAATATCACTTTATCACTCTACATATTTTTATTCCACTCCCCCTTGGATCATATCTCCCCTTGAACATGAAAAACTAGAAAAGTAGTTAATAGTATTTAACCACATAGTGAGAGGGGATCTTTTGGAATCCTCAATATGAGGATTGCGGTTGATCCTAATGGGTCAACCCTTTGATTCTTTCTTCTAGAGAATCACACTCCTTCCTTACGTCTTCTAGATGCCTAGTCAACTTCAACTGCTCTAGCCATATGACTAAGCATTCATTACCCTTATGATGGTTCATTTTCTAATTTTTGGATTCTATAGGATTGGAATTTCTCACAATTTTGGGTTTAATCCCACTGGTACAAATTTCTATCTTTGATGTTCCACCAATATGACACTTCCCCGGATTCCTTATCTGAGTAAGAATCACTCTGCTTGTCATCTTTCCTTACTTCTTCCACCATTTTAGGGATCTTCCTCTTTCCTACACTTCTCTCCATGGCACATGATAAGAGAATTTTTCAATACATTCTTTTTACATCTTTATTTTATCATATACCAGAGCCACCACACTGTTTTGTGCTGGTGGTGAGTCCTCCACTGAATGTGAATTCTTCTTACTCATAGATGGAGTAGATCTCCGCTTAATCTTCTAGGTTTGTTCACATTATCTCCATGAGATCTATTGTGAGTGTAATAGAGAAGTTAATTGATACACCTTTCATTTATCTCCTTGTAATTTCCCTGAGGTAGTAAACCAATTTTTCAATTTACCACTTTGTCTTACAGTGTATGATTTCACATTATACACCACTAGATTCGATAATCTTCTTTCAAGTTCCTTTTCCTTTCCTAGATTTCTTCTTGTTGTAATGTATTTCCAAATTCCCATAATCATAACATATAAAACATTTTCCCTCAAATACATACCTCATTTCATCATTTCTTAGACGAGTTATTGATGGAACTTGAGTCATTCTTCTGACATTGAGCTCCTGAGCTTCCTGACACATACTCATGGTGTGTCCCATTCTTCCACAATAAAAACATCTGATTAATGATTTCTTCTAAGTGACTATTCTTTTTTATTTCTTATGAAACTTCTTCTTATTCTTAGATTTAGTAAAACTTCTATCTTCACAGCATGAAATTTATTCTTGATAATCTTATTTTTTTATGTATGACTATAAATCCCACAGAAATTGCACATGTTATCATTAATTCTTGAAAAAACCTTTATAGGTATATCTCCAGCACCTACAAGGTTTTTCTTATCTATGGTGCTTTTCGCTACTCTCTTCCTATCACGCATAGGAGTGGGATCATCGTATCTAATTCCAGATTTTCCCAAAATGGATGGCCTTTGAGATGACACTATCATTTCATGCTTCTCCTCTAAGGTAGAATATTTGGCTATCATTTCATCATCACCTGTGGAAGGATAATCAAATATTAAGTTCAAGACATCCTACAACTTGGGCTTGTCGTTGGAATTAGATTTCTCTATTTCTTTCTTCACTGATTCTATTTCTTCACCCAGTTTCTAAATCTTTTTATCTCTTGATTCGTGTTGAGAATTGATTTCTCTTCTAAGATTCTTCCTACTACTCATCCCATCTTCCAATTCCTGTATGAGATTATATATCATGTTAGATTTCTACTTTAGTATAGAATTCACCTGGGTAGCAGAATCATTATAGAATGCATTCTCTTGTTGTAGTATTTTATTCTCTTGAATTCGTTTGGTTAGCTGTACAACAAGATCATCATATATGGATTTCAAATTTTGAGTGTTATCTAAGATCATATTCTTTCCATTATCACCAGTTTTTCATTAATCTCTCTTCTAAGATATCTCTTGTATTTCTTCAGCTTGGTAATCATTCTTCTCCCTCAAGTCAGTAGCCAAATCAATAGGCCTTTGATTTAAGCCTCTTATATTATTAACCTCAATTTCTAGTACATGGATCTAGATATCTTTAGATTTAACTTCTTTATCCAATTTTCAATTCAATTCCTTTGTCATGTCGACATCATCTATTGTTTTCCTCATTCTTTAAACTTCTACATCATCATTAATTTCAGTATCACTTTGAATTTCACGTACTTCACTAGTTCCTACATCATTTTTGAATGAATCTATATTTTCCCTATCAGATTCATCCAAGCCTTCCTTTAGCAAGCTGTTTGATTCCTTTAGTAGAATCACACTTCTTCCATAAACACTTACACACTAAGGAATACCATATGACTTTTCATTCTTCTTTGATGTTTTTCACTTTTTCATGGCACACCGAGATAAGAGAAAACTGAAACTTTATCCACACAAATCAACTAAACCAAGTCAAAGAAAAAAAAAATGATAAAAGAAACCTTCTCTATGATACCAAATGTTAGGAATAAATGGGGCCTAGATACCCTGAAAGGAGAGGTGAATCAGTATATGGATATTATTTTCAAAATTATCCCTGCCCCACTAGATCTCGACCCCTTTATTATAAAGATCATTTTGTTTGAACTTATGTTTTACTATTGATCTTATTCTTCCCTTGTTTATTTGATGATGATGCTTTGAATTCAATATAATAAACCAATAATACTGACACACAAATTTTTACTTGGTTCACCCTCATTAGGAAAAATCCATGGAGTATACAATGACAATGTGCCGATGTACCAAATCCACTAAAGATCACAGCAAATTTACAATGTTTAGGATAGACCACCTCTATGCCCAAGATCACTGCCATTACAATGTTTAGGGCCATATCACTACATTCCCAAGGGTAACTCCCTATTTTTCTCTCTCTGGATCACTATAGGTAGAAAGGATCATCTTATTTATCTTCCTTTTCTCACTACTATGAAAAGGATCCAATCACAGTTTTTGAAATTGTAGGTCCCTTAATTATCACTAATTAATTCTACATCCTTAACTATTGATAGATGTTTTTTTGACATCCAACTTTCACCTGTAGATGATTCTCACTTTTCACTGAGTGTACTAGGAAATCTTCCAACTTTTGTGCAGCCCTAGAATGACTGGATTGCTTCTCTATGCTTGGAACGTATCTCCAACGTCTGACATGATACTCTATGCTTTAACACTCTTCTCCAAGCCTAGCACTCAAGTGTCACCTAACCACTTGCGTGAAACTCCCTTCTCCAACTCTGAACTTGGGTGACTTACACCCTTTTACACCGAAACCAATATTGGTGTGCATCTATCAACGGGCGCACAACTTCTGAATATCTTTATACTTGCGCGTCCAAACCACCACTTGTGCACCCAAACCTACTTGCACAAATGGATCTTGAATTCTCTCCAAGTGTTGAGATTATCTTTAAATTAGGAGAGGTAAACCTCTATTTATAGTAATTTTTGTCACCCTGAGTGCCACGTGCAAGTCTCCTCCCAGCATGCAAGTCCAACTGCCTAAGCCTCTATCACCCTAGTCACCTTGCATGACCTTACAAACACTCATAACCCTCTTTCCTTTTACATATTTTGATGTTTTTTTCTTGAAAAACATATGGTACACAAGTTTACAAGCCTCCAAGACACTGGCGCACAAGTCCCTTTTCCAAAAACACTTTTCTCCATTTGGCAATTTTGAGGCCCAAAAATTTGACAAACACTAAAAAATAGTGCCACCTTATATCTATTATTTTTTTACCACCTTCAGATTGTCCATTCCTTTGTCTAGGTTCTTCATTCAATCATGTATTGTCAATAAAAACTCTTGAACCCAACAACTCACCATATAAACCCCATTGTCAACAAATTGAACATCGTGGTCTGCTCTGTGAAAAAATATATCACTGAGGCCCACTTTTTCAACAAGAATAATTACCTAAAATGTGCTTCAATGATACCTTGATGTATTTTTTCCCAACATGTTTTCTGGGTTTAGTGGGGTACCATCAAAGGTTTGTGACAAAATTTTCAAGGGTAGTATCACCCTTGCCGACTTTGAAATTGAGGGGACATCCATTCATGTGGACAGAGAAGTGTCATTAGTGTTTTTAGGAGCTGTGGAAGAGGTTAATGAGTGCTCCCATATTACGACTACCAGAGGAGGGAATTGGGTATGTAGTGTTCTGCGACGTTTCAGGGAATAGGCTTGGTTGTTTCTTGATGTAGGGGAAAGTGGTTATTGCTTATGGTTTACACTAGTTGATACAACATGACTAGAACTATGTGACCCATGATCTTAAGATAGTTATGGTAGTCTTCATGTTGAATATGTGGAGAAACTACCTGATGGGTTAGTGGTTTACCATCAACTCTAACCATAAGAGTCTCAAGTATATCTTCTTTCAGAAGGATCTGAACTTGAGATAGAGGTGATGGCTAGAGTCCCTCCAAGATTATGAATTTGATATTTTCTATATTCCTGGGAAGGGGAAAATAATAGTAGACGCTCTCGGTAGAATATCTATCTTGTAGTTACTAAGTGAGGCATCAGAGTAGTGTTCCACACTACATATATCCTTTTTTGGATGGTTATGGAGTAGCTTACCTCCAGTTGATGGTTGTCACCCCTCCACTCTTATAGCGAGTCAGGGAGGCACAACTTGTGGATATTGACTGTGAGACCCTACATGCTTAGTTTTCCATAGGGCATTCCCCTAATGGATATTCGAAAGGTGGGGAGCATGTATTTATTTTTAGGGGATGTATCATAGTACCATTAATGTTTAGGGATGAGGTTCTAAAAAAGTTCCATACTTTCCCTTTTTGGGCAGTACCTCCCTATTAGAGCACTGGAAACTCTTTGTGTGGAAGGGATGAATGCCTTTATTTAGGGTTGAGAGCCTGATTTATATGTTTTTTTCCTTCCCCTTTTGATGTGACGTGAGCTTGGGATAACCTATCTTATAGGGGTGTATGATATATGGGGTAGGGAGGCCCAGTTTTTGTGGCATCAGTGGACGCCTGGAGTGGAGGGATGCATCGGGATATACATGCATGTGTTAAGAAGGACATTGTGAATGACAGAATGGGTTGAATCTAGGCTTACCTTTTGATTTGAATGTTGGGTGCTTATTTGAATTAATACATGGTTTACCAACTCTCTATGTTGGGCCACTTCTGTTTGGAAATGTTTTCTCCTTTTATTTCTTAGGGTGTCAAGAAGAAGTGGGAAAGATCTAAATGGACTTCGTGATGGGTTTACCATGGACATCCAGGAGACTTGATACTATATGGGTGATTATTGACTGACTCAGCAAGTTGGCCCACCTCTTAGCTGGATGGGTTCAGAGTTTAGTAGATGGATTGGGAAGCCTCTACATGCAATAGATACTTCAAGTACATGGAATTTTGTTGATGATAGTTTCATATCGTGATGTTCTCTTTTCATGGCAGTCATGGAGATCAAGGTTTGAAAGGAGAGAGATCTTTTGTGGACAAGTGGTTCCTTTAGTGTGTGTCTGATGTTATCATGGGAAATCCAATAGATCACATGCGATAGGAGGCTCAAGTTCGTGCTCATTTCCCTCATCTATTTATATAACCCTTGGTTTAAATTTTAGGGATGCAAATCCTTAACGTGGATAGAATTCAATGACTCATATTTTACCAAATCTACATTTAGAAATTAATTGTAAAAATTTCAAGACTTGGTGCTGAGATGACATGCGATTCCAAGGCCTGATGTTCCCAGAACAATTCGTTAAAAAATGTCTATGTTTTTAATAGCACGCGCACATGGATTTTTAAAAAAATTGAAATAACTCATAAACGAGTGCCCCGATCAGAAATCTAAGGGAACCTTTAAGATTAGTGTAATGTATTTACCCTATATGTGACCCAAGTTTAGTCAACGTGGGTCATCTGTGGAAAAAACTAAAAAGGACGTAATCGTAAATAAAAAAATTAAATAATATTATTTTATTTTTCAAATCCTTATAACTCATTAATGGTGTATTGAATTGAAAATATGAGACCGTCATTGAGTTTTTAATGGGGTGTTTTCCTTAGGTAGGGTCTAACCACAACTGATGTGGGTCGAGGGTGAATGTTAGTTTTTGGACGTGAATGTCATTAAAATATTTAATAAAATTATTTTAATTAACGTTACGTGGAAGCACAATGATGAATTTATTTTTAAATGATCCTTGTCAGAAAATCCAGGGTTATCTTCATAACCTTATAGTTTTTCTGAAGAATGAAGGAGAGGTTATCTCACCAAAGATGGTGGATCGATGATCCTGGTTCAGATCGAGCAGTGACAGATTAACGAGCAAAGAACGCGGATTACATCTTCATCAGTGATCGATCCAAACCCCTAGGTATGGTGTGAGTTTTGTTGATTTTCCTCCCTCATTTTTTATCCCTACAATGAATGTGGATTAGTCAACAAACTGAATAATCCATGAATCATATGAATTGAGGTTAGGATTTATTTATATTGTGGGTATAATTATTAGGTTTAATTATGTTATAGTTATTTACTTTTCCTCCATTTTCAATTCTAACATGAATGGATCAGGGTCGATCTATACAAGGCCAAGATCTGTTCATCTTGGGAATTTGTGTGCTTTGACACCTTCCTCATTTTTCATCTCATTGTTCATTGGTCATGTCGATCCAGAATGGGATTTGAGACTGTAGTGGCACAAGGTGGTAGTAGTGTGAGGCAGCAACTAGAGGTGGTAGCTCCGACCATTTTGGGTAGAGTGCTGTGAGTCGAGGCCACCGATGGGGTGGTCGATGGCTGAGGTGGAACCGACCCAATAGGGAGGCTGGGCTAGGTGGATTTGGAAAGATGGACACCAGTAAACTGTAGTCCATGTGGGGACACAGTGGTGGGTTGGACTGTAGAGGGGAGTCCATGGGTGGCGCGACCAGGAAAGGCCACTGATTGGGTGGCCGATGGTGGGAGCGGCATCTAGGCTGCCGACAGAGCGGCTGATGGCAGACGCTGAAGGTGGGCCACCATTGATGATAAAGCGTCATCCATAGGGACCATGCTAGATATGTTCCTATGATAGTGGGAGTTGGTGGCAGCAACTAGGATATGGCAGTAGGCCACATTGGCATCAGGATGTAGAAAAGGCTATGCACGCGGTGACCAACCACGTAGACCCCGTGGCAGTGACGGTCTATGGGGCGAGCTGCAAGGAGGGGTTCCTGGGATGCGGTACTTTCCACATTGAACGTGATGGCCATGCTGACTAGGAGGGCACGACCAGGTTGTGCATTGGAGGATTCGTCCCGCATGCGGCGGGCCGGGCTGGACAGATGAGGCCACTCCAGTGGGCTGGACAGCATGACCCAGAAATCCGGCCTTGACTGGTCGGGTGAGAACGAGTAGGCTGAATCGGGTCAGGTTGGGTTAGGTCAACTGAACTGAGTCAGATCGGGTTGGCTCAGTCAGCCGGGTTGTGTCAGACCATGATCGGTCTAGACCCATTTCACTAAATTGGCCATAACTTTCAAACGGGTGGTCCATTTGACAAGCCGTCTACGACGTTGGGACCCTTGCGATGAGGTGGTCATTTTGAGATGGCTTGGTGGGTTTTTAGTATGGACCAATGTTGGTGCAGAGTTCCCCTTGGTTCTTTTCTCAAGGGTTCAGTACGACATTACGTTCACATCATTGGATAGTAATCCCCTCTATAGGTCGAGTCTTGGATAGAGTTATGGGATCCCTCCTTGGGATTGGAGTGATCCTCTATCAAAATTTATGGAATTTTGTGGGAATTAACATGATCTATGAGTGAAGGGTGTCAATCCTACATACATTGGGCCACATCAATAAGATTTTTGGTATCCTCAGTGAAGGATCCCTTACATTACGAGTCACATCGTTAGGGTTGTTGATGTTCTCTGGGAAGAATCCTCTATATTGAAAATTAATACAGATTGATTTGTCAGTATTCTCTAGGAAGAATCCCCTATGTATATCATGACCTTGACCAGTGTATTTCTCATTGGGCAGGGCCCAAATTAGTGGGACCTCTTTTTAAGAGTCTCTGATGACATCAAGGCCTAATGAGTGAGTTCTCATGAAACAAGCGTGCCTGGAGTAGAATCTTGTGGCTGATGATTGACTATGAATTTACCTTTGTGGTCTTTCCTTTATGTTTTTGGGGTATCCTATTTAGTATTGTTTTACTCGCCCCTATATGAGATTTTCCTGCACATGCCCTATCTTGTGCAGATGATCGATGCTTTGAGGGTGTCTGACGTGGACCAAGACTAGGTGGTGCGTAGAGTGATCAGGCAGATGCGGTGTGCTTCTACATCTTGAGACAGATTTCCTACAACTACCCTTTAGTTAGGGTTTCCTATGGATGAGTTTCAGGAGCTTGTGCTTTCCCATGTGTCCAGTATTTCTTTTGGTGGGATGGTATTCTGGATCGGTTTACCTTCCTATACTTTAATTTCCTATTGTAATATGATTTTGGTATATATATATATATATAGTGGTTTGGATTCATGGTTTACTTAGTGTTTTTTACATTTCATCTTTTGTGGTCATGGAGATGCGTGTATATGTACATGTACATAGGTAATGCCTCCCATGTTAGTGATATGCCTACTCCGTGCTAGTCACCATCCCCTGGCCTATTAGAGGAGAGCTTGGGGAGTCACGGTACGGGCCCCACTAGGATGGTTTGTGAGATTAAAATCCAAAATATAAAATATTTATTCAATCTAACCTTAATGAAATGATAAAAAAATTTCTAAATCTCACAAAAACATTCCTAGAATTGAATAAATAAAGCATGCATGCTGGCTATAAAACCAATGACCCATTTTACTTTGGAATCCAGACTAGCTTTGGTATAATCATATTATAACAAAATTTCTTAGGAATACAAGCTATTGAAAATGTGGAAATTTTATCCCTAAAATTAGTTTTTTGATAATAAATACATTTTAATGTTCAATGCATTGAATAAAATTTAAAGGACAGTTAGATACATAATGATCTTAATGACCATATTTATAACAGTAAATAGAATAAATTGTAACATAATTTTCTTTTACAAGATGGTTCTTAAAGGAAGGATTACAATCATGTTTATTCCCTCATCTAATTTTTCACTCAAAATTTCAATATCAGATTTAAGCTTTGAATTCTTCTTTTGGAAAAACTAAAAAAGCATCAAAAAAATTACTATGAAAACTATAAGAAATATTTTTGGATTTTTCATTTTCCTTCTTAATCATTTTATATTCCTTTTCAACTTTAAACACATAATCCACTAACTCATTAAATTTTCTTTCCTCTACTTCATTTTTATCGTTTATTTTACTATTTTCCTTCTTTAGAATCAAAATTTACGAATCAATATTTTTAAACTTTTTAACTTCAAGTGATGAATCCTTTTTCTTATTTTTATTTTTCTTAAATTTTTCTTTGATATATGTATCTATATATCATCCATTTCTTTCATTTAATACCCATAAGATTTACACATTTCTTATAAATTTTAATTTTTAATTTTTAGAAATAAGAGAAGAATCAAAATCAGAACTATTATCCATATTTCCCTTTAAATAGGTATTCCCAATTTTTCTAGAATATGAACCATGATCACATGAAGAACTAGAATGAGAAGGTGAATGTATTACCTTAGAATATTTTTCCATAAATGTATTATTATGAGTTTATTCTTGTTTCTTGAATTCATATTTTTTTAATTGGAACTTTCCAAATCAATCCAAGTAGACATAAATTTCTCTTATTTATTCATAGGCTTCCTTTGATTTGGGATTATTGAACAATTTGATTCAATATGTACCATTTTCCCATACTCTTATCAAGTTAAATTTAAATAGTATATTTTTTCATTAGAATTACCTTCCAAGTAAGATAATGATGTTTTGTCTTTATGTTTCTTGATTTTCCTCTTCCTTTGATTTTTTATGTTTGAGAATTTTATTTGAATATGGATGATATTTATATAGTTATATAAAAATTCCCCAATATAAAATATCAATACTCTCTAGATAAATTTCCATCCTAATCTTCCATTGATCATACCCACTACCATTAAAGAATGGTGGGAGCGAGTAATTAAATATGTTTATATTCCATATGCAAGACATCATTGAAAATAGATCCCTCCCTTAAATGGTTAAGTCTAGGATAAACAAGATAGATCAAAAAGATGATAATCAAAATAATATGAGTAAATAAACGCAATAATCCTTAAAAGAGACAAGATATGGTACCAATTATTAGGTTCCAAAGTGTGATGGAAATAAAAGGGGGGGGGGGTGAATTTTCTTTTCTTAAAATTAATTATACTTCAAACTTATAATGTGTAAAGTGATCGGTCTAAGAAATAAAAAATTAAACCACAACTAATATGATAAATTTATGAAAATTAAATATAAGAAAGTAAATGATAAGCATGTGAATTTTTATATAAATTCAGATAAAAATTATCCTATATCTACTCTTCACTCCTCTCAAACACATAGAATAATAGAAACCACTAGAAGAATAATGAATTTTTAAGGGTGTGGGGGGTCACTACCCTTTATAACCTTATTTTTACACACCTAGAGTCACAACCCAAAAACCCTTTTCTTTTTTGGGTGAAGAAAAACTAGTCTATTATGGGTTCATACCAAGAACCAAATTTTTAAGAAGAAGTCCTAACCTATAAAAATACAACAAGGCAACTCATGACAACCCCACACAATGTTACAAAACCTAATGGAAATTATAAATAAATAAAATCAGTGATATGAACAGTGGTACAAGGCCTTTCTTGATGATGGTGAAGAAGCTCCAAGGCGAATCAAATTTTCAATAAAAAATACTTTAAATATTTGGGGATTAGTGTAATGTATTACAGTACAATATGCAAAAGAATTTCCTTATGAATCACATCTCTTGTCTATACATCTATAGAAGACCCAAAATTCATTTAAATAGGTCATGGAATAATGAATAAAATATACTTTTCAATTTCCATAAGATATATTTATAAATAAAATGATAACAACTTCACATGGATTTCTTATTAAATTTTTTAATATACTATAGATAAATGATGAAAAATATATATATAACGTGTTAAAATAAACAATAAATTCCATGATAATTCTTCAATGTAAATATCATAGTAAAAAATAATAAATATAAATAATATTTATTCCCATATAAGAAGTCTTGGTATATTATAAAAATTATACAATAAATTAAAATAGATAATAATAAAAATAATAATTAATATTACCATAATAATTGACTTTTAAATTCCTTTTAATACTCCCCACACTCATGCAAGATGAACTATTCATGTTTCATTAAATTTAAGATTTTGAATATATTTACAATAAATATGCCACAAGAATATAGAACTGATATTAAACCATGTAATATTCCTTTAATACTTCTTAAAATACTTCAGAAATTTTTTTCCCAAAATCTATTTAATTATAGTATATTTATAAAAAACAAAAAATTAATTAAAAAATACCACATGAGTATAAAACAAATAAAAATGCCAAAATATTAAAAAAAATAAAGTATATTCAGAACTATATGTTTCATAAAGGTAAAATCCATTTGTGGTATAAATGTAAAATAAATAGAGCTTGAGTTACACAAGGGTAACATGTATATTATATTGGATACTTAAAGGTAACTCGAGTCTGGCTATGTAATGGTAATATTTAATTACTGTGTAAATGTAATTTTATTTTTCTATATTCCACATAAATTTAACATGATTTGACTTATGTAAAGGTAATCTGGTTATTTAAGCATTGTATAATGTTAAGCTTGAATTTTTAAGAACTGCGTATCGGTAAACTTGAATTATGAACACTATGTAAAATTAAGAACTAAATTTTATATACTACGTAATGATTCAATGAGAATATTTATAAGTATTGGATGCACTATAGGTTTAGGATAATACTTTCTTACACGGTCATATGATAATCCATAACTAAAGAACCTTTGTGATAAATTGTTTTAAAAATGTTTTTGTATTTGTTGACAACTAACCTTTTTGTGTAAGAATGTTTTTGTTATCCAGGTTTCGGATTTGGTCCATCATAATGACCTTTGTAAGAAAGTAAAAAGTTGATAAAATAATCGGATCCATCTACATCTTATTCATCTCATTAGATGCAAAATAATCAAAGGCAAAAAATGTTGTTTCCTAAATGTTTTCCTTTTTCATAATCTGATTATGAAAGAAGCTTCTAAGTAGAGAATTCATATTGTTTCTAAAGAGGATTTTTGAATAAATTCAAGTCAAGAGTTAGAATGTTTTAATACTTTATAAACAAAATAAAATGATGATTTTATGATCAAGAATTTCTCAAAAATCATGAAAACTTTCATGATAAAATCTTTTGAATAAATGGTGGATAGGTTTAAAGAAATTCAAAATTTTAGAGTGAATAATTCCATCATAATGAGAAATTATATAGTAATGAAAATTTAATTATAACGGAGATTCCATCATTATGAATAAATCCATTGAAGGTAGAATTTTTTAGAAGATCAGATCTAGAAGTTAGAATGTGTGAAGGTGATGAATTTTGAAGAATTTCAATGTTGAAGTATGAAGATTCCATCATTATGGTAATTTCATCATAATGATATTTCCATATTAATGGGAAATTCCATCATAATGGGAATTCCATCGTAATGATAATTCCATAATTATGAGGATTTCATTGGGTTAAAGATTAAGGTATATCATAATGATATGAGAAAGAAACAAAATTCGTAATGATATGCGAAGGAAATAGAAATCATAATGAGATGAGAAGAAAATAGAATTTGTAATGAGCTGATTACAACGAAGACTCAAAAAGAAAATTCCATATGTTTTATGAAGATTTGAATAGTTTAAACTTTACATTCAATCTTGCATAAATCTTAGAGAAATCTAATTAGGATTAAAGAAGTAAAAGTATAAGTTTAAATGGGATAGATTTTTTGAGTTTTTTAAATTTAAGGAAGCAAGGAAAGTTTTCAAGTTTCCTGCTTTTGTTTTCTAAGTCACTTATAAATACTTGATCAGATCATTTGTTTAGTGTGGAAATTGTATGAAAGAGAAAAAGGCAGAGTGCAGAAGAAATCAAGTGAAAGTCATTTCTGAATAGGATCTCATGAGTAGGATCAGACGATTGAAAGTATGTTTATCATATTGAGAAAGATCGTACTGAGAATATCATATTGGGTCAATCAGAATAAGGTACATCATATTGAGTATTTTATCAGAATTAGAGTTTTTAATATTGATAATGATTCAATCATATTGAGTCTGTTGTATTGAGAGAATTGGATCCAAACTCATAGTATTGAGAGAATCATATCCAGAATCATCGTATTGAGAGAATCAAATCTAGACTCATTAAATAAAGAGAATCAGATCCAAACTCATCAGATTGAGAAAATCAAATCCATCTAAATTAGACCAAGAATTTGGACTGATCAATTATGGAACAATTTCAACAAAGTATTTATTCTTTTATTTGTCTCAATTTTTTTATAATAAAACATTGTAAACTGATGGGAGTCAGTATAATCTTTTCCATTGGGAAATAAAAAGTGTCTAATGGGAGTTTCCACAAGTTTTATTCACTTCTTCATAATAGTATATTTCCATATAACCATGGGAGTTGCTATGTAAAGGATGTAGGTTTTCACACTAATCCCGAACCTTGTAAATTTGTCGTGCTTTACTTTATTTCCAAATTTTTCATGCATGAGCATTTACTAAAAGTTGATAAGTAAATAAATCTTAACTAGTTGCAGGGGTTAAGTTTCTAAAAGTTTTAAAAATTATGAAAAGTAAGCAAATGATTCACCCCCTTATTAGTTATTATTCAATCATATGTAAATTAAATTGGTATCAGAGTTAAGGTTCCCTTGTTGAATCCTTTTCCTGGACAATATCAATTCTGTCAACAGTAGAATAATTCCTACATTTTATGGAAAAAATAATTATGGATGAAAAAATAGGATGATTCCTTATCTACCATATCTTGTTTGGGAAGTTTTTGATGATGCTACTGTTGGGTTTTAACATATTAATAAAGATTCCCTGATTAACTTTTCTGATATGAGAAATATAGAAGTTGATGGAAAGGCTAGAAATTCTATTCTTTTAACCTGGTCATAAAATTATTATTAGAAAGTGATGGGTCTCAATACCACAAAAAGTATGTGGGACAGGATGGAAAGTGTTTTTGAAGGAAATACTAATGTTATGGAAACAATGATACAAATATTTCATAGTAAGTATGTTTACATCAGAATGCGAGATGTAGAAACAATTGATGAATACTTCACCAGAGTACATGAATTTTTTTTCAACATCAGAGGATTTCGATATTTCTTGGAAGATTCAACAATTTTAATGAAAATTTTGATAAACTTTTTAAACAAGTTTAATTTTAAAATTTCTTCTTTAGAAGATAAAGATGATTTATCTATTGATGAATTACATAAATTTCTTATTTCTTATGAAATGAGTAAAGATACAATGTATAAAAGAAGATGAAATATGAAATGGATTTTGAATCTATGAGAAATATAACAATCTAAGATGTTGAAGAAGATGATCCTTGTAAGTCTAAATATTAATATGATGATGAGTTGAGTGAAAAAATAATGTCTCTTATATCCAAGAACTATTAAATAGGAAGAGGAAAGTATAAAGGTAAACTTGATCTCGAATGTTTTGAGTGAGGTAGAATCAGACAATTTTATATTAATTTCCCTAAGAATAAAATTGGATAATATCAAGATGATTCTAATAAAAACCTTAATGGAAGAAGTGGAAAAAATGATAAAGAATAAAATTCATCCAGCAAATATAAGAATAAGTTTACTAGAAACAAAAGAAGTATGTTGAGTAATAAAGTTGAACTAGACTCAACTGAAAATAATTATTTCAAAGATGAAAGTTTTGAAAAGTTCAGAACCTTCATTGAAAAAGTTGATAAACCAAAAGATTCCTCAAAGAGTGAAGAAGGTGGTGAAGAATCTTATAGAGAGTATCAGTTGAGAATAGAACTTGTTGCATATCTTGAGGAAAATAAAACTCTCAATAAAGAAATTATAGTTATTAATAATGATTGTGAATAAGTTACTGATGGAAGGAAAGATGTCATCAAATAAGAGGAAGAATATATTGAGGATATTTTATGTTACAAGCAAAGAATTACTAAATTAGAAAATATAATTGAATATCTTTGTAAGAATATAGAAATTAAGGAAGAATAATTTAATAAGTTTCAATAAAAAATTATTGAGTATGAAATTAACTTGAAGAAGATAAATAAAAACTTCAAAAAAGATTCAAAATTAAAATATGATACTTCTAAATTTGTTGAGAAGGATAAATATGGGAATTAGGTGAAATATTCTCTTACCAAAATAATGTTTCATATGATTATTTTAACATTTCAAGTTCCAAAAAAATTATTTGGAAAGATTGGCTAGATAAAGGATGTAATAAACCTATAAAATTTATAGAAGTAGAAAACTCACTCAAAAGAAAATATAGTCTACATACTGAGTATATTAGAGCTGAAATAACTTACCAACCTCAATAAATTTTCTATAGAGAAAGATCTTTATTGAATATAAAATCAAGATTTTATGGCTGTTGCTGGTGTTGTGGAATCTATGGGAATAGAGATTATAATTTTTGGCACAACTTATCTCTACCTGAAGAAGGTTTTTGAAAAGTGTAATAAATAGTCAAAGTAGAATGGTAAACTTTCCTAACTTATATAAAGTTGAAAAGGTTAATTCTGAAGATGTAAGAAACTTTCCAACAAAAAATACATTTGATGGTCTGAAATAAGTTTTTGGAAGATGTGGTCAGGATGGTCATCATGTTGAAAGATGTATGACACTCCTTCTAGAATAAATTCATTATGATACAAAAGAAAAAGAATATGAAAATAATAAAGTTGAAGAAAGAGATTTTTTTTGTTGAGACAGCTTTGAAAGAAAGTAAAAGAACAAATTAGGGATACTTGATAGTAGTTGTTCTTCACATATGAAAGGTGATATAAAAATCTTGAAACACGCTAAAAGTCATGATGGAGGAGCAGTTACCTTTGGTAATAATAGTTCCATAAAAATCATAAGAACTAGAATGGATGAGATTGAAGTAGAAAATTTTAAATATAAGGAAGTTTTATTTGTTGATGGGATAAAACATAACTTAATTAGTGTAAGTAAAATTTGTGATAATGGAAAAGAAGTTGTTTTTAGAAAATATTTTTGTATCATGAAAAGTATTAAAGATGGAAAAGTTATTACAAAATTAGAAAGAATTAGTGGGAATATCTTTTAAATAAGAGAATTTAATAACTCATGTTACTTATGTATTAAAGATGAAAACAAATTATGGCACTGAAGACTTGTTCACCTTGTATAGAAAAGTATGAACAAAATTTCTAAAGTTGATGTTGTTCGAAAATTTCCATAATTTAAAAGAAGATAAGAATATGTTTGTGTTTATTTTCAAAAGGAAAAGATAACTAAAAAAATTCATAAAAGAGTTGATATTCAATCTAATAGATCACTTGGGAATATTCCTTCAAATTTTTGTGGGATAATGAGACATCAATCAACAAAATGATACTTATAATTTATCACTTTTATTGATTATTTCACTAGGTTGAAAAATATCATGTTTATGGAGCACAAGTGATAGCCCATTTAAATGTTCAAAAATCATTAGAAAAAATGTTGCAAAATAAATGAGGGTTTCCATAAAGAAGTTGACAACAAATAGTGATACCGAATTCAAAAAAAAATACTTTTGAATCTTATCTAAGAAATCATGTTATAAAACATTAGTATAGTTATCCCAATACTACACAATAAAATGGATTAGTAGAATGTAATAATAATAGTTTGGTGGAAATCGGAAGAAGTATGTTAATAGAATACAAACTTTCAAAGTTCTATTATAGAGAAGCTATTAGTATTGTTGTACATGTTCAAAATAGATGTTTGTTGATACCATAAAGTAACATGACCCCTAATGAAATGTGGTATAATAAAAAACCTTCATTTAAATACTTAAAAGTTTTTGGAAGTCCATGTTTTCTAAAAATAAAAAATCCATATTTTGGAAAGCTTGATGAGAAAGATGAGGAATGAACTTTTCTAGGTTATTCACTAAATGGAATAAGTTACAAATGTTAAAACAAACATTTACCAAAGTTGGTGGACTCATATGATGTGAATGTAATTGAAAATAAAAGTTCCTTAAAAAAGTTTTGAGAATGTTGAGGAGGATAATCTAGAGATTTCCAAAAATAGTGAATGTAATTCAAAACATCCTTATCAAGATTCAAAAGAATCGCGTGATGAGGAAATTTGAGCTAGGAAGGAAACTTTTAAATTTCATACCTTACAAAAAAATAATTAATTCAAAAACATTATTGGGAATCATAAGGGTCTGGTTCGGACCATAAGGAAGTTTATATTAGAAAATGAACCATTAATTATCATAAAAGTTGAATCAGAATTATTTTTAAAGGATATTAAAAAAAATGGGTGGATGATATGAATGAAAATTTGGATCAAATTTAGAAGAATAAAACATTGGAACTTGTTCCATGTCCAACAAATAAAAATGTTATCATAACAAATTGGGTTTATAGAAACAAATTGAATGATCATGGAGAAGTTTCAAGAAAAAAATAAATACTTGTTTGTAATGGATATTCATAGGTGGAAGGTGTAGATTTGATGAATCCTTTTCACCTATTTCAAGGCTAGAAACTATTCGAATATTTCTTAAAATGGCTACTCATCGTAATTACAATGTTTTTCAGATGGATGAAAAATAAACTTTCTTAAATTGTGAGATTAAGGAAGAAGTTCACATTGAATAGCCTTGTGGGTTTCAACTTTATGAGGATGAAAAAAAAAGTTTTTAAATTGAAGAAATCTTTGTATGGGGTGAAATAAGATCCACATTCTTGGTATTCAAAACATGACAATTTTTTGATAATATTAAATTTTTATAAATGAAAAGTTGATAACAACTTATATGTGAATGATGTTGACTCTACATCTCTAATTTTAATTATTTATCTGGATAATATAATTTTTTGGGTTATAGAGAAGATGTTTTTAAAACATTTTCTGAGGAAATGAAAATGAATTTTGAAATTTCAATGTTGGGAGAATTAAATTTCTTCCTTGATATAAAAGTTCAATAAAAAGAAAAATACATTTTCTTATCTCAAGAAAATTATTCCAGGGGATTGGTAGAGAAGTTTGGGATGATATAATCCAAAGAAGTTTCTACTACTATATCTTTTAGCACAAAGATGAGTAAATATAAATTCTAAATAAGTTTAAATTAGAAAGACTTTCAGAAGATTATAGGAAGTCTTATTTACCTTACAGCCTCAAGGCCTAAGAGTTTTTGTGATGTGGATTTGTGTTTAAGGTATCAAATTAATCTAAAATAATCACATTTGTTGGTAGCAAAAAGAATTTTGAGATATTTCAAATGAAAAACTTCACATGGGTTGTTATATAAAATAAATAGTGAGACGAAGTTTCAGGGTTATACTGATTCCCATTGGGCTGGAGATTGTATTGATAGAAAATAAACCTCAAGAGGAACATTTTTCTAGGGTGAATGTTATGTGAGTTGGTATAGTAAGAAACACGTTCAAAAACTTTGAGCATAGATAAATCTAAATATGTTGCAACAACTCAGGCTTGTACTCAAATGTTATGGATGAAAATTCAACTAGAATACTTGAAATTGAATGTTTCTAAACTATTGAAGATCCTTTGTGATAATCAGAGTAAAATTGATCTTTCTAAAAATCCTATTCAACATTCAAGATCAAAACACATTGATATAAAGTTTCACTTTATAGAAGAGAAAGTTGCAGATGAAGATGTTTTTCTGAAATACATTTTAAAAAAGTATCAGATTGTTGATATCTTTACAAAAGAAATGTGAAAAGAAAGGTTTGTGGAATTGGGGCTACAACTTAATGTTCATCCTCCTATAATAACTTCCTAAATCTATTAAGGAAGAACCCCACCATTATTTGAATTATGTTGAAAATGGGGGAGATAAAGTAACAACTTTTTTACTTTGTGAGATTTTTTACTTATCTTTATTAAATGAATCTGAAGTTGTGGTTATCATAAAATGGGGGATAGAAAAAGAAAAGTGAGAGAAAAATAAAAGTGAGGGGGAATTATCTTTACATGGTTGAAAAATTTAATAATCATTGAGGGATGGAATTCCTTAAAAACATTACTTTATCTAGTATTGTGGGGTCAATAAACTCTTTTTTGATAAAGACTATGTTTTTATAATAGTCAAAAACAAAGCTTGTGTTGTTTACAAAATTTGAGTTCTGAAAAAATTCTGAGAGTTGGAAATGTTATTAATAAGCATTTTAAACATATCCAAAGGGGGATATTGAAGAACCTTTGTTATAAATTATTTTTAACAAAGTTTTTTGAATTTTTTGAAAAATAACCATTTTGTATAAGAATTTTATTGTTATCCAAGAATCAGATCCAGTCCATCGTAATGAGATTTGTAAGAATGTCAAAAGTTTATGAAGGAATCAGATTCATCTGAATCGTATTTAGCTCATCATATCTAAAAGAATTAGAGGTAGAAATTTTTGTTTGCTGGAAGTTTTCATTTAATGTAATCATAGAAATAAAGAAGTTTCTAAGTGAAGAATTTGTATTGTTGTTGAATATATTTTTTTTAAAAAGTGAATTCATTAGTTAAAAAGTTTTCATACTTTATAACCAAAATTAGATGATTCTTTTCTGATCAATAAGTTCTCACAAATCATGAAAATTTTCATTATAAAATATTTTTTAAAAATGGTGGAGAGGTTTGAAGAAATTAAAATTTTTATAGTGAATAATTCCATCGTAATGAGTATTTCATCATAATGGGGATTCCATCATTGTGAAGAAACCCATTAAAAGTAGAATGTTTCAAAATATTGGATCTAGAAGTCAGAATTCGCAAAGGTGATGAAGTTTGAAGAATTTAAAAGTTGAAGTATGAAGATTCCATCATAATGGGAATTTTATCACAATGGGATTTACATCATAATTGGAAAATCCATCATAATGATAATTTCATCATAATTAGAATTTTATCATTACAAGGATTCATCGAGCTGAAGCTAAAGGAATATCTTAATGAGCTGAGAAGGAAAAAATATCATAATGAGCTAAGAAGGAAACATAAATCGTAATGACATGATAAGGAAACAAAATTTTTAATGAGCTGATTACTAAGAATACTCAAAAAGAAAATTCCAGAAGTTTTATGAAGAGTTTAAGAGGTCAAAATTTAAATTCAATTTTGCATAAATCTCATATAAATCTAACGATGATTGGAGAATTTAAAGTAAATGTTTTAATGTGAGAGACTTTTAGAGTTTTTTAAATTTTATGAAGTAGGGAAAGTTTTCAAGTTTCCCACTTTTTTGTAAGTCGCCTATAAATAATTGCTCAGATCATTTCTTCAGTACGGAATTTTCACGCAAGAGGAAAAGGTTGAGTCTTAATGAAATCAAGTGAAATTCAATTCTAAATGGAGATCTCATGAGGAGGATCAGATAGTTGAAAGTTTATTTATCGAATTGAGAAATATCGCATTGAGTCAATCAGACTGAGGTACATCGTATTGAGTATTTATGAGTTCTATAGATTGAGAATGGGTCCATCATATTGAGGGAATCAGATCCAGACTCGTCATATTGAGAGAATTATATTGAAACTCCTTTTATTGAGATAATCAGATCTGGACTCATTATATTGAGAGAATTATATCTAGACTCATCGGATTGAGAAAATTAGATCCCAGAAAATTGGGATGAGGATTCAAACTAAGCAATTGTGGAACAGTTTCAAAAAAGTATTTATTATTTTGTTTAGATAAATTATTTTATAAGAAAACATTGTAACATTATGTGAGTCAGTGTAATCTTTTCTATCAATATATAAAAGGTGTCTAATGGGAGTTGGCACAAGTTATATTCAATTATTCATAACAGTAGATTTCCATAGACCCACGAGAGTGACTATGGAAAGGATATAAGTTCTCAAGCCAAGGATGAACCTTGTAAATATTGTATTATTTAGTTTCTTTCCTACCTTTTCATGCAGCAATATTTACTAAAAGTTTATAAGGAAATAATTTTTAACTGGCTACAGGGGTTAAGTTTCTAAAAGTTTTGAAACATATAAAAAGTAAACAACTAATTCAACCCCCTTCTAAGTTGTTATTATATCCTTTGGAACTTCACTAAAAACCCCATTTTAATTGATAAAAATATTATAGTGGGATATATATGGGTTAGACAATCATAAAACACAACTTGGACTAGCTACTGATGTTGAGTAGTAAAACTTATAAAAATACCATGTGTCATTATTTACATAATTTTATATATTGTATGAAGTGTAAGTGTGTTTATTAAATATAATATATTCACTATTATATTAACTAATAATAAAGTTTTTATGAATGATAGGGAAACTAAAGTGAGTAAAATTTATAAACAATAAATAATTGGTAAAAATTAGTCACACCTGATTCACCCTAACTCTCAGGTGACTGCACCCATTCTTAGGCAGAAAAATTAGTATCAGAGAAAAGTATGTAAGTCCAATCCTTGAGAACTATCACATATGAGTGTAAGGTAAAAAATGGATCTCTTCCCAAGCTCTTCGTTCACTTTAAGGATAATCTATAGATAATACTCAACCAATGGGACCCATGAAGTAGTGGAAAATTATTTCCCAATGGCTTCAAAAGGAAGTGAATAATTCTTTCCTTAGAGTAAAAAGTCTATCATGAAGTTCTCTAATAGGTATTAATTATTTACATTCATAATTAAACAAGTTTGATCAAATTTAATAAATTTCCCAATGGTTAGATCACATAATGATACAAATTTTCATCGGTTGGATTTAGCTCCATTTTTGAATTTTTCCAGAGTCCCAACACCCCACTAGGGGTAAAATGGTAATTTCAACCTATCAGATGACTATGAAACAATTTTATACTAATTCCATTAGAGTGTGGGGTTTATGCCTATACTGACCCGGTGTGAAAAGAGAGTAAATAAGAGTGTTAGAAATAATTTAATAAAAATGTTATATTATTTTTAGTCCATGCACATGTGTTTTGAAAAAATGATTATATATGTTAAAAGAGACCTAATATGGGAAAATGGAACTCTTCTTAAGTCCAAGGTATGGAGTTTATCCAAGGAGTAATATTAGTTTAGTTTACATCGGGACTCTTAGATGTTTCTTTTCATGAGTAAATAAATACCTAAATTTAATTAATTGATTTATTAGTTTAATTAATAAAAAACCCTTGACATAAACTATTTAATAACAGTTATTATTTTCTTTATATTTATCTACTTCTATTATGTTCATAACCTTAGATAGAAGGGTGTTGGTAGAGTGTGAGTTGAAGATCTGGATCGTGGTGGTGACAATGATAGACCAGAGGACTAGGATTTCATCTGTAGTGACATTTATGGATGGAAAATGCATATGTGATTGTTGAATTAAAGTAATAACGATTCAACATCAAGTTAAGTCTTGTTATTTTTTTGAGTTTTCTCTATTTTCCCTTAATTATATATTCATGGTTTTTTTATTTCTTCTAGTTAATACTTGTGAAGAACCTTTGTGATGTTTTGTTTTTAATAATGTTTTTTATTTGTTTACAACTAACCTTTTAATAAAATAATGTTTTTGTTTTTCAAGATCATACCCAGTACATCAGAATGGGTTCTTTAATAAATCTTAATGTTTTTGAATATTTTAATCCAAACAAAAAGGGGGATAAACGTTTTTTTTTGTCTTTTATAATATTGGTTTATGGAATAGGTTTTCGAACTAAGAAGTACCAATCTTAAACGGTGTAAGGAATATGGAAGCCGGAAGTTCTATAAATTTGTTTATAGGATGCACCATCAGACTCATATCCATTATCATAAAGTTAAATATTCATCAGACTCAGCATTGGATATAAAGAAAGAAGATGCAGAGTGAGGAATTCAAAATGATGTTGAAGAGATTGAAGGAAGAAAGTGATGCCAAGAGTTATAAAGTTCTTAAAATTTTTTACCTAATGTTAGATGATGATTTTCTGGTCATGGAGTTCTCAGAAATCATGAAACATTATCATGATAAAATATTTTTAACAAATAGAGGAATCATAAAGATTGTATGGGTTCTAGAGATCAAGACTAAGTTTTCATCAAATCCCAAAGTACCGGGCAAAGAAATTGTTATAAGTAAAATTGAGTTATATATTATAATTTTTGAATAATTTCAAAGTTTTTAAGAGGATTCGCCACTAAATACATTCCATCTTAATTAGGAATCCATCGTAATTGAAAATTCCATCATAATTATGTTCCGTCGGACTGAGTTTGAGGAGGAAAAGACAATCAAACCAACTCTAAGGAGGAAAGTCAACCAGATTGACTATGAGGAGGAAAGTATATCAGAACTACTTTAAGAAATAAAGTCATATTGTAATGAGCACATGAATATAGTCATATCGTAACGAGCAGAGGTATAAAGTTAGATCGTAATGAGTAGAGGAAGAAAGTCAGATCGTAATGAGAAGAGGAAGAAAGTCAGGTCATAATGAGTAGAGGAAGAAATTTAGATCATAATGATTAGAGGAATAGGTCCACATCATAAAGATATGAGGAAGTTCAATTATACGAAAGAAAATTTGGGAAGTTTGTGAAGGTTTTCTACTAAGAAGACTCAAGATGATTCAAATCTTGAGAAGGTTTGAAGCAATCAAAGTTGAATTTTAAATGTGAGTGTTTTTTCGAGATTTAAAATTTGAGAAATTAGGAAAAGTTTTTTAGTTTCCCAACTTTATCTTTCTAGGTTGACTATAAATAGAAGAACAATACATTCATACTTTGAAATTTTTCACCAGAGCAGAAAAGGAGTAGCACTGCAGAATTCATGTCAAAGTTATCTTTCTAGATAGATATCTCATTAGTAGACCAGAGAGCTGAATATTTTCTTACTAGACTGAGGAAGATTATACTGAGGAAGATTATACTGAGTAATATTGGACTAATCATTCGAGAAAAGTTTGATAAATTCAATTTGAGAAAAGGTTTCATCATAATGAGGCAATCAGACTGAGGAAATTGGACCTTGGTTCATCGGACTAAGGTTTTGGACAGAGTTTAATGGACCAAAGTTTTTGTGATATTTTATTTTTTGGGTCATATTGTATGTAAAAAAACTTTTTAAACTGATGGGAGTCATTATAATCATTACTATCTCATTATAGAAGGTGTCAAACGGGAGTTGGCACAAGTTGTATTCACTTATTCACTATAGTGAATTTCCATATATTCACAAGAGTGGCTATGGCAATGATTTAGGTTCTCATAATAAGGATGAACCTTTTAAATATTAGGTGTTTTACTTTATTTCATACTTTTACATTCATGATTATTTACTAAAATATGATAAGGTAATGAAATTTAACAGGTTATAGGGGTTAAGTTTCAAAAAGTCTTGAAACTTATAAAAATTGAACAACTGATTAACCCCCCTTCTCAATTCTTATTTGATACTTTGGAAATTCAATTGGTATCGTAGAAAATGTTACCTTATTGAATCCATATCATGGATAATATTAATTCTATCAATAGAATAGGAATTACTACATTTGATGGAAAAAATTATTATGGATGAAAAAATAAGATGATTCCTTATCTCCTATCTCTTGGCCTAGAAGTTGTTGATGCTTCCATAATTGGGTTTCTACCTATAGAGAAGGATTCCCCGTGATTATTTTGATATAATAAATATTTAATTTGATATAAAATATAGAAATTATATTCTTATGTCCTTATCATAAATTTTTTATATGAAGGTGATGGGTCTCAAAACTTCAAAGAGTATGTGGGACAAGATGGGAAGTATATTCGAAGGGAATACTAAAGTGATGGAAGTAAAAATAAAAATCTAGCATGGTATGTATAGAGGCTTAAAAATGAGAGATGAAGAAACCATTTATGAATACTTCAATAGAGTAAATGAACTTGTTTGAAACATCAAATGATTCAGAGATCTCTTTAAAGATTATACAATTTTTAAGAATATTTTGAGAAACTTTTGGGATAGGTTTGATTCTAAAATTTAATCTTTATAAGATAAGGTTTATTTATCTCTTGAATAATTGCATAAATTTATTATTTATTATTAAATTAGGAAAGTTACAATATTCAAAAAGAAATTGAAAGATAAAACAGATTTTGAAGCCATGATAAAAATGAAAGCTCAAGATGCTGAAGATGTTGATCCTTGTGACTCTAAAGATAAAGAGGATAACGAGTTGAATGAAAAAAAAATCATATCTCTTATATATAAGAATTATCAAAGAGGAAGAGGAAATTATGGTGGAAAAATTTCTCTCAAATGTTTTAAGTGTGGCAGAATTAGACACTTTTCTATGAATTTCCCCAAGAAGAAAGTTGGTGAGTATCAAGATGATTTTGATGAAACACCTCGATGGAAGAAGTGGAACAAAAGTTCTAAATAATTAAAGTCATCCAAAAAACAAAAGAAGAAGTTTACTGGAATCAAAAGAAGTATGTTGAGTAATAAAGTTGAATCAAAATCAACTAAAAACAATTCTTTATGAGATGAAAGTTTATCAAAATTTAGAACCTTCATTGAAAAATATGAGAAAAAAAAGTTTCCCCAGATAGTGAAGAAGGTGGTAAATAATTATATAAAGAGTATCAATGAAAAACAAAAACTTGTTTTATGTATTAATAAAAATAGAACTCTAAAAGAAAGAAATTAGAGCAACGAAGAAAGATTTTGAATAAGTTGTTGAAGTAATAAAAAATGTCATCAAGTTGGAAGAAGAATATGTATAGAAGATCTTAAGATAAAAATTAAGAATTGATGAATAAGAAAATATGGTTGAATATCTTAGAAAAAAATTGGAATATAAGGAATAATAAGTCATCAAGTTTTAATCTAAACTTCTTGAGTCCAAAAATACTTTAAGAAAGAATAATGAATAGTTCAAAAAATATTTATAAATAAAAGCTGAGAATTATAAAGTTTATAAGAGAGCTAAAATTAAGTATCAAGTGAAATAATCATCCACCAAAAATAATATTTCATCTGATTTTTCTAACATTTTAGGTTATAGAAATTTTTTTGGTAAATATTGGGTAAAAAAAGGATGTGAGAAAACTATTTCATCTATAAAAGATGAAAACTCACTCAGGAGGAAGGATGGTCTATATCCAGCGATTGTTAGTTTATGAAGAAGTTATCAAAATCAAAAAAAATTATATAGATAAAGATCTTAATTTAATAGAAAATCAATATTTGATTGTTTTTGTTAGTGCTTAGAATCTATGTGAATAGGTATTATAAATTTTTCACAACTTATCTCTACCTAGAAGAAGTTTTAAGCAGACTGGAAGAAATAGTGAAAGTGGAATGAGTAACTTTTATAACTTACATAAAGTTGAAAAAACTAATAATCAAAATATTAGAAACATTGAAATGAATAATTAGTTTGACTATATAGAAAAATTTTGTGAAATATGTGATCGACCAGGTCATATTTCTAATGAATTTATCTATACTCTTCTAGGACAATTTTTGTATGCAAGAAAAGAAAATGAATCAGGAAAGAAGAAAGTTGAAGATTTTTTTTTTGTTATTTATACTACCTTGAAATAAAGTAAAAAATAAATAAATGATACTTGATAGTGGTTGTTATTCACACATTATAGGTGATTTAAATTTCTTTAAACATGATGAAAATCATGATAGATGTGTTTTTACTTTTGGGAATAATAGTTACTTAAAAATTAGAGAAATCAGAATGGATGAGATGAAGTAGAAAAGTTAAAATATAAGGAAGTTTTATCTTTTTATGGGTTAAAACAAAACTTACTCAGTGTAAGTCACCTTTCTAATGAAATAAATAAAGTGATCTTCAAAAAACAATCTTGTGTTATCAAAGTGAAAGATAGAAAGGTTATTAAAAAAGGAGAAAGAAGTTGTGGGAATCTCTTCTAAATAGAAGAATTTAAAAACTCTTGTTACTTGAGTGATGAAGATGATAATAAGTTGTAACACTTAATAATTGGCCACCTTGGGTAAAAAAACATTAAAAAACTTTCTAATATTGATTCTATATGAAATTTTTCATAATTAAAAACAATATAGGAAGATTTTTTTGTTACTTATCAAAAAGGGAATATGACTAATAAAAGTCAAAAGAAATTTGAGATTAGTCTACCAGGACTCTTGAAATTATTAATTATGATTTATGTGGGCCAATTATACATCAATAAAAAAAATAATATTTATAATTTATCACTTTTATTGATGATTTCACTCATATGATAAACATCATGTTTTTGAAACAGAAATCAGAGGTTGTGGAAATGTTCAGGTTTTTCAGAAAAGAATTTGAGAAAGAAATGTGGGTTTATATAAAGTAGTTTAGAATAGATAATATAACTAAATTTAAAAGAAATAATTTTTAAACATATCTAAGAAATCAAGGTATCAAATATTAGTATAGTGCTACCTAAACTCCATAAAAAATGGAGTAGCATAAATAAGAAATAGAAATTTAGTGGAATTGGGAATAAGTGTGTTAAAAGAATACAATCATTCAAAGTTCTATTGGAGAGAAGTTCTTAGCACTATTGTTCATATTTAGAACATATGTATGTTAAGTTCGGAATCCAACATGAATAATTATGTAATAAAGTATAACAAAAAACCTTCTTTTAAGCACTTCAATGTTTTTTTAAGTCCTTGTTTACATAAAATCAAAAATCAAGATATGAGAGAGTTTATTGAGAAAGATGGAGAAAGAAATTTTATAGGTTACTTAACCAATGGATGAATTTAAAAATGTTGTAAAAAATGTTTACAAAATTTGGTGGACTCATATGATGTTAAAGTTAATGAAAATCCAACTTCCATAACAAAAGTTTCTATGAATGTTGAGGAAGAAAAACTAAAAGTTTCCAATAAATATGAAAGTGAGAAAAGTAATGTGCATGAAGATTCAGATGAATCGTGTGATGAGGAAAGTGAATTTGGGAGAGGAACTCTAAAATTTTATACTCTTTAAAAAAATGTTGAGACAAAACATATTTTTGGGAATTAGAAGGCTCTAGTTCAGACTATAATGAATCTGAGATTAAAAAATAAAACTTTACTCATTTAAAAAGTTGAACTGGGATAAATTTCAAAAGCTACTATACACAAAAAATGTGTGAATTCTATGAATGAAGATTTAGATCAAATTGAGAAAAATGAAACCTGGTAACTTGTTTCATATCCAAAAGATAATAGTGTTATTATAACAAAGTGGGTTTATAGAAACAAGTTGAATGAACATGGAAAAGTTTTAAGAAATAATGAAAGGATTGTTCGTAAAGGCTATGTATAGATTGAAGATATGGATTGGGATGAAACATTTTCCCTTATTCCAGGGTTAGAAAGTATTACAATGTTTCTATAATTACAAGCTCATAAAAATTAAAAAGTTTCTCATATGGATGTAAATTCAGTATTTCTTAATGGATAAATTGAAGAAGAAGTTTAAATTGAACAACCTTGTGGGTTTCTACTTGATGAAGATGAAAACAAAGTTTATATATTTAAGAAATATTTTTATGGTCTAAAATAATATCCATGTTCATGGTATTATAAGATTGATTTTTTTTATAATGTTGAATTTTTATAAAGAAAATGTTGAAAGAAACATATATGTGGAAGAGGTTGAATTAAGAACTCTAATTATAATTGTTTATGTGGATGATATAATTTTTTCTAGGGATAGAGAATATATTTGTAAAAAAAATTATTAATAAATGAAAAGGAACTTTGATAGGTCAATGTTAAGAGAATTAACATTATTCCATGGTTTACAATTTCAACAAAAAGAAAAATACATTTTCTTATCTCAAGAAAATTATGCTGGAAAATGTTAACAAAAGTTTGGCATGGTAGAATCCAAATAAGTTTCTATTCCTGTCTTAGTAGGTATGAAGTTGAGTAAAGATGAGTTTGAAAAATTTTTGAATCAAAAAGACTTTTGAAAGCTGATAGGAATTATACTTTACCTTACAACCTCAATCCTCGATTTTTTTTATGATATAACTTTTCGTCCCATATATCAAAGTAATCCGAAAGAATCACATATGTTGGAAGTAAAGATAATTATGAGATATTTCAAAGGAACAACTTCATATTGGTTGTTATACAAAATAAATTGGGAGATTAAATTTCATGGTTATACTAATTTCGATTGGAATGGAGATTGTAATGATACAAAATCAAAATTAGTAAGAACATTTTTTTGGGTGAAATTTGTGTAAGTTGGAATTGTAAGAAACAAAGTTTAGTATCTTTGAGAACAATGTAATCAGAATATGTTGTAGTTACTCAGGATTATACTTATATGTTGTGGATGAAAGTTGATCTTGAAGATTTTAAAGTAAATTTTTTTAACCCATTGAAGATAATTTGTGATAATTAGAGTGAAATTGATCTTTTTTAAAAATATTTTCCAACATTCATGATCAAAACACATTAATATAAAGTTTCACTTTATAAAAGAGAAAGGTGCCACTGGAGAAGTTTTGATGGATTATATCTAAAAAAAGTATCAAATTGTTGATATCTTCACAAAGGAAATGTTAAAATGAATGTTTTCTAAGTTAAGGACACCAATTAATATTTTTCCTCGTCCAATGACTTCCTAAATATCATAAGGAATTTCCCCACCTTAATTTGGATTATGTTGAAAAGGGGGGAGAGAAAGTAACAACTTTATAATTTATAAGAAGTTTTTACTTATCTTTATTTTATGAATCTGAAGTTGTGTTTATTAGATAATAAGGGAGACAACAATCAATGGGGAGAGAAAAAGAAAAGTGAGAAAAGATAATAGTAAGGGGGAGCATATATTTACAAGGATATAAAATTTTCTTGTCATCGATGTATAGAATTCCTTCAAAAATATTACTTTATCAGGTAGTGTGGTGTTAGGACACTCTTTTAAGAAAGTCTACGTTTTGATAATGGTTGAAAACATTGAGTTTTTTTATAACTTTTGTTTTGAAAAATTATTGGGGATTTAATAACCTTTGTAATGTTTTGTTTTTAACATTGTTTTGTATTTTTTGAAAACTAACCTTTTCATAAAATATTTTCTTTGTTCTTAAAGACCAGACTGAGTCCATAAGAATGATTTTTTTAATGAATTTGAATGTTTTTGAATGTTAAAATCCAAATAAAAAGGTGGGAAAAGTTTTTTACTTTGAGAAAGTTGTTTTACAGACACACATTTTTTGACTATATAGTATCAGATTCAGATGGTGTATGGAAGATAGAAGATGGAATTTGGAAGTTCTATAAAGTTATTGATCAGATACACCATCAAACTCACATCCATCATCAAAAAGTTTATTATTCATCTAACTTGACATTGGTTATAAAGTCAGTGGATGTAAAGTGAAGAAGTTAGAATATTTTTTAAGATATTGAAGGAAGACAATGATGTTAGGAGTTTGAAAGTTCTTAAACTTCTTAACCAAAAGGAAGATGATGCTTTATTGGTCACAGAGTTCTCTTAAATCCTGAAAAATTCTCATGATATATTATTTTGAAGAAATAGATTAATCATAAATATTGTATCAGTTCAAGAGATCAAGAGGATGTTTTCATCAAATCTAAAAGTACCAGATACAGAAGTCTTTAGAATTATGAATGAGTTATACCTTATATGGTATGAATAATTTAAAACTTTCTAAGTGGATTCATCACTAAATAATTTCCATCAAAATGGGAAATCCATAAAAATGTAAAATTCCATCAAAATGATGTTCCATTAGACTAATTCTGAGGAGGAAAAGTAAATTGAACTAACTATGAGGAGGAAAATAAATCAGAATGACTTTGAGGAGGAAAGTCAATAAGACTGACTCTAGGGAAGAAAGTTAGATTGTAATGAGCAGAGGAAAAAAGAAAAATTGTTATGAGTATAGGTATAATGTAAGATCATAATGAGCATAGGAAGAAAGTCATATTGTAATGAGCAGAGGCGGAAAGTCAGATCGCAATGAGAAGAGGAAGAAAGTCAAATCATAATGAGTATACGAAGAAATTAAAATCATAATGATCTAAGGAAGTTCCATCGTACTGAAGAAAAGTTGGAAAGTTTTATAAGGATGATTACAAATAAGACTTAAGATGATCCAAATCTTGGTAAGGTTTAAAGCAGTCAAATTCGATGTTTAAATGTGAGTGTTTTTTAGAGATTTAAAATTTGAGTAATCGGGAAAAAAATTTCAGTTTCCCGCCTTTGTCTTTTTAGGATGCCACTAAATAGAATAACAATACATTAATACTTTGAAACTTTTTCAATAGAGTGGTAAAGGTGGAGCACTATAGAATTCAAGTCATAGTTATCTTTATATATAGATATCTTCTTAAAAGACCGGACAATTGAATGTTTTTTTACCAGACTAAGGAAGATCATACTGAGGAAGATTGGATCAAGGAAGATCGGAATGAGTAGTTGAGTAGTGTTTGAGAAGTGTAGTTTGAGAAAAGGGTTCATCATAATGAGGTAATTTGACTGAGGCAATCAGACCCAGGGTCATCGGACTGAGGTTTTAGATAGAGTTTTATGGAGCAGAGGTTTTTGTTATTTTTATTTTTTGGATTTAATTGTTTGTACAAGAGTCGGTATAATAATTCCTATTGGTAGATTGAAAGTGTCTAATAGGATTTGGAACGAGTTGTATTTAATTGTTAATTATAGTGAATTTCCATAGACCCTTGAGAGTGTCTATGGTAAGGATGTAGGTTCACACACTGAGGCTGAACCTTATAAATATTGCATGATTTACATTCTTTATTACTTTTACATGCATGAGTATTTACTAAAATATGATAAGGTAATGAAATTTAATAGGTTTTAGGGGTTATGTTTCTAAAATTCTTAAAACTTATAAAAAGTGAACAACTGATTTACCCCCCCCCCCTTCTCAGTTGTTATTCAATCCTCTAGAACTTCAGCTTTCATGGATATTCCAAATTTTAGATTTATTTTTAGATTCTATTTTGTGTTATTTGATCTTGATCCAAATTGTTTATTTAATTATTTATTTTCCACACCATGAATGATTTATGAATTCACATGACCATAAAAGATATTAACATTTATGGTCTATTGGATTACTCCCTTTATTATTTGTGCATTCGACACTAGCATTTGATTTGGTTGGTGATTCAACCATTTGTGAACTGATTTGTTTTGTGATTAACTATCAGTTTCATGATCATTGGTGTGGGAAGGACATTGAGATCATGGGGTATATGAGGATCATGGATGATGGTGGAATCATGGAAGGTGAATGGATCAAGTTTCTTCCACAGTGGTGACATGCATGAGCGATGAAGCTTTGACATGGGATTATGTTTCTGGTGACTGGTGGTTAGAAATCAATCTACAACAGTGAAATCACCTTGGACAACATATTTTAAAAAAATATCTAAGTATGTTTTTTGGTGAAATCAACAACTGTAGTGAAGATTTCAGGGGCTCAAATTGAATTTGGTTTGGAAACCCGACTACACAACATGTAGTTTAGAATAACGCATGTTGTGTATCTTAGGGATGTGATGACTAGGGTTTTTGTATGAGTTAAGTATCACACATCATATAATAAAGTCAAATATCATGAAACCCAATATGGATACTCAACCTGTACAGGGATTATAGGACCAAGGGGTCATTTGTCCCTACACATCATGTGGTCTAGGACCACTCACCATGTACCTTGAATTCACACGACACAGGAGACTCTGGTACATGATAAGTACTACCCTAGGTTCCATATTCCATGTATGATAACTTACACACCATGTATATGGATCCTTACACACCATGTGGGGAACTAGTGCATGAACATGATATTTCTTAGGTCTATACACCATATACCCTGAGACACCTGCCTTGTACTCCCTCCAGACTCACCTACTAGATATATATTATTGTTTAGACTCCATTTTAGACATGCTAGTAATCCATATTGGGTATTTTCTACATATATCAAAATGGTATAGTCTGATTGGTTATCTGAGGCTATTTTGAGGTGAGATACTCATATGTCATATTTTTATTTGTAGGTCCAAAGATAGGTTCATGTATAATATTTTGAGTGATGCTAGGGTCAGAACTCCACTAATGGGTGAAATTACATTAGGGTGTGAGCCCCCATTTACTATTTATAGATAGGTCCAATCCCTCCACACACATTCGGGGTCTCAGTCCTCCATTCACAAAGTTAGTACTCCCATATATTGGAGCTTAGGTAGGGAATGAATTATCCACTAGGGATCAGTGATCCCTCAACCAGTTATGCACCCACTGGTGAGGTGTACCCCCTACAGATATTGTGTTATTGCATTGAACTTTTGGCTATGAGTATATTGAATTCATGGAGATGATTCAAGACTTTCATCTATAGTTGGATCCTCCTAAAATATAGGTTTGTAAATGTGATTTTGCAGTATTATTTGGGTTTTTTACTCCATTAGAGTCATGTTATTTCCAGTTGCAGGTCCCCGATATCACATGGACCAGAGGGTATGGTATTTACTTGACCAATGATATTGTTTCTGTGATAAAAAGTTTTTATTCACCATTTCTGGTAGTAGTGTGGAAGTTGTAAGGGGATAAGCAGAGTATTATATTTAGAGACTCATGAATCCTTGGTATCCCATGAATTTCCTTGGGAGAAAACATGTAGCATGATATCGACATCAGATTTCATGAACTCTTTAGTGATTCAAGCATCCTGGTTTTCTTATTTAGTTTAGTTTATGAGAGTTAGACTTGATATAAATGCAACTTCTTTGTATTTTTGAGACTCCTGGTGGTTGATCATGTCAATATTATCCTTTATTTTTTTTCTCCCAGACACTCTTTAGTACCGGGGGTTATGGGCTGACTTTGTGTTTATGGTTTATCCTCTTCTTCTTCTTCCTGGTCACCTCTTATATCAGGAATCAAGATGAACTATTGCTTTTTTGTTTCCCTTTGTGGTTTTTAGGGAATCCTAATAGTTATATTTATACTAACCCTGACACAAGTATTATTCTTACATGTGTTGTGTATGTGAAAATGACACATAGGTCTAGTGATGGTCTGGATAGACATGGGGATGGTGTGGCTTGTTTAGAGTCAACACCTAGTTATGTTTGGGGATGCATTATAGAGCATGTTGATTCGAGATGGTGTTGTTAACCACTACATCTAGTGTGTGATCAAGGAGTAAATGCAGTATAGAGGAGATTCCTAGTGCCATGTGTTTCCAAGGCTTGAGGAATGTACTATCTACCTTGTATTTATCCTATAGGATGTTCTTTTACTTGCTGTCTCAAGAATGGATTATGTATAGTTTAGTTTATCATTTATATATCATGCTGGTGTTTGGTATATCTTGTGTATTGGAGATATATATTTATTTTATGTTGATATAAGCAATTACTTCCCATATTCTGAGATATTCCTTCTTGGTAATAGTCATCAACCCTTGGTCTATTAGAGGTAGTCTTGGGGTGGAACTCTTGACTTATTTCTAACCCGAGCGGGGCCCCAATGGGTTGGGTTATATCAAAGTGGTTTCCAATTAGGTTATCCTAGGGACAAAGTTTGGAGTTAGTTATTATGTGAGTATTTATTTGGGAATAATAAGGTAATGATGTTAAAGGGTTATCAAGTTCATTTATTAGACCTGGGAGACTAGAAAAGGTGCGACAACTGACATATCCTATTACCAAGACTCTGATAACTTATTATTCAACCTAGTACTCTCATACTTCCTTGTGGGGCATTACTAAGCATGGTATATACATCATATAACAAATAGTTATGATCTTCCATGATTTTTCTCTATAAAATCATACAAATATTTTCTAATCCTTGTGGGTTCATCCTATGAATTGTGCTACTTGTTGATAGTCAACTTGTATATTGAGGTGGGGTCATGATGAACCCATGCCTATAGTTTATACTTTTCATTTCTAGATAACATGAAGTGAGGTGTTATTTTGTGGAATAAATTAAGAGATACTTTTAACTTGTTATCTGAGGAAACTTGTATCCCCTTTGTTCTCAGTGAAGGCTTCTAGAATTTCAAATGATATTTTATGTTGTTTGAGATGATTCTTTTTGTGATTAAATGTGGTGAGTGTATTTAGATGACCAAGGAAAGCTGGATCCTTGGGTGATAAGAGATCGGTTGGAGTCTGGGAATCATGTGTTCTTATATGGTACATACACACAATATCCATACGATGAATCTTTTTTGATCTCCCTATGTAACACCCCAAGATTTTATGATTTTTCTCTTTTTAAATAAATTTAATCTCTTGAGTAGCTTGGATTGCACACCAAACCGAGTTCAAACGAACCGTGATCTATTATTATGTGTCCATTATAACCAAGACATTAAAAATTATGGGTATGAATAGTAATAACTATATTATAAAAAATATATTTCCTATACATTTATAAAATAAATTCATTGGTTATCAATTAAAATAAAAAAAATCATTTGAAAGTAAAAGAAATGTTTTTCACAAAAACTATTTTTTTGTGCATGCAATATATTTATATCGTAATAAATTGAATTAGTCACTATTAATGAATAATTTTAATAATATATATATATATATTCAATCAAAAATTTTAACATTCATCTAGAGTTTTTACTAGGCATGGGGTAAGAATAAATCAAGTTTTATGCTTAAATCTGTATTTTTAAAAAGATATTTCATCATGTTTTGTGCGCTTATTTTCAAATTAATTTGTGAAACTTATAAAAATTTATTCTTGAAAAATGCATTCCATATTTAGAATAAGTAGGGTCAAATTTGGTAAATAGTACCCTTCTATTTTTGTCAATATGAATAGTAACTTTGGTAAAATTTATCACCCTGGTAAAGGGGAAATCAGGTTAATCTAGGTTAGAACTATGTGATAAGGTTTTAATATTTCATATAAATTCTTATTTAAAAAGGTAATTCAACCCTTATCATATTAGTCTTTAAATTTATATGTTTAGTAGACACTTGTACCTAAAAATGACCAATATAATATTTAAATCAAAAAGTTAAAAAATGCCACTCTCTTATTTTTAAATATCTATTATGTGTCCGCATAGGGAAAAACAAGTTTTAAAGGAATATAAATTTAAAATTTGTGAAAAATGAAATTATATTTATGATGAAAATTTATTTATAATTTTTTTAATTATATAATTACAATAAATTCTTATGCAATACCAATACAATATTTATTCAATTAATAGAAAACTAAAATTAATGATATTAAAAATATTAAAAGGGATATAATTTGAGTGATTTACAGTGTTATAATATTTTTTATAAAAAAATGTATATTATAAAATTTTAAATTAATTATATTCTAAATAAAACTTTTTCTTGATGTATTTGAAATTAAATTAAATAAATAATGTCAAAATTGACATTAATGATAATTTATCCAAATATTACTTTATTAAATTATTTAAAAATCATTATAATATTGAAAGAGAATAAGGGGGTAATATATGGTTTAAAATTTCATCCATTATCCATTTATGAGTCAATAGTTTTCTTATATGTAAAATTTTAACCCTTTAAGAGTGAAAAATATATTAACGTGATTAATATTAAAATAGGTTAACTAAGGGGTTAAAGAAAAAGATAAGGTTTTAACCACCAAAAAACCTATAAATTTTTTATTGTTTAATTATATTTAAACCATATCCTACCATAGTTTTAAATCCCTTTCCATTTTGATGTATTTGGTCTAGATAATGACTTTATTATAATTTATCCTTTTAAGAAATTCCAAAAGTACCCCTCACCTTAATTATAAAAGGACACTAATTACTTCATTTATTTACTACACTTGGAGAAACCTATATTGAAAAAAACAAACACATTACTCTTATAAACATTCTTAACCAAGTTCTTTAGGTACTGGTCTCCCTAAAAGACCAAACCTAAGTTTCTTAAGAAAGGATCTAAAGGAGGTCTTCCGATTAAGAGGTAATTGTCTTATCCGACCTCTTTTAATTTATTTATTCTTCCACCTACTCTAAATATTTTGAATTTATAATAAAATAATAAATTTAGTATAAAAAATATACTGAAATGTTATAATGATTATGAAACCAAATTTACTCACCCTCTTTCCCATCAAATGAGAAGTAAATGTATCGCTCGTGCGTACGTAGCTTATCGTCTCCACGTAGCGACACAATTCATTTTTCATAACCATATTTTATGTATAGATATTATGATGGTATTAATATTTATATATGATAATTATGGAATTAGTATACCCCTGTAATGATAATATCATATCTACCTTTATACCTTACAATCTGTTGGGAAATGATAATGTCTCTCGTGTATACATGTGGCCTACCACCTCTATGAAGTGATTTGATTTGTTTTTCATTTATATTATACTTGTATTATAATGAGGATGGATTTTATGAATATATATAATGTATATTATATAATAATTATTTTTTAATGGTAAATTATTATATACTTTTATTTTGTTACATCCTTCGAAAGGTGAAAATAACGTTCATGCGTACGTATGACCTACTGTCTCCATGAATGGTGTAATTCATTATCTATCTCTAGATGTTATGGATTAATCTAAATATGTATATAATGAATATTATATATCTATATATATCATTATTTTTTTTCATGATGTATCCTTGATAAATTGATAATGATCAAAACTACCAAACAAAAACATATATGAAAAATAAAGGAGTTATTATCCAAAACAGTTATTTTTAACAAAGAATTGTAAATAAATGGGTGATAAAAGATTATAAATAAGTCATAAATGGTATGATATATATGAGTATGGTTATAAAATATATTTATAATAAATATATACTTATTATATAGGATTTTCAAACATATTGAAAGGAAATCAAACTTTAGGTAGCAGTTTGTTTCATAATATCATCATTATTCGGGATTATTTATGTTTAAGTCCCCATTGGGGGAATATTTTTCTTCAATGACCATATTTTCCTTAAAATGTTTTAAAATATATTTATATTACTCTAAAGTTATTTATTAATGACATTTTTACCCATATTTTACTTTCTAAAAAATGGTTTTAAATTAATCTTCTAATTGTTTTCTGAATGAGGTACATTTTTTAATGTTTTTACAATAGTGTGAAAGGAACATTTTTTTAACTTATATTATATGAATTTTTTTCTCACCATCATGAATAATATTTTCTTTGAATCTTAATTTTCAATTTCAAAAGGTTCTTTTCAAACAAAATTGTTTCCTTCATATTTGAAAAGTTTTAAAAATAAGTGATTTCAAAGTGAAAAGGGTATTTTCCTTAATAATTTTCATATATGTCAACATATTTTGTTTAATATTATGATTTATTGAAGTTATTATCTTATTAAACCATGTATAATATTTTTTTGGATGGTTTATGATCAGTCTTACTGAGGATGTACTATTTTGATACCATTTTTTCATATTACTCTCAATGGTTTATGATTATGTTTATTGATTGGGGTGATTATTAATATTTCATATGCTAGTTTCAATAATAATGTTTATATTGATTATGATTCACCACTTTAATATGATGAATTCATTGGACATATTAAGTGACTGGAATAGCCTAATATAGCCCCTCGATGCATTAGTAGGTCTAATGAGACAAACTAGTTTGGGCATTGACTGAGGCCTTACCCATTTATGTAAGATGTCTTGACATAAGGTCTTAAAGGTATATTTATGTTGTCCGAAATTATGAATTTCCTCATTATGAGATTAGGTATTTAATGTTCTTGTAATTATTTTATAATATATTATATCCATGTATAAGTTTCTATATCATGCGATTATTTATATGGAATTATTTTATCATCATTTATTCCTACCATATTATTTTTCATACTCATGTTATTAATTAAATGATATGTGTGTAACTTTCCATATTGTTCAAGCCTTCTTTATTCATGTTAGCTTCCACTATAAACATGAAATTACTAAGCATGATAGATCACCCCTGTATTATATTTATTTTCCATAGGATTCTAGGAAGTTTATTATGATTGATATGAAATGTGATGAACCCGATCTAGATACCCTCACAAATCGGTACTCGACCCAAACCGTCACATACCAGAAGGGAGTTCTCATTCCCCATAGATTGAATACAAGAACCCAAGCATCAAAAATAACTAGAAGTAATTATTTATCCCAACCTAACGAAAAAACATGAAATACACACACACACACAAATACACACGATAAGAAGAAATGGTGGAAGAGTAAGGAAATAAATATTTGTCATATCAAAATGTAAAAAACAAAAGTGATACAACTCTAAAGTAGTTAAACAACCTCCAAGGTACAAGTCCCATAGACAAGGACAACTAAAACTGAAATAGAAAATCTGTGTGATGGAATGAAAAAACACCCTATATCTCACCACCAACCACCGAGACAAAACTTATATAAACCTTACCGCCTAATTGTGATGCCTTGACTTTCCATGCATTGAAATATATAATAAGGTCTACACACCACTGAATGGATGCATAGGGTGTGAGATAAATAAGCTCAATTAGATCCCACCCAAGTGTTATATATCAATTCCCTATAGAATAATACAAACCTGATCAACGTTAAAGAAAATAAGGAATGATAATCAATTAAATAGTTTTATATCAAAATCATGGTAAAAAGTTACCCCCTTTTCCAAAATTTCAAATAATCTAGGAAATTTTTTTAAGCATATCACATATATCAAAGTAGTCAAACCAAATCATGTATCACATATAATATCAAATCCAATGTAGTACAAACCAAATAAAAGGTAAATTACACCAAGGATCACAATAGGTCAGGCTAGCTAGAACACTGATACACATATATAAACAATAATGCACATAAAGTATCTAGGTATATGCATCAAATCTAAAGATAATAGGAACACCACATCAAGAGAAACTCCCAATAGGTCCAAAAATTCCCTAGAATAGTGGTCCTAGGGATAAGAGGAACACCACATGAGTGAACCCCCCAATAATATCAATGGATGAGGCCGATTACCACACCTTACACCTAAGCACCAAAGGATACCCATGTGCTACATTTCCCAAACCAATTCATCAAAACCATGATTTGAAAACTATTTCATAAATCCATTTGATAATGCTTTTAAAATAAATTTTCTTTTAACAAAAAAGGGGAAACCCAAATTTTCTCTAAACACTATTTCCACACACACAATTAAATCATGGAAATTCATTTAAAAAAATTATAAGTACAAAGCAATACAATTAATCCAACATGGGATAGAGATGGAACCACCTACCTCATACTTAGTTCACACACATCAACAATGAGATTCACCAACACATAAAAATGAAAAGATAGTAATAGAGGCCCTAGAATCAATCGTTACATATCAAAATTAATTTAATAAGAAAAATAGTTTATAGAGAAGATAAAATAATACATACCTCAAGGAAGTCGCATGTCACACCATAACCAACCCAAAGGTTAGCCCTCAGAGGAAGACCACACAACTAATCTATAAAGGATCAAGATAATTATCACCATAAGACCAAAATATATGAAAATGTAGAGTAATGAAACTTATATGACTAATGAAAATCAATAAGAAGAAAGATAAATTACTTGAAGTGACATTATGTAACAACAATGATGATCAATTGCTAAATAAAATGATTTGGAATGAGTAGAGGGCCCCAAACCTATTGGGATAGATTCTATGTTTCAATAGAGGATCCTTCATGATGAATGAAAAAGGAAATCATATGTGAAACATGGTTAAAACCATTGGATCCAAAAAATACATGACATGAAAACCCTTTCATGATGTGGATTTCAATTTTTACATGATACACTAAAAAATGTGTTGCCTTAGTCTAAAAAACATTGATTGAAATTTTCATGATGTGAGCTAGTTTCAAAATGTGTAAACATTTCACACTCTGGACCAGTTCATGGAATTATACCAATAAAAAATTCATTTTTTCTAACCCATTGATGGCATAAAATATTTCAAGAGGTGGATTCTATATAAATATTTATAAAAATCCCCTGAGTTAACCCAGACTCTAAAAGACATCCTCTTAAGAACCTTTCACATTTATACCCATACTCCATTAGTTTAAACAAGCATACATCCCCAAACATTAGGTCATTTTACCCAATAAAGGATCTTCATACCTAAAAATACCATAACGCACCCAAATGAAAAGTAAAACTGAGACTTGAGATGAAAAATACTTGAAAGAAAGTAACAGAATGTTAAAAACTACCATCCTTAAGTCATTCCTTCCACAGGAAGTCATGTGGAAGAATTATGTTTGGAAAGATGTGATGCCCCTACTCCCTCATTGACAACTCATGCTCCCAAGTCTCATGAGAATCTAATAAATATCTCTATAATACTCTAACCATCAAAATCAAATTCCCATGAAATACTTTTAGTCAATGATCTCCACTAGTTTCTCTAAAATAGAAATGTCTAGCTATAACTTGATTTCATCCCAACTTAGAATGTGATAGGGATCAGGATGGTAATTCCTAAGATGAGATATATGGAAAAACCTATGAATATCTATAAACATAAATGGTAATTCTAATCAATATGAAACCTACCCAAGCTGCCTAGTTACCTCAAATGGTCTAATATATCTCGGAGACAACTTTGTCTATTTTTCAAGTTAATGATGACCCAAATGAGGAGAAACTTTTAAGAAAACCCAATCACAAATGGAAAACTCCAAAGGACGATATAAATGCTATATAAGATTTCTATCGACTACATTCTATAACTAGATACTGAAGTATACCTTGAATCTTCACTGACATATTCTGAACAAGACTCTATCTTACAAGAGTGGCCTCACCAACCTATTCCCAATAAAGAGGTAACCTAAATGGTTAAAAATAAAAATCATTAAAGGGATAAATTATGATACATGACTGATAAATTTTGTTATAATCAATATCAAATAGTCCTAAATGGATATCCCATGATAAATCCAAGATATATGCACAAAGAATATCCTCATGGATCTGAATAACATGCTTAGTCTGGCTGTCTGTCTGTGGATGATAAGTTATACCCAACCTGACCTGAGTCCCCATTATCTCCTAGAAAATATTATAGAACCATAAGGAAAAACTAGGATCCCTATCTGAAATAATGATATAGGGAACCCCATGTAACCTCAAAACGTCGTGTATATACAAATTTCCCAAGTCGTCAACTTTAGTGGTGTCCTTGATCAGAATGAAGGGAGGTGAATTTTTCAACCGATCAATCACCACTCATATAGCATTAGTCCCTTGAAGAATATATAGTAATCCAAAAAAAAAGTCCATTAACACCTCTTTTCATTTATAAAATGTCACTGTAAGAGTCTAGAGAAACCTAGAAGGTTTCAGATGCTCTGCCTTTACCTATTCGAAAGTGTAATAACATGACACATAATCTGCAATCTCACACTTCATACCCTACCACCAAATTTTTTGTTTCATGTAATAATACATCATTATAGTTTCCCTATGAATTAAAAATTAAGAACTGTGATATTAAAACAAAACTAATCTCCTCACAAATGTCGGGATGAAAAAATGATCCCCAAAATAGAGAATACCATCTGAAGAGAGAGACTAACCAGAATCAGTCTCCCCACCATATAGGGTTTCTCGAATTCCCCTGAACTCATCATCATGGTATTGATCCTATATAATAGACTCAAGGAGAGATGATGATAATTGAACACTAGTCAAAACCATGCCTAAAACATCCTCTTGAGCATCTAGGTGAAACCGAGTGAAGAGACCTATAAGGTCCCACTCCTCCTTTTCTTCCAAAATAGCTTATGATGGTACTTTACTTCTGATAGCATCTACAATGATATTACCCTTTCCTAGGATTTAGAGGATGTATAAGTAAAACATCTAAAGCTATTCCACCCACTACCTCTGTATGAGTTTCAAGTCTTTCTAAGAAATTATATAGCTTATACTCTTATGATCATAAAAAATTGTGAACCTATTTAAAAAAATATAATGCTACCAATATTTAATAACATTCATAACTATGGAAAGATATAAATCATTTTTGTGGTAATTCTTCTCATGCAGTATAAGATGGTGAGATATATAAGAAACCACATGATCATTCTGTATAATCATGTAACACAAAACAACACCAAAATCATCACATAAAACCACATACCCATGACTAGGCTTAGGTAATATCCAAATAGGAGTTGATTTCAGAAGTCATTTTAGCTTTTCAAAAGAAGACTGCCACTTTTCATCCCATATGAATTTCACCCCTTTCATAGTAAGAGTAGTCAAAGGTGACACCAATTTTGAGAAATCCTTGATGAACCATTGATATTACCCAACAAGACCAAGGATGTTCTGAATCTCAAATATGTTTCACGATTCTTACCAAGATAATATAAACTTCATATTCTCAGGATAAATTGATAATAAATGCTTATAAATCATGTTCCCTAATAAATTCACTTCTTGGATCCAGAAATAACATTAAGAAATATTTTCATACAAATGGTGACTCCTCAGAATTTCCAGAAACAAAATCAAATGGTGATCATTCTTGTGATCAGATATTTAACAAACTAAAATATCATCCATAAACACTACCAAAAAAGTTTCAAGATACTCATGGAATATCTGATTCATTAATTCTCTAAAAACTAAAGGAGTGTTAGCTAGACCAAACAATGTAACAAGATATTTATAATGGCCATACCTGCTCCTGAAATCCATCCTCAGTATATCAAACTTCTAAACTCTAATATGATGATAAAACAACTGAGGATTGATCTTTGAAAACAACCTTTACCCCTTTAATTGTTTAAACAAAACATCCACATGGGATAAAGAATACTAATTATTAACCATCACCCAATTCAACATCTGATAGTCTACACACAATTGGAGTGAACCATCTGCCTTATTGGAAAAGAGAAAAGGTGCTACCCAAGGTGAAAATATAGGGTGAATGAAAACTTTCACCATAAAATCATCCAACTAAATATTGATCTCTTTCAACTCCATTGGTTTCATATGATAAGAGGGTATCAAGATCAACTGTATATATGGAACCTGATCAATCATAAAATCTACCTCCCTCTATGTAAGAAGACCAGAGAAATAATTTGGGAAAACATTAGGGAAATACATGAAAACTAAGGGAAGATTACCCATAAAAGATACATCATCATACTCAACTACAACAATAGATAACAAACTCATGAGTTTTGGGTGGGAGGTTCCTTCATGACTAGAACTCAGATCCCACTCTCCCTAAAACTCCTGAGAGCTCCCATTAACTGTATGAAATGAGACACAACACCAATAATAATAAACCTCAACATGATGAGTGATAATCCAATAGACCCTAATGATTATATCAAACAGATCTAGATTAATAATGAGGAAATAATAGAATAACTACACATCATCTATATAAAGTGAACAAGAAGAACATTGAAACCCTTACTATCTCGTCTTATTAATAGGTTTCACTAACTCCATAACAAAATACATGAGTTTCATTGGAAGTTTAATCGTATCCATAAAATGTGAAGATACAAATGATTATGAGGCACCTATATCAAACAAAATAGTTACTACTTAAGATGAAAAAAAATGGAACCTCTCACTATCATTGGACCCACATCTACCACCACTAGAAACTCATCCACTACATGAAGGTTCTTCACTCCTGAGGCCTATGGTTAGATCCTTGTCAACTTTGAAGCATCTGAATGTGACGTAGTAGCCTTTAGAGTTAAATATCCATGACCATATTGAGGTGTAGACATATCCTAATAGAAATTATATAGATGGATATAGTGCCCAAAAATTTTACACATCTCTATAGGTTCAAAACAAGAATTCTAGGTGTGCTCAACCTTACCACACTGATAGAAAGTTACGGGAACACTACTAGTTGTAACTGAAGGTGAAGAGGAGACCCACTACTAAGAACTACCCCACCACTCCTGCGTTGATCATTCCACTTATTCCTCCTCCCCTACATACCACTGAAGCTACCACCAGGTGGAAGAGAAGGGTAATAATAACAAACCTTTCATACCATATCCATCTTTTCCACCATTTCCATATCTACTGTCTCTTCATAGGTAGAAATATTCATCATAAATACCTATGATTTGATATCTAATGTCAAAACTTGTAGGTACTTCTGATCCTTCAACTGGTCATTCATTACTATCTTTAGAGAAAAATGAACTAGCTCCAAGAACTGATCGGTATACACCAACCCCAAACACTCTCCCTACTGTAAGAATAGGAACTATAGAGACTTCACCAACATCAGTGAATATGGAAAAAGTGCTAAAAGAAGTGTAAATTTAAACCCTTATAATCCAATACCACATGTCTATCCACCTGCACCATAGAATCCCACCATTTCTTGTTAGGACCATTTAATCTAAACACAATATGATTTAAATTGAAATTATCAGGTGTATCCAAGAAGTTGAAGACCTAATCAATCTTTTCCAGCCAGTCCTCCATCTCTTGAGGTTCATTCATATCCTTAAAGGTTAAAAACTTCTCGTGTAATAACTCATGTGATCAATCCATTTCTATTGAAACTCTTGGCTACACCTGTAACATCCCCAGCCCAGGATCCATAAAGTCGGTGCCTCGAGCCAGGTCACCTCATGACCTCAAGTGAACCTCCCCATATTCTAGAGGTTTCCAACTAGCAGTGAGGGTCTAAGAGCAAAGTGGGGAGACTATACCCTCTTTTCAGAGTAAGACACAACAAACTATAATACACAAAAGCAGAATAAATATATACAAATAAATGAACATAAATAATAACCATCACCCCAAACTGGGTACTAACCATCCAACAATAAATACATCATGTCATGCTATAGTTCCAAGTGAAACAAAACATAAAATAAATAAAAATAATGGAAACCCAAAAAGGGTCCTGGAACTAAGTCCAAAACCTCAACAATGTTCATTACAAACCTGAATCAGTTCTTGATCACTGGGCCCTTTCCTATTTCTAGACTTGTATCCATGAATTCTACTTGGGTACCCAACAACTGCCTTAGTAGGGTGTGAGTACAACTCAGTAGGCCACCACCAATAATGTTTACAAATTATCCAGTCAAATAGATAGTGCATGAAAGTGAAAAATATGGAAAGTAGATAAAGTGAAGTTAATAATCCATTCTAAATTAAATAATACCATTAAGCCCTCATTTACTACTTAAGTACCCCATGTTTTAAACCCCACTTTTTCATGTGTTCAATGTATTATTCATAGAAAATGTTCTCAAGGAATATGGGAATAATACAAGTCCTATATCACTAGGAAATTACATCGCAAAACAAAATTATTCTCACCATGAAGCTTTATTCTAGGTTAAATGCAACCATTATGGGAATAGAACTCAATCCCCTTCCCTAACCCATGCATTTTGGGGTAGAGATTAGAACCTCAGTCTATCTCAAACTATGGGCATAGAACATCAGTCAATACTCCACACTACCAAGCCATGTGAACATGCTTTATTTATCATCCACCACAATTAACTACAAAGTATAACCAATATAATTAATAAAATACAAACAACAGTAACAAGGGAATTAGCATCATTCTAAAATCCATTAACACATCATGCCATAGTCCTCCAACTCTTGAGGTTTATTCATATCCTTAAAGGATGGAAACTTCTTGTGTAAGAACACTTGTGATCGATCTATTTCCCTTTAAACACTTGTTTATACCTCAAAAACCACATTCTAGAATTATAGTACATTTTGGTCTACAATATGAACTGATCGCATGATAGCCTCGATAAGATTTTAATCAAGAGGTAGATTCCCTTAAGGAGAATCTACTGCACCCTCCTAGGGAACCCATGAAAAACAACTCAGAGGCATACTGATGCACATTGAAATAAAATAAATGATTATATAATAGGATAATCTCAGTTAAAACGAGAAAACTATAAGAAAAACCCGATATTATGTTCCAGGACTCAAAATAGGAGATATACATCCCAACATCCCATTCTAACTTGGGTCTGGTCATAATTATAGATGGTCATGCACTCACTACAACCTACCTATCAAGTCCTAAAAATCCGATATCCAATCTATTAATTTCCCAAAACTGAGAAAACCCATGCTATGATACCCAACTATGATGAACTTAACCCAGAAAACCTCACAAACTGGTACCCAACCTAAACCGTCACATACCTAAAGTGCACTCTCGATCCCCACAGCCTGGTGACTAGCACCCGAGCATCAAAAAAACCATAAGGAATGATTTATCCCAACTTCAAGTAGAAATCATGACATATTATATACACCATAGGAAGAAACAACTAAATATTAAAACAAGAAATTTATGTTATAGAAAAAATGAAACATCAGAATCAATACAAATCGAATGTATCTAAATAATCTCCAAGGTATAATTCTAAAAAACAGGACAACTAAAACTGAAACAACTACTCAATATGATAGCATGGGAAAACTCCCACCATCTCACCACTAGCTACCCAAACACAATTAATTGAAACATCACCGCCCCACTGTGGTGCCTTGCATTTCCCCACATAAAAAGACATAACAAGGTCTACACACCACTAAAGTGGTGCATAGGGTGTCATCTAAATAGGCTTGGTAGGATCCCACCCATTTTTTCCATTTAAAGTCTCTTTGAAAAAATTAGAACATGCTCAACTTTAAATAAAAAAGGAATGATAATAAATTAAATAATTTTTATATAAAAAACATTGTCAAATATTTCCCCCTTTCCCACAATTCTAAATAATCCAGGTAATTTTTTTTGAAATCATACCATATACATCAATGTATCCAAACCAAATCAAGTATCACGTATCATATCAAATCCAAAGTAGTACAAAACAAATCATAATAAAATCACACTAGGGATTATAATAGGTAATGATAGCTAGAATACTCATACCCAAACTTAGAAAATCACACACATCAAGTCTCTAGATATATGCATCAAATTTAGAGATAATAGGAACACCCCAACAAGTGAAACTACTAATATGTCTAACAATTCCCTAGAACAACGAGCCAAGGGTGTAGAGTAATACCCCCTGAGTGAACTTCCCAATAGTATCAACGAACGAGGCCTATTACCACACCTTCCACCTAAGTACCCAAGGCTTCCCATGTGCTATATTTTCCAAAAAAAACTCATTAAAACTATGCTTTGAAAAAAAATTCGTAAATCCATTTCATAAGGCTTTGAAAATACCTTTTCTTTTACCAAAACAAGGGGAAACAACCTTTTATCAAAAAACCATTTCCACACACACAAATCAATCATGAAAATTATTTTATAAAACAATTTATAAAACCTTTACAATACAGTTTATCAAACACAGGATAGAGACGGAACCACCTACCTCAAAATCGGGTTGCACATGCTCGCAATGGGATCCACCAATACAGAAGAATGAAAAGACAACAATAGAGTCCCTAGAATCAATCCTTACATCTCAGAAAAAAATCAACAAGTAAAATGGTTGACATAGAATATAAAACGGCACACACTTCAAGGAACTCACTTGTTTCGCCACAACCAATATAAATATCATCCCCCAGAGGAAGATCGCACAAAAGATATAGAAAAGATCAAGATAATCATCACCATAATAATAACATATCTGAAAACGTATTGTAAATATGCTATTGCAACCAACAATAATGAATAATAAAAAAGATCACTTACCTGAAGAGACATAGCACAACTACAATGAAGATAATTCACTAAAATAAATGATCTAGAAGGAGAATAGATCCCCAAAATTTATTGGGAGATCTCTTAGGTTTTAAGAGAGGATCTTTCACACCAAATGAAAAAGAAATCATGCGTTCAATGTGGTTAAAATAGATGGACATAAACAATACATGACGTGATACCCATTTCACGACTTGAATTTTTATTTTTACAAGATACAATGAAAATAACAGACCTCAGTTTAAAAAAATACTGATTGATCTTTTCATGATGCGGTGAAGTTTCACGATGTGTAAACATTTTTCACTCTAAACCAGTTTACAACATCATCCCGACAATAGATTCGCATCATGTAACCCATTCACGATGTGAAATCATTTAGTAGGAAGATTCTAAAGAAACACTTAGAAAAAGTCTCCAAGTCAACTTGAACCACAAAGGACATCCTATTAATCTCTTTCTCACTTATACACAGACTCCACTATTTCAAAAAAATCATACATCCTTGGACTTTAGTTCATTTTCCCTAATAATGGCTCTCTATCCCTAAAAAGCCTGCAACTCACCCAAACAAAAATGGAAATCAAGTAATGAGATGAAAAATACCTAAAAGAAGGTAACAAGATGTTGCATGTTGGGATATGCTAAAGGGAATAATGGAATACTCAATGAAAATACTATTTTGTTTTATATTTTCAAATTTAATGTAATATTCAAAAATATATCTTTTTTTCCAAGACTACTAAACCATTAAATCCTTTAGGAAGTGATTTTTGGATAAAGTGATAATGTAATTAAGTAACTACTAAATCCAGGATAATAGAGTTGGTGTCTTTACTATTGATATCAGAACAACTTTATTAGAAACCTTGGGAACTGGATTTAGGAAAACATAGATTAGGTAATGTAACCCTATAACAAACTTTGAGAATATTCCCAAATAAACCAATATTATGATTTTGAGATTAGTTATACATAAATTTTAAATTTATGTTAAGTGTTTCACTACTTTCAAAATGATACATTATGATTCATTATATAATAGAATGTATTCCATTGTTTAGAAATGTCATCTAGTAGAAGGAATGAAAAAAGTTTCAATGCACGTAATCCATGTAGGGATTTCCCTCCTAGGAAAGATAATGATGTTGCAGCTATAGTTGAACAAATTATAACTATATTGGGATAACTCACTCAGTTTATGACCAATAAACATTCACATATGGAGCAACCTAATGATCCACAACATGGTGTAACAATGCTAGACTGTTTTATGTGTTATAAACCTCTATCATTCAATAGAACTACAAATATATTGGTTGTAAAACAATGGATATATTCCTTAGATAATATCTTTCTCACATTGGAAAGTAATAGAAGGGAAAAGGTTTTTATGGTATTTTATTATCTCTCAGGTGATGTAGATCAGTGGTGTTTATTGATTCAAAATATTAAGGATGATAAAGAAATAGTAAGCATATAATGGAAGGATTTCAAGGTACTTTTCTTAGAAAACCATTTTTCTCATAAAAAACAAGCAAATATAGAGAGATAATTTCTAAATCTAATATAAAAAAAGAGAAAAATGTTTCTAAGTATGAATCAAATATTACAAGGTTAGCAAGGCATGCTTCAGACTATGTACATAATCTAAATAAAAATATTTACCATTTATTTAATGGGCTTAAAACAATCCTTTAAAGGGAACAAGTATCCCATAAATTCTCATCATATGAGGATATAGTATCATATGATATAAATACAAATAAATAATTCTCAAAGTATTATGGATTCAAAGGAAATAAAGATAAGAAGAAGATTATTGAGAACTTTAGAAAAGTAAATAAAGAAAAGGAGAAGAAGGGAAGGGTGGAATTTCAAACTTGAAATAAATCTGGAAAGAAACACCATGGAACATGCTTACTAGGAATGGGAGTTTTCTACCAGTTTGGAGAGAATGGCCACCTGACGTGTGATTTTAAGGGTAAGAAGGAATCTTCCAATGTTCAATGCTTCAACTGTAAGAATATGGGACACTATGAAAATGATTTTCCCAAGAATCAAGGGAACATTCCCTAGAAAAACCAAGAGAACAAGGCTAAGATTATGTGATCACAACAGGTGAGGTTGAAGTTCCTAATGATGTGGCAGTAGGTACATTAATCATATCCTCAAATTTAGCGAATTTTTTTTTATATTTTGGATCATCGTATTATTTTATATCTTTTATGTTTTACATAAAAATTATATATTTAATAAGCACCTTAATAAGGGAGTTATGAGTCAATACTTTTAGTGGAAGAATCATCACAAAAAATATGTGTTAGGTAGTTCTTATCATGGAACATATATGTTCCCTATTTGGTGAATTTATTATTATAATGATGGTACATTTTTATATAATCCTTTGTATGGACTCGATTTCAAAATATAATGAAAAAATTTATTCCAAAGAGAAGAAAATTATGATTCATGATGAAGAGGAAAATTTCATTATCTTTAGAGGGGATACTTCAATAGAGTTATGTATAGATCCACCCCAATAGCTATTATGAATGATATTCCTGGGGAATGAGAGAAGAAACAATCTACATATGAAAAAGGTAATCTTAAAATTGAGGATATACCTATCATGTAGGAATACATTGATGTATTCCATGAGTAATTACCTGGACCTCCCCTATAGTGTGAGATTGGGTCTTACATTGATTTAATCCCTAATGTAAGAACCATATCAATGACTCCCCTATATAATGACCATTGTGGAATTGATGGAATTAAAGAAACAAATAGAGGAGCTGTGTAATAAGGGATTTATACACCCTAGTTTTTCACCATAGGGAGCCCCAATTATTTTCATTAATAATTAAGATGGTTATATGATACCGTGCATTGATTATAGGAAAATAAATTATATTAAAATAAATAACAAGTATCATATACCTCTCATTGATGACTTATTCAATCAACATCATGAAGATAAGTATTTTTCAAATATTTACCTTCATTCTAGATATCATCAATTATGAGTAAAGAAAGAATATGTTCCGAAGAAAACATTTTAAATGAGGAATGGACATTTTGAGTTTATAGTAATTCCATTTTGAATGACTAGTGCACCATATATTTTCATGGATATAATGAATATAGTATTCAAGTAATATCTAGATTATTTTTTGTGGTATTTATTTATGATATCTTGGTGTACATTAAGAGTTCTAAATACAATGATAACAACTTGTATATCATTCTTGAGACTCTTAGGAGAAAAGTGTTATATGGGAAATTTAGAATGTGTGAATTATGGATTCAAAAAGTCTTTTTTATTGTCCATATTATCTATAAGTATGGAATCTCAATTGATCCTATGAATAAAAAGGCAGTCCAAGAATTTCCTACACTAATGAACATAACTGAGGTACATATTTTCATTGGTTTGGCAGGTTAATATCAGTCATTCGTTCAAAATTTTTCTTGACTAGCTAACCCATAAACCAATATTACTAATAAAAGGGTTAAGTTCATATGGAGAAATTAATTTGAAGAATGTTTCAAAGAATTAAAGTAGATATTGATGAATTCACTGATTTTTAATCTACCATCATGAAATAATGGATTTGTTATATATAGTGACACAACAAAGAAGGGACTTGGTTGTTTCCTTATACAAAATAATAAATTTATTACCTATGAATCAAGATAAAAAAATAATCAGGAACATAACTACCCCACTCATGATCTTGATTTAAAATACATAATCTATACTTTGAAGATATAGAGACATTATATCTATGCCGAAATATTTGAGATATACACTGACCATAAGATCCTAAAATACATCTTTTCATAGAAATATATCAATATGAGGCAAATAAAATGACTCATTTTACTCAAGGATAATGATTTATTGATACACTACCACCAAGGGAAGGTAAATGTGGTATATAATTCATTGAGCAGGAAGGATCATGGAATTCTAAGAAAAATGATATCGAAAGGGGTTATATGTTCATGGATTTAGTAATTATTATGGAATGAGAAACATCATTAATTTTTCAAATGATTTCCAAACCATATTTATTTGAAAATAAAAATTCTCAGTCTAATGATGATAATTTTCAAAAGAGAATTAAAGCTGTAAATGATGGGAAATTGGGATACTTTTTATATGAATATGGTGTTCTAAAATTTGGAAAGATAATATACATTCCCTCTATACTTGATTTGAAGAGGGATTTTTTAGATGATTCTAATATATTTAATTTCTATATACATATTTGAAGCACCAATATATATAGATATTTGAAGGAACATTTTTGGTGGAATAATATGAAGTGGGAAAATTTTGATTATGTGTCATGATGTTTAGTTAATCAAAAAGTGAAGTCTAAGAGACAATATCTAATAAGAGTCATGAAACCTATCCATTTTCATATATGAAAATGGGATGTCATTATTATGGTTGTTTTTACTCGATTACCAAATAATCTTAGAAAGAATAAGGAGATATGGGTTATTGTTGATCAAAATACCAAATATACACATTTCCTCACTATAAGAGAATATATTACTCTAGAGAACCTTGCACGACTCTATAATAATGAATTTATAATATTTCATGGAATGCCTATTTCAATTGTGCCTAAAAATGATCTATGATTTACATCAAAATTATAGAGAATTATTCAGAAGTCTCATGATACCAAGATTCATTTGAGCACCCCTTATCATCCTCAAACTAATAAAGAGTCAAAAATGACTATAAAAAATGTAGAAGATATGTTGAGGTTGTTCTCACTTGACTTTCAAGATATGTGGGATTATTATTTACCATTGTTAGATTTTTCCTATAACAAAAGATTCCATTAGAGTATTCAAATGGTGTCGTATATAGTATTGTATATCAAGAGATTTCATGCTCTATCATTTTGGGATGAAGTTCGTGAAAAGAAGCATTTATTCCTTGAATTTGTGGAGGAGACAGTGATAAAGGTAAAGACTATTTAAACCCATATCAATGTTTCTCAAAGCAGGAAAATAATATATGCTAATAACCAAAGGAAATATTTTTAACTTCAAGTGGGTGATCACATTTTTTGAAGATATCTCTATGGAAGGGTGTTAAAAGATTCAGTAAGAAAGGAAAACCCAGCCTCAAGTACATCAGACCTTTTAAAATCTTGGAAAGAATTGGAGCTATGACCTACTATTTAGAAATAACACCTATCCTTTCTAAAGTACATGATGTGTTATATATATATATATATATATATGTTAATGAAATACATTCCAGACTCGATGCATGTGATCAATTCTAAAGAAATAGAATAGGAATTTGAATTATCTTACTTTGAAGAGCCAATCCATATTCTAGACACTAGAGAACAATATTTTAGGAATTGAATGACTTGACTGATAAAGGTACTTTGGAAAAATCATAAGATAGAAGAGGTGATGTGGGAACCTAATTAAATTTTTATAAATAACTATAAAAATCTATTCATGAGGTAAAATTTAGGAAATTTTGAGGAAGAAATTATTTTAAGGAGGGAAGAATGTAACACCCCAATATTTTATGGTATGTCTCTTTAAATAAATTCAATCTCTTTGGTATCTTGTGTTGCACGCAACACCAAGTTCAAATGAACAATGATATATTATTATGTGACCATTATAACCTTTTCATTAAAAATGGTGAGTATGAATAGGACTAACTATATTATTAAAATTATATGGATCACACATTTAGAAAATAAATTCATTGGTTATCAATAAAAAATCATTTAAATGTAAAAGAAATGTTTTTATGAAAAACTATTTTTGTGCATGAAATATATTTATATCGTAATCAATTTAATTAGTCACCATCGGTGAATTATTTTAATGAAATTTAAATATTATATATTCAATCAAATGTTTTAACATTCATTTAGTGTTTTTACTAGGTATATGATAAGAATAAATTTAGTTTTATTCTTAAGAACTATTTTTTTTATAAAAAGCGATTTTCATCATGTTTTGTGAACTTATTTTAAAATTAATTTCTGAAAATTAAAGAAATTTAATCTTGAAAAATAAATTCCATATTTAAAATCAAGAGGTTTAAATTTGGTAAATAGGTCCCTTTTATTTTTGGTTAATATGAATAGTAACTATGCAAAAATTTCTCAACTTGGTAAAGGGTAAATCAGGTAAATATAGGTTAAAACTAAGAAATATGGTCATAAAATTTCATATTAATTTTTATTGGATAGAAATAATTCAACAATTATCATCTTATACTAGAAATATATTTGTTTAATGGACATTTTTCCAAAAAAATTACCAATATAATATTTAAATAAAAAAAAGTTACAAAATGTAACTCTCTTAATTTTAAATATATATTATGTGTCCACAAAGGGAAAAAAGAAAGTTATTAATGAATATAAATTTATTTTTTTAATGAAATTATATTCATGATTATAATTTATTTATAATTTTTGGTAATTATATAATTACCTTAAATTCTTGTGCAATGAAAATACAAAATTTATTAAATTAATAGAAAACTAAAATAAATGATATTAAAAATATTAAAAGTTATATAATTTGAGTTATTTATAGTATTAAAAAACTGTTTTAGATTAATATGACATATTAGTGATGTTTAAACTAATTATATTCTAAATAAAACATTGTATTAATGTATTTGAAGTCGAATTAAATAAATGGTATCAAAATTAACATTAATTGTAATTTAGCAAAGTAAAATTCTATTAAATTATTTAAAAATAATTAAAATCTTGAAAGGGGAAAAGAGGGTAATATATGGTTGAAAATTTCAACCCTTTTACATTTATGAGGCAATGGTTAATTTATAAAATTATAACCCTTTAATAGTAAAAAATATGTTACTACTGTTAATATTAAAATAGGTTAACTAAGGGGTTAAACCATAAGATAAAGTTTAAAACACCACAAAAACCAATCCAAATTTTATTGGTTTATGATATTTCAACCATATAATACCATATGTGTTTAATACATATCCATTTATGGTCATTTTTTCTAGAAAATTACTTTATTATAATTTAACCTTAAGAAATTCCAAAAGCACCCTCACCTAAATTATAAAAGGACACCCATTTCTTAACTTCTTTACAACACTTTGAGATACCTAGATTGAAAAAAGTACCTATTTCTCTTCTAAAAATAATTTTCCATGTTTTGTAGGTTTTTTTCTCTCTAAAATACCAAACCTAAGTTTCTTAAGAAAGAATCAAATGGAGGTCTCTCGAAGAGGACGTAATTGTTTTTCCCGACCTCTTTAAATTTATTTCCTATTTGGCCTTTTTTAAATCTCTGGAATTTATCATAAAATAATAAATTACACATCTTAAATATACTTAAATGTTATTATGATCCTAAAACCACTATTACCTACTCTCTTTTCCATCAAATGAGAAGTGAAAGTATTGCTCGTGCATACGTACGACTTATCGTCTCCACATAGCGATACAATTAATTTTTCATCACTATCTTCTATGGATTAGTATTATGATGGATTAAATATTTATATATGATAATTATTAAGTTATTATACATATATAATTATAATATCATATCTACCTTCTTACCTTCTAATTTTTTTGGAAATGATAACATTATTCGTGCATATGTGTGGACTGCTGCCTCTACGAAGCGATGTGATTGGTCTTTAATTTATATTTTACTTGTATTGTAATGTGGATAGATTTTATGAAATTGTATAATGTGTATTATATAATAATTAATATTTAAAGGTTAATTTTTATTTATTTTTCTTTGATTTTATCCATCAAAATGTGAAAACAACATTCATGCGTATGTATAGCCTACCGTCTCCATGAACAGTGTAATTTATTTTTTATCTCTAAATTTTATAGATTACTATAAATATGTATATAAGGAATATATATTATATTTATATAATTATTAATTTTTTTATATGATTTAAGCTTGATAAAATTATAAATACTGAAACTGCAGAACCAAAACATACATGAAAAACAAATGAGTTATTACCTAAAATAGTGATTTTTAACAAAGAACTGTTAATAAATGGGTGATAAAATATTATAATTCATAAATGATATGATATATATGATTATGGTTCTATAATAGATTCATTTTTTAAAAAAGTAGAAAATTTTTATTGATAAAAAAAAGAGGTTACACGAGTCTAAAGTAAGGTATTTTTCTAACATCCAGAGCATAAAAAGGGATTAATTCAGAAGGAAGATCATCCTTAAAATGTAAGTCAGAGTAAATACAAGATTGGAAATCCCATCAGTGATCCTATTGGATTTTCAAAAGGTGTGAGTGGTGATGAAGTTAATCCCAACAAGAGAATTTAAACAGTCCATCCAGCGGGCAGTGAGAGGCCAAGCAAGGTGGATGGTACCATTCCAAATGGCCTGAATGATTGTAGTGGAGTCGCTCCCTATCCAAATATTGTTCCAGCTATTTAATCTGGAAAAGGAGATGGCATGGATGATGCCCATCATCTCATCTTCCAAAGTGGAATAGGAACCGAAAGATCCGTAAAAGCATCCAAGAATCTGGTCCAGGTGATTTCTGAAGATGGCACCACAACCCGTTGGTCCCGGGTTTCCTTTGGAGGCTCCGTCCACATTGATTTTAATCCATCCCATAGGGGGGATCCCAAATAATTCAAGAGTAGAGTGAGGGCGAGGGTAGATCCCCTCCACCCCAACATGTCTAAGGATCCCAAAGTCACAGACCGAATTGTTGCAGTGAGCTTTTTGGATAGAAGCCGCTTCTCGAATGGCCATGACGATTCTCGTTTTTCCTACATTAATTTTAAAAGATTTATTGCAGAAAATTAAATAATTTCTACCATAATAGATAATATGAAGAAGTTCTGCGACAGCCGCAACCAAAAGGTTCTTGATTTTATATGAAGTATACAACTCCAAGAAACTCTGAATCTACATGTTGATGGTGTCAAAAAGTATCCATATGCACTCAAAAATGTCAAGAATATAATTCTATATAGTAGTTGATGTGTCACAGGAGAGAAAAATATGATTAATATCCTCTCTATGTTGGTTGCACATATGACATTTAGAACAAAGAGTAATCCCAAAAGTTTGTAAGCAATTATCTGTGGGGATTCTTTGATGGGAAATCCTCCAGACTAAAGTATATATTGAGGGTTTTATCCAAGATTTGTTGAATTTATCTAGACAGGGGTGATTATTTTCAATAATGTTGAAAACGTACTTATAAAATCTTTTGGAGTTAAGATTCCCATTGTGTGTAGGTTCCCAAATAAGTAAATCATTAGTATTAGAAAAATGATAATTATTGACAGTTTGAGTAATATTCTCATGGAGAAAAAGGTTATTCATATGGATGATTGAGTCAATTGAATCTTGAAGGTAGGGAGGGGATTGGTTTCTATCTATCAAGGAGATCAGGGGAATTCCAGTCCAGTTATCAAACCAAAATTTTATGTTGGATTCCTTATTGGCCATCCATCTAGAGTTATACATGATAGAAATGAAAGTACTTTTGATGGAAAACCATATAGATGACTTAAGGGAGTAAGAATGATTATTTCTAAGCTTGCCATGGAAACGAGCCCTGAGAAAATTCATGGAGGAGGAATTATTGTGAATAATGTTCCACATAAGTCTAGCTTGAAGAGCCTCATTGAACTTAGAGAGATTTTTTATGCGAATCCCCCCTTTATCAACAAGTTTGTAGCTAGAGATCCAAGGGATAGTCACCAAATTTCTATCTGAAGTGCTACCAGTCCAAACAAAATTTTTAATAGCAACATTAATGCATTTTAAAAGACTTTCTGGCCATTTATATATCATCATGGAATAAAAAAGTTTAGAAACAATCATGGATTTCACCAAAAAAATTCTCCCAGTCATCGAAAGGGTCTTACCCTTATAGGAGGAATGATTTTTAAGCGTATGGTCAACAATGTGAGAGAAATAATTCACTTTAGGTCTACCCCAAAATATAGGCACACCAAGGTAAGTAAAGGGGAGAGATCCTTCTTTGACGCCTAAGATATTAGAGATGGAAATTTTTCTCCCCGGAGGAAAGTCTTTACTGAAAATGATAGAAGATTTATTCCAGTTGATATATAATAGATTCATAATAAATATTTATTTATTATAAAGTAGGTTCAAGCATGTACAAAGGAAATCAAATATGAGGTATGATTTTATTTCACAATCTCATCATTAATCAGAATTTTTTATGGTTAAGTCGCTCCTAGTGGAATATTTTTATTTCATATCCATATTTTACTTAAAATGTTTCAAATAATATTTCTATTACTCTACAATGATTTATTAATGACATTTTTTCCATTTTTTTCTTTTTAAAAAATTATTTTAAAGGAAAATTCTTGTCATTTTCCAAATGAGGTACTTTTTAACCTTTTTACAACAGTGTGAAAAGAATTTTTTTAAACTTATATTGTATGAACTACTTTTTCCACCATCATGACTAATATTTTTTTGAATATTACTTTACAAGTGTAAAATTTTCTTTTCAATGAAAATATTTTCCTTCATGTTGCAATGTTTTAAAAATAAGTGACTTCAAAGTGACAAGGGTATTTTCCTCAAAAAAAATTAATGATATTTTAAAAGTATTTTCATATATTTTGACATCCTATATTGAATATTATTCTTTTAATAATTTTATTCTATTATAATACCATCTACCATACTTTTTTGGATGTTTTATGATAAGTTTGACTAAGGATGTACAATTTTGATACCATTTCTCTATATTACCCTAGATGGTTTATGATTATGTTTACTGATTGGGGTAATTATTAACATTTCATATACTAGTTTCAATATGAATATTTATGTTGATTATATTTTACCCCTTTCATATGAGGAATGCATTGGACTTATTGAGTGATGGTTGGGGCCCGCTTAAGCCCCTTGATGCATTGGTAGGTCTCTTGAGACAAACTCGTTTGGGCATTGGCTGAGGTATTACCCATTTATATAAGATATATTGTAATGATGCCTCAATGATATGTTTATGGTATTCAAAATTATGCATTTCCTCATTATGATATTAGTTATTTGATTTCCATGTGATTATTTGATTAGTTATGATATCCATGTACAAGTTTCAAGATCATGTTATTATTTATATGGCATTATTTTATCATCATTTATTCCTAAAATATTATTCGTCATTCTTATATAATTGATTAAATGAAATGTGTTTACCTTTCCATATTACTTATGCCTTATTTATTCATTTTATTTTCCATTGTATGCATACCCTTAATGAGCATCAGATATCATTTCTTTCTTATGTTTATATTTCCCAAGATTCCAAAAAGTGTATTATTATTGATATAAAGGGATATTCCAAAGGGAATAGTGGTGAAATCAAAGAAAATACTATGTTTTTTATATTTTCAAATATAATGTCATATTTTACTATGAATATAGTTTTCAAATACTACTAAACCATTCGGTCCTTTGGGATGAAATATCTTATACTGAGTGCCAATATAATAAAGTAACCACTAACTTTGGGAAACTAAAGTTGGGGTTTTTACACCCTATATGGAACCGTGAGCTATTAGAGTGAATATAATGATGATTCTTTTCTCAGGATCATGACAATACTACTCTACCATTGCTATATTTTGATCCTTTTATCTAAGATATAGTTTTACGAGGGATGTTGTGATTATCTGTGAGGCATCACAACCATGTTCGATTTTGTGTCAAGGTCCTTTGGATTTGAAAATGTTCTTATAGGTATGTTTTTTTATAGGAATTTTTGAGCTTAGAGGTACAATTAGAGACTCTAGAGAAAGGGACCTTGAGTAATGGTTATGATTTACAGCAACAAAACCTATATCATAGTCACCTGAGAAAGCATTGGTATATTGAGTATTCTGGGTAGAGATACACCCTGGATGCAGGAGTAGGATAACTTTTCACATGAAGAAAAATATAAAAATGTTGTGGATAAACCTCCATATTACTGAGGCTGTCAAGAACCCTGTTGATTTCCAATGAATTATTTGATAAAGGACTATGTGGTGAGAAGGTAGATGGAGACACATGTTACATTGAATATGTCCCCTAATTAACCACCTTCAAAGAGTCCTTGTTCAGAAAAGAGTGATTCCTATCTGATATGTGGGATGAAATAAATAGAGGATTACCATGATCAGGAAATAATAGGTGTATAATGGCGCATGATTTGTGTCCATTCTATATGAACCCCTATGATAGTCGACACGACATGAGTTGTTCATCCAGTGCTATATGACCAGTATTTATTGATTCTAGAGGGACCTCAGACCATACTTTAGTTATCTAGAGAACTTCCACTGATAGTGACCATCTTTCACTCACTCATTTTAGTGAAGTAAGGTTTTTATTTATGGATAAATATGTCTCCTTATAGATTCCTCCCCAGTAGAGAAGAAGCATGGTAGTTACCACCTTATCATTGATTAGTTACCCACCACAAGTATCGCTAGGTGTTGGAGATTATGCAATAGATATGGGTTTTATCATAAAAACAGATGATATTATACCCATTAAGAGTGGTGAGTAGGGTAAACACTTTATAAATTAAGACCAAATATCCATCAACTGGTGGATGAAGTGTCATATTCTATGAATTATTAGGATAAATTTACTTCATGTTATATTAAGGAATGAACCTATGATTTTGAAGGTGCAGAAATCATAACTCAAGTATCCTAGAGCTAGTGTCTTATTTGTTATATTTATAAAAGATACAAGGTATATCACCACACAGTATCGATTAGTTTAGTAGTCTTAAAGAACCATATTCATACATGATTTCTATATTGCATTGAAAATATAAAATAAATATCATAAGAAACATTATATCATCCCTAATATTATCCATAATATCCTTCTTCATATCCTAAGAAAATGAAAATAAAAAATATTAAGCCCAGAATCATATTAATGTACAGTGTAATAAATCTTGATTAAATAAGACATAATCAATATGGAAAGGTATATAACGAAAAATATATTTTGTTTAATCAATAACATGAGCATGAAATGTGTACATGGATAATATCAATGTAGTAATATCATGAATAATAGTAACTAAATTGTCAATGATGGAAATTGTTAATTTTATACATCATGATATCATATATCTTGATATCTTTACCCTATAGGGCATTCTCCAAGACAGTTTAATCAATGGGTAGGCATACACTAAAATTGCATTTAATAAGGTTAACAAACTGGTTTGTCTTGTGAGACCCATCGATGCATTGAGGGGTTATCTATAATCGAGCACCACCCATCACAAAATTTCCAATGAAATAATAATATATATAATTATCAATTTAATTCATAGAAAATATGAATTGTCAAAAAATATCCATATTTAGTAAATAATACAAAATATTAAGATTTTCCTAGTCAATCGAATAGATTTCATAGTACAAGACCATATATAGAAATGTTACATGGTTTAGGAAATAATCATATACATGATACAACGAATATAGATATTTAATATAAATTTAATTTCTAATTATTCAATATAAATTTAATGACCATAAAATTAATAATACAAAAAATATGACTATCAATTCATCAGAAATATAGTTTTTTTAATAATATTATATCCTTTGGAAAAATGAAGAAAATGGAAGTGAAATATTAATATATGCATTCCTTAAATATTTTTCTTTGTAAAAAAATTTAAAACTTTTAGAATAATATAAAAATTATAAATGATTATGGCTGTAGAAAAATCCATTAATGCAGTATACATTTAAAAGAAACAATTTTTTTGACTTTTTGTAAAGAAAGTAAAAAATGACCCTTTTAGGGAAAATAAGAAAGATTTTTTAAAAACATTATAGATATTCAAGGATAATATAAATTTTTTTTAATAAATAATTTTATTAAATAAAAAAATATTTTTGAAAACAATTTTAAAAAATATGGATATAGAAGAAAATTATATCCGATCAAAATAAAAATAAGACCGACTTTTATTTTAAACTTGCATTGCTTGATTAAATTTAAAAAGAGATGAAAAGTTGTAAGATAATATATAAACTCATTAAATATATATATGATAATAAAATATATGTATTTTATGAAGGATTTGTTATAATATTCCTTCAATGAGAATAATAGAAATCCCAAAAAATGAGATTGTAAAATAAAGTCTTACGTCTTTGGTAAATTTTAAATTGTAACCCCTTGAAAGAGTATAAATGAATTAAAAATATAAACATCATGAATAAATAGATATTAATTTTAAATACATCAAAGGGTAAGTTTATACAAAACATAAAAATAAATAGGTGCATAATACCAAATATGACTCAATGGAGTGGAAATTGAGAGGAAATCCCTTACCTTAATCTAAATTTTCCTCATAAGTGATTTTAACCTCCTGTATAATAAATTTATATTTATTATAATTATATAATAGAACCATATAAACAAATATAATATCATATTTTATCCATAAAAAACATCTTATAACCCATTTGATACTAATCTTTTATTATTATCACTATTTCGGGTGTTAACTGATTTTTTTCAAGTAAAATTTTCTTTCGTAGTTCCAGTCCTTGTACTTTGATTATGGTTATATCATATATATAATGTTAATAATTTTATAAATATCATATATATTCATTATATATATATATATTTATTTATTTATTTATCCATACAAGATAGAAATAGAAAAGTGAACTACACTGTTCATGGAGATTGTAGGTCGTATGCACGCATGAACACAGTTTTAACTTTTTAAAGGATAAAATAAATGAAAGATAAATAATAATTCATCTTTATAGAATCATTATTATTTCATATATATTCATTGAATATATATTTATTTCCATATATTTAAAAAGTAAACAAAAAACGATTCACATCACTTCATCGATGTGATATTTCACACGTACACACGAGTGGAATTATTGTTTTCAATCAGATTGGATGGTAAGAAGTTAAATGATATAATATATTTAAATAACCATAATTATTTCATAAATATTATATATATTTATTAGTTACATATTTATAACCATCCAAATAAAATGGCGGTGAAAAATGAATAACACTACTAAGTGGTGATGGTAAGCCATTTGTACGCATGAGCGATGATTACAATTTTTATATGATTTAAAAGTAATGAAAATGGTTACAACATAATAATAATGACATCTAATTATATTTATTATACTATATTTATTATGTTTACAATATATTTAGACGAATTATTAGAATAAATAAACTTGAAAGAGTTGGTAAATATGATTACATCTTCTTTAGTAGGCTTTCTTTAGATATATCCTTAAGAACCCTTTTAATGGTCTTTTAAGAATAGAAAAAACTCAAATTCATGGAAATAGAATTTTAGTAGATAATTTTTTTGGTATTGGTTGATATATTTTTCTCAATAAAGTGTAAATAAAAGAGATAATGAGTGTCCTTTTGTAACTGAAGGGAGGGGAAGTCTTGTAATTTTTCAAAAGATTAAAATATAATAAAGTCATGTTCATGAAAAAATGGTTCCTAAATGTAATGTATTGTAAATAAGGATTATATGATCCAAATATAATCATCCAATGAAATTTAGTCAGTTTTAGAAATAATTTTAAAACTTATCTTTTTGATTGACCTCTTCATTAACCATTTTTAACCATAACCTCAGTAACAACTATTTTGATATTAATGGGATATAATTTCACTTATTAGGTGAAAACTGGATCTTAAATGGACAATAAATGAAAATTTAGACCATATATTATCCTTATTATCTGATTTCATGTTTTTATGATTTTTTAAAAATTTAATAAAATATTATTTTCATTAAATATCATTAATATCAATTTTGACACTACTCATTTAATTTGACTTTAAGGACACCAATAAAAATATGTAATTATAATAAAAACCTTTAAAAATCCCTAATATTTTATATTTTTCAACAAAATTAATGGGGAACTATAAATCACCATAAAAATATTACTTTTTGATTTTTTAAAACCATTTACATGTTTTCTCTACTGCTTGCAGACACACTGTGTTGGTGTAGTGTATGAATTGAAGGTAATTATTTCATCTCTAAAAAATCAACATGATAACAAAAATTATTTAATATTTAAAATAAAAATTTATTTCCAAACTTATCCTCTTTTTATACTTATATAAAAAATTTAGAGATATTAAAGTCAAGAGAGTGACATTTTGGAATTTTCTCTACTTAAAATAATATAAATTCCATTATCAAAGGAAAATGGTATAAAATTATATATATTTAAATTTTATATTGATATTTTCAATTTAATATAATCCAATGAAATAAATACAAGTTTTTGATAAATTTTCACTAATGTAAAATAAGTTTATACCAAGGGTTACAAACCGTTGGTAAAAGCTTAGAAACCGTTGGGTTGCGAGGTGTGCAGATAGCTATATCCCAACATTTCCAACATGAACCATTAGAATAGTTTCCTAGATTTTCAAAATATCAATGGTTCAATGCAACCATTGGTAATTTTGTTCCCAACGGTTAATAACTATGGGTTTATAGGGTTTATACTACTAGACCAATGGTTCAGAGAACCGTTGGTATACACCTATTGCAACGGTTCAATGAACTGTTTCCATAGGTCAGGTGGTATGGGTATGCACTAATTGTTTAAGAACCATTGGTATAATGCCTATAGCACAAATTATTAAAACGGTTTTATTGAAACCATTGGGATATAAGTAATCCAACGGTTCTCAAACCAGCGGCATACACTGCTCAATATGTTTACCAACGGTTCATAGAACCATTGGTATTTCCTCTTCTCAGCAAAAAAATAGCAGCCCTCTATTCTAGACAGTTCTTCTTCTAAAAAAACAGTAGCCCACTATTCTAGCCAGTCGCTTCCAGCTAGCCAGAACCTATAACAACAGAGATTCAACCAGTAATAAAATGCAGGGTTTTAACCTGTAACCTACAATCAGAAAACATAGAAACATGAATGAAATCTGCAATCACACACAAAAACACTGAAATTCAGAAGAAAACTCACTACAAACACAAAAAAAAACTCACAAAAATCACTAAAAAACACAGAAAACACATAAAAACTGCAACCTGCAATCACACAAAAACTAAAACATGCAATCACACAGAAAACACACAACAAACAAAAAACACACAGTCAACCTGCAATCGCACAAAAAACACACTGCAAACATTGAAAACACACACCAAACCTACAATCACAAAGAAAACACACAAAAAATCACTTAAAACACATACAAAACTCATTGTAAACATAAAAAACTCACAAAAAATCACTGGAATCACCAAAAATCACACAGAAGACACACAAAAACTCACTGCAATCAAACACAAAAACTCACTACAATCAGACACAGATACTCTTAGGATACAGGGATTCAACCTTGATCCTGATGAGTGTGGAATTCTTAGGATATTGGGATTCATCCTTCATATCTATGGGATTCATTATGTGATCCCCCTGGATATGATGATGTGACTAAAAATGTGGGAATTCCCAAGATGTATTGTAATCTACTCTATGGAAATTGAAACTCTATTTATATAGGAGCATGGGAATTGGCTGAAACTAGATGATGTTTCACTTCCCAAGACGTTTAGAATATACAATTGTGCCTGATAGTATTTGATTTCTTTGGGGGAATTGGCTTTGGGATTTCTTCAATTAGATTTCCTAAGGCCATTCACCTATGAAATAGTGCTTAAACGTACAACTTTGATATTGGATTTCCCAAATCAGATGGGAATTGGTTTTAAATGATATAATAGTTGGGACAGTTTCATGACATGCTCAGAGACACTTCATAACAAGACGAGTTAGGTGTGGTCAATCACAAGTGTCACATTAGAGACTCAGTATCAATATTAATTTATTTATTTATATTAAATAGTTTATAAATTTATTTAATGGGTATAGTTTTCCAATGGTATGACCCTAGAACCTCATTGTTAATTGATATCCACTACTGTATGGGAAGGCGTGCCTAAGGTTTAGTGGTGACTCCTAGATTCAGGAACCACCCAGTGGATATGGACCAGGGTACTCTACATTTCAATAAATAAAATTAGGTGAAAATTGTGGGGAGAGATATAAATAATGATCTTAGAGGGTCACTTTAAAGAGCTCTAGGAACATTTGGACCACTTCTAGTACATGTTCAAAACCCTCAGCTCCGGTGGGTTTGAATATCAAGTACTAAATGCTAGGATGAAGGAGGTAGTCGCCATTATGGGGGAGAATATGAACTTTGAATTGAATCTATCAGTAGTGTATATTTCATTTTTTGTTGTACAACATCAAAATAATGCCCTAGAAAAATTCCCTCAGCATGAAATGAAATTAGTGACTCACCAAAATTCATTCAATAATGTGATTGTTAAAATTGATAGGATTAAATAAAGGTTTTCCCACATATTCTACATGTTGACTGTTGAAAATAAGATAGCAGGAGAATAATATAGGATCCATGATGTGGTAGATGAGGCCACACATGATGTTTCTACCAAGGTAGAGGCACTATGATAGGCTGTAGCGGCAGGGACTGCATCAATTGATTAATTACGCCAATCTATGTCTTCTCTATGGTAAAAGATAACAGGTCTCAGGAAGTCTTATGAGAACATACTATCATAATTTTGTATTCATAGGAAACCACTTTTATCTAGGGAATCATGGGAAATATTCTACGATGTGGAGATTTCTCCCTTATTTTGAATTATCAACATAAAAAAAATTATAATTACATGTGTATAAAGAAATTATTAAGAGATACTATAGACCCTTAAACACTAACATGATTATTTGGTCATATATTTCCAAGGGATTGATTATAACTATGGTCCATGGGAGTCATGGACTCTAAGGATGGTAAATGAAAGGAAATAAATATATTAACATAGTAGACATATAGATATGGTGTTCAGAAGTCGCCTAGGTTTATAGAATGTTCTACAGTGATTTTATGGAAATGAAATCACCCCATAAATAGGTCTCCAAGGGTTTAAGATATATATTGGGTTATGATTGGTCTAACATATGTCTTATTATGGTCTGTGAGTAGCAACTAGGACATGTCTAGGGGACCCTAGAGGATTCCCATGTGTATGAGATAAGAATGTAGATGGGTTTGACATGGTGTGATTTTGTGACTAGGACAATCATAAGGTGAATAATTCTCTTTTTCTAGTTGGATGATAAGATGTGCATCAAGGCATGGGATAATCTACGAGAGATAAGTCAAGACTATGTGAACGAGATGATAGACTAGTGTGGTAGTGAGGACTTGTAAGCATAGGTAGAATGGGATTCAAGGAAAGTTCCAAGAATATCATATAGTATTTGAGGTCATCGTGAGGTAATTATTTATTTTTTTCGGTCTGAGACTGATTTGAGTCTCAAGGACTCTAGTGGATTCCCTGGTGTAATATATATGAGTACCAACAGGACTCACATTTTTCACTTGGATGGTGAGACATTTTTGAGATGGGGGTATAGGTCCCAAGTGTCTAGAACATTGTACCTATCCAGTGAGCTATGATATGAACCAAATACCTTTTTTTATTTCATACACATGTTGGGTGACAAATTATAAAAAGTATAGTGATATATCTTAAGGAATGAAAACACCTTGAGTGATAAGGTATTGTAAGGACCCTTAATTGAGTGATAGTGAAGTTATTATATTATAACATTATATCTAACCCTACCATTATTGATAATGTAGTGGTCAAGATAATAACCTCAACTTGAATGATAAGGTTCTAGATGAACCCAACCATGAGTTATAATGGAGCATTTGGAATCTGATATTAGACCTACAATGGTTAATATGGTATTATTTTATAAAATTGATTTACATTGATCATAATGTATTAACATGGATTTTTATTGAATGAGAAGGATGGTATGTGATATATAGTGGTATGAGACCCTACCTTTAGTAGTATGGTAGATGTTGGTAGTTGAGTGATGGCCTATATTGAGTGATAAGTATTAGTCTCAAGATTGGATACATGACTCTATCCTACACATTAAGAAAAGATTATGTATTGGATTAGTATGGAGTAGCTCAACAGGGATTGAAGATGATGATATTAGGTGGTGACCGAGAATGAAGATAGAGCCTATTGTGTATTTTTTTTATTTGGGTCATATTGGTGGGAAATTAGTTTATGTATGACTGTATGCATCCACAAGGTTTATTAATATAAAATTATGTTTTATTCAGATGATAATAACACTAAAATTTAGATATATATATGTTTGTGTTGTCCGTTTTCATGCACAACTATGAATGGTGTGCATAAAACTAGGATTTTATATCAATATAGAAGAACTAGATGTTGAAATATTGTGTAGGTATCCTCTCTAAACATGATACAAATAACCATCACTATTATTTGGTTTAGAAGACAGTGCACCTCCATTGGAGGGGTTTTATTATAAAATGATGGCATTTATTTATCACACAATTCATTTAATTATATTTAACATTTATTCTAAAACTCATTCAGTACAAATCAAATGCAATAAGTTAAGAAACTAGATCAACATAACCGTCACTGTGAGTTTTCATAAATAGTGCACCTTCGTTGGTGGGGTTTTATTATTAAAACATGAATTTATTTATCAAATGAAACAATTATATTAAAGAATAGTTATTCAAGATATGCAATTCAATATAATTAAGAATAATTAAGAAAGAAGCTAAATTTAATTTAAAGCATTCTTGAATTAAAGAGGATAGGAGAGGGACCCCACCTCAAGGTGGAACCAAGCCATCCACTTCATATCTTGGAGCTTTCTAACTAAAAGTTGTTGCTCCCCCACTAGGTATACGCACCTTCACACACATTAAAGGAAACCTATACCCTATGCACACACTCGCATGGATATGAGCATGTGCAAGGAGATCCTTGCACATATACTTATATGCATATACTGGTCTCCACTCACCTATGTATTAATTTATATATATATATATGGGTACACCTAGCCCCATACATGCATAATCACTGCCATGGGTGACTATACACATAACATTGAAACCCACATACATATACTTACTTACCGATGCACACGCAGGTGAGTCTCCCTTGACTTGGCGACTCAAAACCAATGAGAAGGGATTAATGCACTACAAAAAGGAAATTAGGAACCTTAAAACACATACAGGATGATACATAATCAGTGAGAAACCAACCAACGACATTGAAGCCTTACCTAGATTTGCAACAGAGAACCAAATACACCTGTACCAATACAAAATGATCCAACTCCCTACCAAAAACATAATATAATGTCAAAAACACTAAAATACCCAAATACATGAGGTGTGCGACAAGTAGTAATCATAAAATCTTAACTCAAATCAAAGTTAGCAGATTAAATTAATCTAAACCCCTTCTGGCCCCTTTGTAGAATATAACTACCCTATGTCCATAGAAAGTAGTAAAAAAACTAAGTGGACAATGTAATGACCCGACAATTCTCATTGGATTGAGAGCTCAACGAGTCATTACTTGGCCTTAAGCGACATCCCCAAGGCACCAAAGGATGGAAATAAATTCCAAAGGGTTTCGGAACACATGGGGGATGATTTACCCTTTAAATTAAAATAATCAACAAACCATGAAAACTACATAAACATCTCCAAGAAACCACTATATGATGCATGATTTAAACCCAAGGTAGTTCATCCATTTATTTCATAATAAACCAACCAAAGTGCAATAGCGGAAACCAAAACAAGATCAGAGTAAACAGCGAAAAGACAACCGGCAAGACTCAAAGACAACAAAGACTCCAAGGCTCCACAAGCCCTATTCTCCAACATCATGAAGTAGTGCTATAAACATGCGACACATTACCTTTTCCAACATCCTGGTATATGACTTCTGCAAAAGCACCATCGTGCCAAAGAAGGGGGTGAGTAATAAAACTCAGTAGGATTTCCCCGATGACTTCCCAACACAAGCCTCTAGGATAAAACATGTTATCACATTTATATAAAACAATTTATACAAAACAATTCCAAAACGGTTCACAATATTTCAAGTTCCAAATCAAAACCATTTTTCAACCAAACCAATCATACCACCAAAACCATCTTTTCCAAGAAAAACAACCAAACCAAGTTTCCAAATCTAAACCACATTTCCACTTTGGCATAACCATTCCATTCCACATAACCACATCATTACCCATGCATGCATAATTATGACAGTTTTATACTCATGAGTGGTCTCTCATCGATCTAACAAGTCGTCATAAGGTAATTATTCCCCATGTACCATTACACTTTTGGCACCGAGCACAAGGTCATATTTCAACCAAGCCTCATAAATGCAATATGAACACACACACCATTTCAACCATGCCAAAACTATTTCAATAAAACAAAACTTTTATTGAAAACTTTTTTCCCAAACCATTTTCCAAATCCAGCAAATCCATATTTTAAAATCACCATTTTAAAATCAAGGAACCAAAATACTTTGCACAAACCATTTATTCAATTTCTGTAATTTCATCAAAACCCATAAATCAACACTAAAGAAGATTTATAACATGCTTTGAACCAAAATTTCATAATAAAAACCAAGAAATTAAATCAATTTTAACTAAGCCTTCAAGTTCTAAGAAAGAGGAATCGAGAGTGAAGCCACCTACCTCAACAAGTTGGGAAAAACCAACCAATGGACGAAGAACACCAACAAAACCGAGATGATTCTCCAAAAACCCTCCTTAGATCTCTTCTCTTAACACAACAAAGACCAAAATTTGTCATATTTGGTATCCACACCCTTAGATCTACTTATAAAGGGCGTATATCTAAGAAAATGAGAGAATAGGAGAAGTAGATCTAAGTAGATCTAAGAAACTGATCAAGAACGATCACATAACTTAAGAATCCGGCTTCGATTCGCCAAGAGAAGCCTTATGATCGCCTCCAAAACGCTTGAGAGAAGTCTTAAAACATTAAATGTAGAGTAATCCAGAGTTAGGGCTGCTTAGGAGGTTTAAACAAGGCAATTAAAGGCAAAAAGAGTTAGATCCACAATTTCAGGATCTAACTTTAAGTGACTGCATGGTTAGTCCGCACGGTTTGAAAATTTGTGTGCTAACTATGAGTTAGATTCTGCCTCCGCCATCCGTCACGCATGACCTCATTGCATGGTTTCCCTTAACCATGCACAGACCGTGTGGAAGCCACTGCCTCCTCAGCCAACTCAACACGGTTTGGCCACACGGTTTAGACAAACTGTTCGCCTCCCGTGCGACTTCCCTTTTTTCCCCAAAACTCGTTCCAGGATCTCATGACTCTCCCAAACGCCACCCTTAACTTTTACAACAAGAAAAACATAAACTAAGGGTTACATACCAGAAAACGGGGGTACTACAGATAATGTGATAAGGAAAAATAAAAAACTAAACTAAAACATACTTTTCTCATGTGACTATACATGTCACTACCCAAAATATAAGAACCAGAACACTCCATGGGTCGATTCATGTTCCTAAAAGAAAGGGGGAAACAAATACATGTTTCAAAATGATAATATCAATTAGTACATTCCTTTTAATTAACTATTACTCTTCCTATTAATGGTATATAATCATTTTGGATGAAGTTTCAGCATAGTTTGATTTTGTTCAATACATGTTTGTTTGGGAAATTTCTATTAGATTTAGTTTGTTTTGTTTTTTTATATTATCTTGGAAAATTTCATTCATTTGTGTTCTAGTTGATCATGAAATTTATAATAATCAGTTAATCCATATAAATAATTATATCCATTGGTTCCATATCTAGAGTAAAAACTACTTAAAAATGAATGATATCATATAAGGAAAATCATATGAGGGGTAGGATGTAATGTAGTCTTATTCATGAAATTCATACATAATATAGATTTTTAATGGGCACATAAATCACCAAAATCCCCAAATTAAATTGGGCTAAACAAAGAGGGAAGAATAAACCAACCTCAAAGGGTTTCAAATGTTGGCAGATGAACCAAGATGAACCAAACTACTTTTCCATCGGCAGCGAATGCTAAATCACATCTGAGGTGGACCTGAAAGTACCATGATATCCCCAAGAAACAAGGATAAAAGTTAGATAAGTGGAAATTATATAATCTTATAAGAGTATTATAAAGTCATTGTGAATACCAAGTATTTTAAACTACAACCCCCTAGACAACCCCCACCCCCTAGACACTACCCCACCACCTAAACACCCCCAACCCCCTGGACACCCCCACCCCCAAGACATCCCTCAATCCCCTGGACATCCCCACACCCCTGGACACCACCCCACTACCTGGACACCCCCACCCCTAGACACCCCCACCCCCATGGACAACCCCCACCCCCTGGATAGCCCCCACCCCATGGACACCCCCACCCCCTAGACACACCTACCCCCTTGAATAGACCCCAACCCCTTGGACGCCCCCCCAACAACCTAGACACCACCCCACCACCGAGACACTACCCCCACCCCCTGGACACCACCCCACCACCTGGATAACCCCACCCCCTGGACACCCCCACCCCCCTAGACACCCCCTACCCCCTTGGACACCTCCTCAACCCCCTTGGACAACCCCCCTCCCAACCGCCTATATATCCCCCACCCCCTGGACAGCCCCTCACCCCCTGGACACCACCCCACCCCCGAAACACTCCCACCCCCTGGACACCCCCACCCCCATGGACAACCCCCCACCCCCTAGATAGCCCCCCCCCCCCCACTTGTCACCCCTACCCCCTTGGACATCCCCCCAACCCCCTAGATACCCCACCCCCATGGACAACCCCCACCCCTAGAAACCCCTTCAAAATGAGGCATATGTTAATGATAAGAGGATTCCATGATTGAATAAGTAGGAAAAAAGAAAAAAAATCTACCTTCAGGTTTAAACATAAGAAAAAAGTAAAAAGAAACTCACAAGTGGTCATTGAAGAGAGATAATCATCATGGGGTTTTAGTATATAGAATATGATTCTATTCTGGTAGGAAAAGCTATATCATAGTCTATTCAAAAATTTGTGAGGGTGTGACTTGATGCTAAAGGATGTTTTTCTTGGTTTTCACTTACCCTTAAAGTGGATTTTCAATAAAATAAAAAATGGATTTTGGGTAGACTATTTAAAAATAGAAATAAAGGTCAAAAAAGTTTATTATAGAAAATGAGAACTGAAAATGGAAACCATCCAAGAAAGAGAGGGTATAATTGGATTAGTTGTTTACATTTTTGAATAATATCCTAAGATATTTCCTAAGGAAAATTAAAAGAAGTTGAAGAAGTTTTTTTAAGGTGTAATTATGTTTTTCATGGAGCTATCATATGTGTGACTCTGATTACTAGTCAAAATCATTTGATTAGTAGTAAGGGAAAAGTGACAATGTTATCATGTTCTAAATAAGTTTCAACAAATGGATCCAAACCTATGAATAAGGTTGAACATGATAAGAAATAATGTTTGATCATATAGTTAATGAGTTATAAAAAGATAAACCAAAAATAAAAAAAACATTTAGAGTTCTCTAATTGATCAAGTGAATATGCAATTTTCAAACAATAATAAACATGTGAAAGAAGAGAAAATCACGTTTTCTCAACATAAACATGTTTAGAATGTGAGAAATAAGAAAGCGCAAAGAAAATCAAACAATTTTGAGCTAAAAATTAAAGTGCTCCAGTACAAAAAATCCTCAATCGTTGTTATAATTTAGAAGTTGATAAACTCACCTTATTACCATACTTGTGGATATAAAACAAAACTCGAATGGAAATGTCACATAACATTCACTTCACACACACACACACAGATATATATATATATACATTCAAGGAATATAATTTTTCAAAATGAATCCTTCATATATTGTTTTTATTCCATTGAAAAAATCAGCATGTAGAAAATAATAAAATACATTCTTGTTAATCACATCTCTAAAAAAGTTTCAACACATTTCCCAGGATTTAATTCCATATTTATAGGGGAATTTTCATCTAGATAACACTTTATAATTTAATAAAATATGGTTACCCATTCAAATATATGTGAATCCAAAAAGAATAAGACATTTATCCACAAACCAATTTCCCTTCAAATGCATCATGTACATATTAAAACAGTATACATTAGATAACATTTCCATTTGAAAATTATAACACTCCATTCACATGACAATGAAATCCACAAAACATCAATGGTATTAATAATTATACACATAAAATATTCTTAACATTTTTATGATCTCCAAATGATTTCACATAGAATATAATATTCTTTATGAAACTAGAAACACATCATATACTGTTTTCCTAAATCGAAAAGAAATAATGTTCTTGTGGTATATTCTATGTGAACTTCCAATGATTTATATCTATAAACACTAAAATGATAACTATTTTTATGTTTTGATAAAACCATAATCAATCATATATCACATATATATGAAACAATATGAAATGATACAAATTTAATCAACGAAACTGAAACTAAATAATGAATCAATTAACCATACTAGAAGAAGATATGGGACTCACTTCCAAATAATACCAGAAAGGGAATGCTTGACCAGAGGGGATCCTTGACTGAGGCAGGATGCCCAACCACCAGAGGGGATGCTCAACATTCTAAAACTAGGGGGAATTCGCTTCAGGTGAGGGAAAGCTCAACCTAGGGAGGATTCTCTTCGGGTGAGGGAAAGCTTGACCTAGGGTGGATTTGAGTCGGGTGAGGGAAAGCTTTACCTAGGGGGGTGTGCGACCTCAGAGGGGATGCTCGACTAGATGAGGAAAAAGAGAGGGATGTGTGAGTGACGGTGAGAAATGAGCGAAGAGTAGCGTGCGGCAATCAGGGAGTGGTGATCTGTGAGTAGTGAGGTGGGGTTGGAATGTGAGGAGGGGAGCATAAGAGGGTGACATCGTTTGTGAGGGGGGATCAGGATGGGGGTGGCGGCAAGGGGGAGTCGAGATAGAGATTAGAGGTTCACGATGGAGAAGTGGGGCGCGGCGCGAGGGGAAGTCGGGATGGGAGGAGGGTCATGAGTAGAGGGATTTTAGGTAGGTTTATTCTAATGGTTCATAAGAACCGTTTTCTATTGAGGTGGATTTTTCCAACGGTTCACTGAAACCATTGGTAAAACCAACTTATATTAATGTATACCAATAGTTTCACAGAACCGTTAGTATAGCCTCTTTATTCCAACGGTTTTTCCAAACTATTGGGAAAGAATTATTGGTATAGGTGGGATTTTAACTGGTTTGTTAATACCTTATTACATTATTTTTAACCTTAATTACATGATTTACCCTTTACCAAGGTGATAAATTTTACCACGATTACAATTCATAATTCCTAAAACTAAAAGGTAAACATTTAATACATTTTAGAATAATGAATAAAAATATTGAATCTATTTTATCAAATTAAATTCATATAAGTTGTACAAATTAATTTAAAAATATACCCACAAAATTCCATAGAAAACTGTTTTTTCATAAAATTGAATTTTTAAGCCTAAAAATTGACTTATATCAAAATCATGTAAAATAATGATCATAATTTAAATAAAATTGATATTATATAACTTTAATACCAAATTAAAATACAATAATACTTTTAAATTACTTTATTTTAAGAAAATAAATGATAGTATTTTCAAAAATTAATATGTTTCACTATTCCTTGAAAAATAAATCGTTTTAGAAAAATCCTAAAAATTAAAATTAACCTAATAATGAAATGATTAAAAAAATGATATAATTTTGCACATAATAATATTTTAATATTTTTTTGTGGTTCTTTTTAACTTGGTGTTGTGTGTAAACTAAGCTATAAAAAGTAAATTTATTAAAATAGAAATATATCATAAAATCTTAGGGTGTGAAATTCTAACCCCTTATAAGAATTTCACCCACAAAATTATATTACTCAATAAAAAAATTGAGGATACTTATACATCATCACATCCTCTAGTTCTCATATAGTTTCCTTAAATTTATGGTTTCGCCATAATTTTTTTACTTGATGATTAGTCTTATTTCATAGCACTTTATTTCTATGATCCGAATTTTACATTTCTTGTTCCTCATAAGATAGATCTTTCTCTAGTGGTATAACCTCTGAGTTTAGTACATGTGAAGGATTAGATATGTATTTTCTTAGTATAGATACATGGAACACATTATAAACATGAGATATATTTTTGGAAACTATTATATGATAAGCTACCATCATGGTATGATCAAGAATTTAAAAGGGATAAATATATCTAGGGTTTAGCATTCCCTTCTTTACAAATATCATAACCTTATTCCAAGAAGATATTCATAGGAATAACTTGTTACTAAATTTTAACTCTATATCTCACTGGTGATTGTCAACATAACTTTTTTATCAACTTTTAGATACCCTCACATGATATTGAATGAATCCAAAATTATCTTACATTTCCTCAGCTTGATTAGGTCCAAATTGATTTATTTATCTAAATTAATCCCAACACATTAAATTTCTCCACCTCCTTCCATTAGGGATTCATAAAGATCCATCTAAATTCTTAATTGAAAGCTATTGTTATAATAAAATTCTACCAAAGAAAGGTGTTTACCCCAAGAACCTTCGAAATCCATAGAGTAATATCTTAACATGTCTTATAGAGTTTGAATAGTCCTCTCAGACTAACCACCTATCCAAGGATAATAAGGAGTACTAAAACTCAACTATGTTTCTAGATCTTACTGAAGACTTCTCCAAAACATCTAAGTAAACCTCAAATCTTGATCGAATATGATTGAGAGTGGTAATACATGTAATTCACAACTTACTTAATGTATAGATGAGTAATATATTCAAGAGAGAAATCCTATATAATAGAGATAAAATGAAATGATTTCATAAGGCTATTGACTAAAACCCAAATAACATTATGCTTGTTATATTTTTGGTGAGTCTAATGACTAAATCCATGGTAATTTTTTACTATTTCCATTATGGTATGGGTAATAGTTATAAAATACCCTTTTAATTAATTTTTATCATCCTTAACTTGTTGAAACACTAGTCATCAAGAAACATATACTACAATATACCTTTTCATGTTATCCCACCAAAAATTCTATTTTATATTTCTATACATCTTCGTACTTCTAGAATGAATAGGTAATGATGAACTATGAGAATAATCTAAAATATCCTTAAACTTTGGTATTGATGTAACACATACTTGATTTTTAGAACTTATCATTCTAGAATGATCATGGTTGAACTCAAAAAAAATAATCACCTTATTTTATAATTCCAAATCATTTTTCTAATCCTTATTAATCCTATCATGGATGGATAGTTGAATATTCTTCTGAGAAAGATAATATTTGTCTCATTTTCATAGTATTTCAAGATAATTCTTATCAACAACTATAAATATTGGATCACTTTTAATCCTCTTCATGAAAAAACTAGCATGGTCTTTTCAAATCAAAGCATTGTCCACTTTATTTACTTTCTCAGGGTGGTAATGTATTGAAAATTCCTAATCATTGATCAAATCCAACCATATTCTCTGGAACATACTCAAATATTTATTTGTAAATATACACTTCAAGATTTTATGATCATTACATATATCACACATTTCACCATAGAGATAATTCCTCCATATCTTCAATGAAAAAATTACCACGGCCAACTCTAAATCATGAGTTAGGTAATTCAATACATGAATTTTCAATTGGTGGGAGTCATAATCTATCACCATATCATTCTATATGAGGAATCATCTTGTTCCCTTCATTGATGCATCACCATATATAATAAACCCTTGTCCACTACAGGGTATTGTAAGAACAATCACACTGACTAACCTTGAAACATTAAAATTTAAGTTTGAATCTTTTTGTTAATTAAGAGAGAGTTTTTGGGTTTAGAGGGCATTGGAGTTAGTTTGGGAACTTTTTATAGGTTCATTGGCTGGTGTTGGTTGTAGGGACAATTCACATCAGGAATATAGTTCTTGTTGTGAATCTCATTTCAGGAGGAATCCATGAAATCCGTTTAGAGCATGAAAAATTTATAGGCCATGAAACATGTTCACGTCATGAAATAGTCAGTGAGTTTTTTTAATCCAAGGTGATAACTTTTTAGCATATATAGAACTCATGGGATACACATCATGGATATGTATTTCATGTCATGAATCATGCACAACCTCTAGGTTTTTATTGCAATGCAATCATAACCCCTTCATCATTCAATGTGAAACTTCCTCCCTCAAAACCTAAGTGATTATAGGTGTGCTATGGGTGATCCTCCTGGCTTGGTTGCATCACCTCTCAATAGTAAGCGTCCTTTATACTTATTCATTACCATTGGTTGCGGAAGATCCATTCGCAATATTTTAGGATTTTGAAATCATGTGATGTTGATCGTGTATTGATGATGCTTTATTATTCCTTCAAGATATATTGTGAAATCATATTTTGGGTTTCGGTCCTTTGTTGGTTGTAGTGAAGTGGGTGTGTTTTCTTTGGGTTATGTTTTGATATATCCTCTTTTCAATCTATTTTGTTTGTATAATGTGATTCTAAAATGTGGGAATAAATTCTAGTGCCTATTTTTTTTGTTTTTTTTTGTTCCTTCTGTTGGGACCACTTTGTGTATAATTTGTATTTATTGTCAACTGGTGTCAATAATGGTCAAAATGAATAAGAAAATCCAAATTTAATGGATATTTGTTAAAGTGAATATTCTTGGATAATTTTTATGGATTCATAGCATTGGATGCCACACTTGGGAAATTATCCATGTTGAACAAATGAATTGATTGATGTACTGATCTTTAGTTCAAAGAACATGTGTCAAAAGTGACACATTGTTTACAACAATGGAGTATCATTCATTGGGTTTGATTGAAGTGTTATTTGGAATTCATGTTCCGAAAATAAATGGTGAAGGAATATTGAATATTCTAAGAGTGATGATGAAAAATGAAAAGATTCATATAATTTTCATGAAGTTGAAAATATTAGAGCATAATGTTTGAAGAAGAAGAAAAGATGTAAATGAATTGGATTGGAATTTGAAAAAGGGTCTTCTACTTTGAGGTGGCCATGAATTTACACTTAGAACAATATTTTTTGTCTTACCTAAAAAATATGGCCAACCCTTGATCCATATAGCAAACATTCTACCCAAGGAATGTGTGGGACAACTAGGGTCAACTACGCCCATGGGGAAGCCAGGACAAGGCTAGGCCTGAGAGAAGTAAAGGAAGAATAGCGCACCCACATAATGCATGCCATTATTTGGGGTGGAATGGAGGCAAGGATGCAGAGTCTAGGCACAAAGCACGCCCACGGTGAACACGGTCTGGGGAAGTACTGTGAAGGGAGGTAAAGAATTCGGATCTATTGTTGGGGAGAGTTGATTGATAAAATATAGAATTCCCAAATCTCCAATTCTATGTGGGACAAAATTTTAACAATGTGGATGTAATCTTAGTTGCTCATCTCTTCTCATGTCTCATTCGATCGATAGATCACCCACAGTAAAAGGATCTAATCATGACCACTCATCTTATCCGTGATGCGCATGTATGAATGATGACCATCTGATCTCCCACAGTTTATAGTTTAAGTTGTGTCGTCTTAAACCTCTATCTACTGATCTACATCACTGTTATACATAGGAGTTGATCAATAACCACGTTCGAACTATCATGACCTATCATTTTGACACTATGAAGATTGTTGGAGTGTATCTAAGCCATGCATACATAGTATAATGATCATGCATGCACAAAACATAGAGAGGAAGATTCATCCATGGAAAACGTAGTTTCTGTATCCATGAGGATCCATGAGATATTAATGCATGAGAATTTTTCATGCGATCTTGACTCCATGTACGAAGATAGGAGCCCGCATTTAAGAGGAAAAAACCTGAGGATCACAACATATCTTCACTTTCGGGTTTGAAGATTTTTAAAATGCCAGAAATCCTGAGCATTCAAACCACTATCCCCACAACTTTTCACATTGATTGTGGATGATGAATAGAATATACCCTTTCCTATATAAGGAAGAACCCAAGATAATAAGGTCTGCTACTCCCACATACCTGAGAGCTTGTGTTTTCAAAAAAATAGAGTACCACTCTTTACATCACTTCACGAAGAGAAATCAAGGAGTCCCACAAGATTTATACTCTTCAAAGAAGAGTTACTATGAGTGGTTGATAAGTTCTTTTTACTCTCAATCCACTTCAAAAAGAACCATCACTTGTGAACACATGATAGGTTTTCCAAAACCCTCATTCTGCTTTGTGAAAGTCGTTCCATTGTGAGCCAGTGATTGAGCCTTTGTCTCTCACTGATATTTGAGAAGAGGAAAATCTATGCACCTCATGTACAATGTAGATACACTCATCCTTGAATGAAGAATGTGACTTGTGGACACCCTGGTTTCATGAGGAGAAGAATAAACTTCCTCAGGTTTAATCTTTCACAAGATAAGAGGTTTTATCCATTTGGGCTTGAAAAAAATATACATATAAAACAAAAAAACACCCTAACTAAGTGAAAGAGGAAGTAGGAAAAGAAATAAGAGGAATATAAGAAGATTCTGAGTGTTTTTGTTCTTAAAGAAACTTCACCCATTATGGTTTAAAGAATCACACAAGATAAAGAAAATAGGAGGTCATGTGTCTGTGTTCAAGGAACCATACCCATTAGGGTTCTCACACAAAAAGAAGAAGAGGAGAGTTCATGATTTCATGCATGACCATGTATACATGAAATCACTTAAATAAAGAAACAAAATAGTGTGTTTACATTTTTAAAGAATAATAAGAAATAAAGGGAAGAAAGGTTCAACCTATATACCTTATGCAAGATAACATGCATTCATGAACAATAGAGGGAATAATTGACTCTGCTGATGCCAAGTGAACTGATCCTCAATGTTTGAATAATCACATTGGTATTTGTGATTTTACAAAAATAAATAAGAAAAAGTGAATTTGGTTATTGCACAGAATAAGAGAGAAGAAGAATACTAGTTCAGTTGGTTTTTCACTAGAGAAGAATAAGATAAAAGTGTGACTTGCGTAATGATAATCAAGTAACAAGTGAAGAGTAGAAGATCAAGTATCAGTGTGATGTCCAATGGGTCTCAATAGGTGGAAGACTCTATTGTTTTTTTAAACCCTAATCAATAGGGTGAAGACTATCTTGGGATATAGTATAAAGAACCATCAAGGAGCTGAAAGTTAGACTAGGTTGTCACTAGTTTAGGGAAAAGGATTGTTTCCCTCCCCCCCTCCAAAGTGTAGGGACCCACACTAACAAGAATATTGTTTTCCTAGTCAACCCACTATAACATCATATTACATTATAGTTGAGAATCCATTCACTAGTCATTCCCATTCATATAAAGTACATAGATTCTCTTATTGAGTGGCGAACCTTGTAAAAATATCGTGTGCATATTTTTACTGCTTTCATATTATTACATGCGAAAGGGAAAAGTGAATAAGAAAATCAAGATCTTATTAGGTCAGGACGTACATGGATAAAAAGTTGGAATTGGTTTAAATATTCCCCAACACTGATTCACCCCCTCTCAGTGTTAGGTATATCCCAAAATGGTCCTCTCAGTTGGTATAAGAGCTAGGTTCAACTCTTTTGGATTCTCTATTTTGAAATTATTCTCTTTTGAAGACCTGAGTTTATTTCTTAAGTTATCAATGAAGTGAAAATTCAGTGAAAATTTAGTTATCTTTGAATAGAAGGCTATATCTTCCAAGACAATGATGAACATAAAAAATAAGGAGAAGATAAAGTTGGAAAATAAGTCACTCTTATCTAAATAAGAGGAAGCATCTAGTTCTCCATATCTGGATGGAATTGAAGACACATTGAACTTGGAAAGTAATGAGAAGGTGAATTAAGTCCCCAATAATAATATGGACAACCTTCCTACCTCAACTAATCAAGAGTTATGTGTTAGTACATTTGTAAATTATTATCATGATGAAAATTCTAGCACAAGTGGTGATAATCAATCTACACCATCTCAAGAAATATCAGTTGATAGATTAAGAATGATTCTGCATGGTAATACTAAATAAAGTGCATCCCTGTTTTGTGGATTATTTTAATGTATGTTGGAAAATATCACTCATCTAGAAGATGAAACTAATGTTTTGGATAAAGGATTAGAAGAAAAAATTGTTAAATGTTTAAATATCTTCAAACAAGTTGGAGCCTTTGAAGCAACAAAGAGGGGATTTAAAGTAAGTTATTAAAAGTTTCTTAAAGGTGTTGAAGAAAAAGAGGGAGTCAATATGAATCCAAAAGATAAGATCCATGAACTTGGTGATTAGATGAAAAAGAGAAATGAATTCAATGAGTTATATTTGGAAGAAGACTCCAAGAAGATCAAAGAACCTGACTCTTTGTTACAAAACAAAGTAAAGATGCATAAAGATGATGTTGAAAGACTAAGGAAGGATTGTTAAGAGAGTATAACTATGATTATATAACAGTAAGTCATCATCAATTTGATATTTCTAGAATTGGAATCTGAGATGACCAATCTTGAGAAGACACATATTGAGTCTCCAGAAAAGAAGAAAACCATTGCTACTAGTACTCAATACTCACTAGAGGATTCTACTATCAAAATACCTCCAACATGTGATAAGAAGATCATGGATTCACTCATTGATCTATCATAATATGTAGAGAAAGTGAAGGTACCATCCATACCAACTTGTACTAATGTTTCTATAATTTCTTCTACAAAAAGTACATGTTGGAGGAAAAATTCTAAACAAGTATGGATGAAGAAAAGTGAGAAGAAACCTACCACCATGTCTAGGGTGGATAGGGGAAAGAGTGTGGAAGATAGATCCCCACAGAAATCATAACACAACAAGAATAATACTCAACAACCTTATAAATAATATATCAATAAGTCAAGGTTTGTTGGTCAATGTTGGTGCTGTAATAGATTTAGACATTGTGCACTGTATTTTTTGTACAATTCCTTAAATGAAAAAGCAGAAACAAATACCATCTTAAGTGGAAGAAATCTAGAGAAGAAGAAGTAACATTCATGGATCTAGAAGCATCTGTATGCTGCAAACAGATTAGGAATGTTAGATAACATCTATGATGTATACAATACAATTAGTCACATTCATGGTGCATGTTCATTTCAAGAGGTACCCAAAGATGATAAGAAAAGAAGATCACAGTATTTGGCTAGAAATAAGAAGAATCCATTGGAAGTATTCAGAAGAATACAAGGAGAAAATCTAAGAAGACCTTGGATTCTATATCTAAGATGTTGGAGGGCAGTGCATCCAAAATAACTACTAAAAAGGATGTCACTCAAAAGAATCCATGTAGAAGATATAATATTGATTTCTCGGTCCCTAATGATATATTAGTGGTTTGGACAAAATATTTGGAAATAATTAGGAAAATGGAAGATGTACGGGCTAATTCTAGTTCTAAAAAGAAAAATAATATTCTACATTAGGAAAAAGAATTTCTGTGTGTGAGGTGAAACAAGGTTGGTTACACTGTTAAAAGATGGTTTGAATTTACTTTAGTCCAACAAGAATTCCTCAGGAAGATGAAAGTTTCACCAGAAGATTCTAGTTCTTTAAAATCTCTTGAATAAAGAAGGTTCACACACAAAGATATGGAAGAACCAGAAGCTTCATCTTCTTTAGATAAAAGGGGATTATTTTTCAAATTTTTCTTATTCTTCTTTTTCCTATTCTTAATGGTCTGGGTAGATATAGCCTTCTGTTTAGAGATAACCAAATATTCACTAAAAGTTCACTTCATTGATAACTTAGGAAAGAAACTCAAGTCTTCAAAAGAGAATAACTTCACTATAGAGAATCCAAAAAATGTAAACCTATCACTGATACCAATTTATAGGACCCGTTTGAGATATACCTAACACTAAGAGGGGGGTGAATCAGTGTTGGAAAATTTTTAAACCAATTCCTACTTTTTATCCCTGTACCTCCTGGCCTGTTGAGATATTGATTATCTTATTTTCTTTTCCCTTTCGCATGAAATAGTACAAAAGTAGTACAAATATTCACATGATATTTCTATATGGTTCACCACTCAATAAGAGTAGCTATGTCCTTTCCATGCCTGGGAATGACCGGTGCATTGATTCTCCACTATAATGTAAAATGATGTTATAGTGGGTTGACTAGAAAAATAATCAACGAGTCAGTGTGAGTTCCTAAACTTTGGAGGGGGGATGGAAACAATCCTCTTCCATGAACTGGTGAAAACCAAGTCTAATTTACATCTCATTATTTTTTTTATACAACCTCTTAAGGAAATATTTTCCCTATTGATTAGGGTTTTCAACACCAATAGAGTCTTCCACCTTCTGAGACCTGTTGGATGTCATACTGCTACTTGATCTTCTACTCTTCAATTGTTACTTTCTTAGCAGCATGAAAGTAACACTTCTATATTCTTCTTCTCTAGTGAAAACCCAACAACACTAGTATTATTCTTCTCCCTTATTTAGGGGAATAACCGTATGCAATTTTAATTCCTTATTTTTCTAGAATCACATATACCAATGTGATTATTCAAACATTGAGGATCATTTCACGTGGAATCATCAGAGTCAATTCTTATATATCTTATTCATGAATTCATGTGATCATGAATATGGTATATAGGTTGAACCTTTCTTTGTTTTCTTTATTATTCTTCTTTAAACACGTTCACACACTATTTTGGTTTTTATTTATGTAATTTCATGTATGCATGTGCATGCATACAATCATGCACTCTCCTATTCTTCTTTTTGTGTGAGAACCCTAATGGGTATGGTTCCTTGAACACACACACATGAACTCCTCTTATATTTATCTTGTGTGATTATTTAAACCCAAATGGGTGAAGTTTCTTTAATCACACACACACACTCAACCCCTTCTTCTCTTCCTCTTCTTTCTTTTCCTACATCCTCTTACACTTAGTTAGGGTGTTTGGTTAGGTTTATATGTATATTTTCCTTCAAAACTGAATTAGTGAATCCTCTTATATTATGAAAGATTAAACCTGAGGAAGTTTCTTCTTCTCCTCGTGAAACTAGGGTGTCCATGGGTCACATTCTTCATAGAAGGATGTGTGACTATCCTTTGTGCATGAAGTGCACAGATTTTCCTCTTCTCCAATCTCAGTGAGAGAAAAAGGCTCAATCACTGGTTCACAATGGAAGGGCTTTCATAAAGCACAATGAGGGTTTTGGAAAACCTATTGTGTTTTTATGGGTTTTGGTTTTTCACAAAGTGGATTGATAGCGAAAATCACTTATCAACCACTCACGGGAACTCTTCTTCATAGAGTAGAAAGCTTGCATGACTCCTTGCTTTCTCTTCGCAAAGTGATGCATAGAGAGATGCTCTATTTTTTCGAAAACACGAGCTATTAGGTATGTGGAAGAAGTATCTATTCTCATATTGGGATCATCTTTATATAATCAAGGGGAGATACTCTTCCATATCCAAAATCAATGTGAGAATCTGTGGGGGTCATGGTTTGAATGCTCGGAATTTCTAATTTTTTGAAATCTTCAAAACTATGGGTGAAGATATGCCATGATCCTCAGGTTTTTCCATATTCAACGCAGGATCTAATCTTTTTGCATGATGTTGATATCACATTCATTATTCCCTTTCATGAATATCATGCATGAATCTTTCATGGATCCTTGTGGTCGCAACAACTATGTTTTCCTTGGCCTAAGCTTCTCCTCCACGTTTTGCGCATGCATGATCATCGTATGATGTATTCATGGTTTTAATGCACTCCAAGAAACTTTATAGTGTCAAAATGATAGTCCATGATAGTTTATACGTGGTTCTTTATAAACTCTGGCATATAATAGTGGCGTCGAGTGGTGGAGAGAGGTTGAAGATGACACATTTTAAACCTAAAACCATGGGATGTCGGATGGTCATCATTCATACATGTGCGACGCAGATAAGATGATAGGTCACGATTAGATCCTTCTACCATAGGTGATTAGTAGATCGATCAAGATGCGGTATGATACGAGTGGCTGAGATTACATCCATATTTTTAAAATGTTGTCCGACATTGAATTGGAGATGCAAGATTTCCATATTTTATCAATAAACTCCCCCCAGAAACCGATCAGAACTCTCTTTATCCCTTCATAGTACCACCCTGAACTGTGTTCACCATGGGCACACTTTGATCCCAGGCTCTGCATCCTTGCCTCAATGATACCCTACATGGTGGCATGCATTCTGCAGGTGCACTATTCATCCTATGTCGCTCTCAGTCCTAGCCTTGTCCTGGGTTCCCCATGGGAACAGTTGACCCTAATGTTCTTACACATACCTTGGGTTTAATACTAGCTGGATGGATAAAGGGTTGACCATATTTTTTAAGTAATCCAAAAAATATTCTTCTAAGCGTAAATTCATAGCCACCTCAAATTCCAATACCCTTCTTCAAATTACAATCTCATGAATTTCCTTATTTTATTATTCTTCAAACATAATGTTCTAAAATTTTACCCTTCATGCAAATTATATGAATCTTTTATTTTTTCATGAACACTCTTAGAATCTTAAATCCTTCTTCACCATTTATTTTTGGAACTTGAATTCCAAATAACACATCAATAAAACTCAATGGATGATACTCTATTTTTGTAAACCATGTGTCACTTTTGACATAGGTTCTTTGAACTAAGGATCAGTACATCAATCATAAAATTTGTTAAACATGAAGAATTTACCAAGGGTAGAATCCAATGCTATGAATACATAACAATTCTCCAGGCATCTTTACCTCAAACAATCTCCATTCTCTTTGGAGATCCTTTTTCATTTTGACCATTATTGACACCAGTTGACACCAAATACAACTTATACACAAAGTGGTCCCAAAACCTTTCAGTATTGGTGGATCCCATTATAGGTGTCTGAAACCTATATTTGAGGTAGGTGGTTACATCTCTAGAATTTTTTTAATTAACATTGATTGATATATTTTTATATATTTCTTTATAAATTAACTGACAATATTTTTGTGTGTTTTTAAATGGATTTTCTATAAAATATGGATTTTACCTTGGTTTATGGTAATGAAAAATGGGGTTTTAAAAATATAGATAAATGGGTTATGAATATTATTTTCAAAGTAGGTTTGATAGAAGAAAAGTTTTGTTTGAAATTGACTTTGAAAAACCCTTTTGAAATGATTCAGGAAAATGCAGCATGTGAGAAGCCTTGGGTACTTAGGTAGAAGGCGTAGCTTAGTACCATAATTATTTTTACTATTGTGGGGTTCACTCATGGGGTTCTCTTCCACCCCAGTCTTTTTGTTATAGGGACTTGATATTGGAATCATTAGGGGGTTCTCTCATGGGGTGTTCATGTTCTCCCTATGCCTATTGTTCTAGGGCCTTGGGTGCACAATAGTTCTTGATTATGGTACGAGTTGTGTGATAGCCTAAAATGTTGTGATTCCTGGCCTGTTTACCATTGAAATTTGGATTTATATTATTCTGGATTTTATATACCTAGTTTGACATTGATAAATGTTTATGGAAATTATTCTTTAAAACTATTTTTCTTGTCCTTTTTTTGGAATTGTAGAAAAACAGAAATATTTACCTTTCATTTTATATAAATTCCTTTATCGTTTATCATTTATAATTCCATGTTTTATTTAAAATGAGCACATTGGTATTTTTTGTATAGATACTTGATATGGAACACCTTGGTGGGATCCTACTAATATTGTTTATATCACACCCTGTACACCCCTTCGGCAGTGTATAGACCTAGTTATGTCATTTAATGTTGTAAAAGAAAAGGTTCCATAGTGAGGTTGTGAGGTTCCCGTCAGCTGGGTATGGGTAGCTGGTGGTGAGATGGTGGGACATTACTCACATTATCACCTAGATTATGTGTCTTTGTTTCAATGTTCCTTTGATATTGGAATTTTACATTGGGTTTTTTCGTACTACTTTAAGTTGATCACTTCTAAATTCTTCCTTTAGTTATGGAATATATATTTATTCTGGGTTTTCTTCCATATTTTCTTTCTGATATGTATATATATTCTATGTATTCTACCTATGGTTAAGAAAAATAATCCCCTCAGGTTTTTGTTGATGCTTGGGTTATAATCATTTACCCATGAGGATTAGGAACACCCTTTGGGTATGTGATGAATTGAGTCATGTGCTAATTTGTGAGAGTATCGAAGGTTGGTTTACTATAATTTGGTATCAGAGGAGGTCTATCCTCAATATTTCTTATCTTGAGATTTTTGGTAGACTAGAGATATGACTTTAGGAACTTGAGAGGTAGGTTGTGGTGAGTGGTTGGTTGGCCAGATCTTTCCATGACATGACTCAAGTTACTATGGGATGTTCGTATGTGTGTCTCCTACATTGAGTTATTGATCTTGATCTTAGTTTTTGCTTCAGGTTTTATGGTTTAAACTGATATTTTCTAGTTATATAATTGTTTCTTTTATTTTTTATGTGTAATGATATGCCGATGATTTTTCTTCCTTGGGCTCCACAATAGGTTTTAGTGGATGCTCCTCATGGGAATCTACCTTTGGATTTGAATTTTATAGAAGATATCATTTAGGTAGTTCATTCCATAGACCAGAATGTATCATATGTTTAGAACCCAGTTTTTGAGGTACATATAGAAGTTTTTAGAGACAAAGATTATTCTTGAGAGTTCATGCATGAGAAACCAATATCCTTTAAGGGTAAGAATGAACCTCAAGAGGTGGAGGAATATCTAGATAATGTTGATCAGGTATTTTAACTCCTAGATACCCTTTTGAATATCAAGGTAAATTGTGTAATGTTCATATTTAAGGGTCCCAACAAGTAGTGGTGGGATTCCATGGTATTGGAATATAAGAATGTGTGCTTGGACTATAAGGGTTTCAATACACTTTTCCCTCAGGGTCGGAATACACCAATTCATTTGTGGAGATGATTTTTTTCTTCATAAGTGTTAAAGAATAATCAGCTGAAATCTCAGAAGTACCTATAGGGTTTGTAATTAAATATCTTATCTCATGTATTTATACTAAATATCTCTACCTATGTAGAGATGGTAGATATGTATATGGTGGTAGATATGAAAACATTAGGAAATAGTATATTTCCCCCATTCTCTTACACTCATTGGTAGATTCAGTGTCTTGAAAGGATTGAACAGAAATTGGAATGAGCATTTTAGGATTGGTGGAGGTAGATCTCAGTGGTGGGCCTCCTACCATCAGTTGTATCCAGTAGTGTTCCCCTAACATGCTATCTGGGTTTCAAGGTTGGGCACACCCAACGTTCCTATTATATGCCTAGAAAGATGTGTAATGGTTATGGATACTATGAACATATACAATAATTATGTGAGGCTATGTCTATGCCTCATTATGGTCAAAGATATTCAAATCCAAAGGCCATTGTGTTGCAGTCATAACTTCAATGTCCATAGGGATCTATTCATAGGCCTCAATAGTAAATCACCTTCACATAGAGGATGAGTTTCTCATAGAGGTTGAAGTAGGTCTAGAGAGAGTGAAAGTTACTATTTTTTTCATCCTCTATAATGAATAATTTATTTAATACAGGTTCCTACAACTCATTTATATCTTCCTATTTTGCTGATGTGTTGAAACTTCTAGCAGAGTTCATATCCTTTTTTATGGAGTTAGCAACACCTATTGGAAATAGGAAAGAGTATGGGTTTCAATTTCCTTGTTCTCTATCGATAGATAATGTGGATTTAATCATGGATTTTATCATTATCGATATAGATATATTTTAAATCATCATTAGAATGGATTTTCATGTCACTCATTATGCTAAAGTTTATGGTTATCATTATCATATCTTGTTCTTTGTTGTTGATGGTATCTCTCAAGTGTTTTATAGAGGGTGGGATATGAGGTTTTTTCATGTAGGACCATCCCGCCCAGAGCCTAGGATTTTTTTTATAATACAGTTTATCCCAGTGACATTTCTTCTATGGAAGAAATTCCCTTAGTTGTTAGGGAAATCCTTGATGTTTTACCATATGACTTCTTCGGTATTCCTCCAGATATATATATATATATATATATATATATATTAAAATTGATCTAGTGCCAAGTATGCATCTGATCTTGATACCCTCTTATTTTATGACATTGAAGGAGCTGAAAGATCTCAGTATTTAGTTAGATGATATGATGGAGAAAATTTTTGTTTTCCCTAGTGTTTCTCCATGGGAAACCCCATTTATCTTTTCCAAGAAGGTTGTTAGTTCACTTCGATCATGTGTGGGATTTCAGAATTTGAATCAGGTGGTGATTAAGAATGGGTATCCTTTTACTCATGTGGATGATTTGTTTGACCATTTAAAGGGGAAAGTGGTTTTACAAGATCGATCTTTAGTCATATTATCATCAGGTCAGGGTTTAAGAGTATGATAAAATAAGATGGATTTCAATAGTAGGTATGATCATCATGAATATATTTTTATGCCTTTGGGTTCAACTATAACTCTTTTAGTTTTTATGGATATAATGAATATGATATTCCATCAGTATATTGATAACTTTGTTGTTGTGTTTTTAGATTATATATAGTTTTATTTGAGGTCTGAGCGTGAGAATGATCACCATCTGAATTTTGTTTTGGAAATCTTGACGAGTCACCATCTGTATGGAAAGTTTTCTAAATGTAGTTTATGGATATAAGAAGTGAAATTCATGGGGAAAATAATTTTTGAACATGTGTTATTAATTGATATTGGGAAGGTGAAGGATGTTTTGGGATCAAAGGAAGAGTGGAACCTGATAAGACTCTTAGTTCAGTTGCATCTGGACATTTAGGAGGACTTTTCAGGTACGGTTCTGACCAGTGTTTAGTTATTATCATATCTCATTGAGTATATTCTATAGGTTAAATATAATGATTATGAGTTTAGAGGAATCATAGAAAACCTTGATGAGTTCAATTTTATTTAGCCATCATAGTTCTTCATGGGCCGTTCATTCGGGCACTAGATGATGTTTCTAGTGGATAGGTATGAAGCACTACATATCTAATTTTGTATCCCACTTTTTACACCTACCAATAGATAAATATAAAGTATCTAAAACCATTTAGTTTTCTCTATACACTTCCAGTTCCATTTCGGAAGTGGGATGAGGCATCTATTGACTTTGTGTTAGGGTTACCAATGACACCTCAAGAGAACAATACTATCTCGGAAGTGACTGACCGGTTGACAAAATCATCCCATTTCATTCTGATCAGTGACACCACTATGGTTGAAGATCTGGGTAAGTTTTATGTGAAAGTGTTTGTGAGGTTATATGGGGTTCCCTTAGCTATTATTTTGAACATGGATCCCCAGTTTACCTCTAGGTTTTGGAAGAGTCTCCAAGATATGATAGGGGATTGGGTTCGATTGAGTAAAAATTACCACCCACAAATGGATAGTCAAGAGAAGAATGCTATTTATATCCTGAAGGATATGCCCCATGCCAGAATTTTGTATTTTTATAGATTATGGTATAACAATATATGACAGGATGAGTTTATGTATAAAAATATTTATCAGTCATCGATCAGAATGGCCCCCTTTGAGGCTTTTTATGGTCACCCATACATATAACATCTTTATTAGGAAGAGTTGGGAGAGTCCCCTCTTGTGGTAATGAGTCTCATTAAATAGATGTAAAAGTGGATTAATGATATTCATCAGTGTCTAGTTACAATATAGAGTCAGTAGAAATAATATGTGAATTATCAACACCATCCTTTTATGTTTTCCATAGGTGAATAGGTTTTTCTAAAATTTTATCCTCAGTTGGGTCACCATTAGATTAGGAAATAGGGAAATATGTCTCTGAGATATGTTGGACCATTTGAGGCCAATAAGAATCTTGGGAAGGTTGCATATCAGTTGTCACTACCAGCTCAATTGATAGGTATTCATTATGTTTTCAACATATCTTAGATCAGGAAGTACTATCCTAATACCTATCAGGTTCTGAGTTGTCATTATATTGATTAAGAGACAAAAGTTTTAGTTATAGAGAATCTAATGGAAATCATGGATTCTTATATGAAATTATTGCATGGGAAGTATATCCTATTAGATGTAGTGTTATTGTGACATAGATTAGACTCTCATAAGACTTGGGTGTGTGAATTTCAAGTGAGGGACCAGTGGCCTCACCTATTTCAGGAGCACCCTTCTTCCACATGACTTCTCGGGGATGGAAAGTCTTATAGTGATTATATTTTAACATATTGGTTTAAGTTACACACTTTATGTTTTTTAAGATTATTTTTTTGGCTTTAATGGGTCTTGGGGTAGTTCTAATAACTTTCTACAGGTATGTTCTCTGGTGCAAGCTACAGGACCAATTCACATCATGAATCTGGTTCATATCATGAATTTGGTGCTAGGTGAAATCTATGAAACTGTTTCAGACCATGAAACATTTTTAGTTCGTTAAACATTTCCACATATTGAAATAATCTACTAGTTTTTTAAGTTGAGGTGATGTGTTTTTCTCCATATATAGAACTCATGGGATTCACATCACAAATATATATTTCACATCATTAATCATGTTCGACCTATAGGTTTTTATCATGATGAATACATAACTATTTCATAATTTATCATGAAGCCTACTCCTTTGAACCCCAGGTGATTCTAGGTGCAATTTGGGTGTTCTTCTATCCTTCTGGATCGCTTTGTTCGATGCCTAATCTCTAGCTCAGTTGTGTTACCTCTCCCTGGTAAGCGACCTTCTTGCTTCTTCATTTTCATTGGTCACGAAAGCTAAATTGCCTATATTTGATAATCTCAAATCATGTGGTGTTGATCATGTGTTGATGATAAATACTTATTTCTTCTAGATCTATTATGCAATCAACTTCCAAGGGTCTGTCCTTTGTTTGTTGTGGTGTGGCAGGTGCACGTTATTTGGGGTATATTATGATCTATCATCTCCATCATCTATTTCTTTATTTAAAGTGATTATAAGATGTGGGAATTAATTCTAGGGTCTCCATTATTATCTTTTTATTCCTTCCAGTGTTGGTGGATCCCGCTGCGAGTGTGTGAGACACAAGTTTGTGGTAGGTGGTTCTGTATCTAGCCTTTATTGAATAAACCTTGATTGTTCCTATTTTATAAACTATTTTATAAATTAATTGGCATGATTTTTTTGTGCGTGTAAATGGATTTTATATAAAATATGGTTTTCCCTTGGTTTTGGGTAAAGTAAAATGGGTGTTTTAAAATAATTGTGAAATGGGCTATGGAGATGATTTTCAAAGAAGGTTTGATAAAAGAAAAGGGTTTTTTGAAATTGATTATGAAAATCCCTTTCAAAATGATTTTGGAAAATAAATCCCATGGGAAGCCTTAGGTACGTGGGTGGAAGGAATAACTTAGGTTCATCATCCATTTTACTAATAAGGGGTTAACCCATAGGGTATTCCTATTCTCCCTAGGCCTGTTGTTCTAGGGAATTTATATTGACATCATTGGGGGATGCACTCATGGGGTGTTCATTGACTCCTTATATTTGTTGTTCTAGGGGATTGATTGTGCACTCGTCATTGATTTTGGTATGATTAGTCTACTAGACTAACCTGTTTTAATACCTGGTCTATTTACCATTATGATTTAGATTTATATTATTCTATATTTTATATACCTTCTTTGAATTTGATAAATTTTTAGGGAAATTGTGATTTGAAACTGTTTTTCCTAGCCTGTTTTGGAACTATGGAAATTGGGAAATATTTACAATGATTTTAATATAAACCGATTTATCATTTATCATACCATGTCTTCTTTAAAATTAGAATATTGGGATTGTTTATATAGAGGCTTGATATGGAACACCAGATTAGTATCCTACTAATACTGTTAACCTCACACCATGAACACCCCTTCAGTGGTGTGTAGAACTGGTTACGTATTTTGATATAGGAAAAGTCAAGGTGCCACGGTGAGGCATAGAGGTTTATGTTAGCTATATATAGGTAGATGGTGATGATATAGTGGGATGTTTCCCACATTATCACATGGATTATTTGTGTTTGTTTTATTTTTCCTTTGTTGTTGGACTTTTACTTTGGTTTTTTTCTGACTGCATTGAGTTTTATCGCTTATGTTGTCTTCCTTTAGTTATGGAATATATATTTTTTCTTATTTTTCTTCCACTTTTTATTTCTTATATGTATATATATATTCCATTTCATCTACTTCAGGTTGGGTGAAATATTTTTTTCAGGCTATTATTAATGACCAGGTGTTAGTCACCATCCCATGGGGATCAAGAATTCCATTAGGGTATGTGACACATTGGGTCTGGTGCTAGTTTGTGTGGGAATCTTGGGTAATTTTCTATTAAGTTTTTTAAATTATCATCACTTTAATTTTCTACAAGAAATTAACCCCCTTCTAATTGAACATGGAGAGTGGGTCTGATAGTCATGAGAGGTCTATCACAAATCATCAGTTGTATCCAGCCAACCCATGAGAACTATAGATCTCGATTACCATGTTTAGTCTACAAAATTTCTTAGTAACTTCTGTATTTTAAGTATCCATCACATACCCTCACTTGAAATTATATGACATGAGACATTTTGTAGCTAAAATTTACACTTGGTAAATTTGGAATATAGCTTCTCTTTCCTAGATTCATTATTAAAATCATTAATTTTTCTTCATAATATTCCATTCACTTCAAATAAATAATAATATCATCTATAAATACTACCACAAACTAATCAAGTTAATATCTAAAGTGTCATGAACCAACCTGAGTTGACCCCAAATCTGTCACATGTGTCGGCTTGTGATAAGGACCAAGAGGAATTCCCGATCCTCCTAGGCTGGCCACAAGAACCAAGGGAATCAATGAGAACTGGAGGGAATGATTTCACAGAAAATAAATAAAATAAAATAGCTGAAATAAATTGAGTATCCCAATATAATAAAAAAACTATTGAAAAAAATCTATACATAAACTAAAAATTCAACTATACAAACATCAAAACCCAAAATAAACATGATACCACTAAGTCTCCTGGTGATCCCAAGGGTCACTCTCTGATCCCAAAACCAAACATCTCTCATGGTGATAAAAACCAAGATGGAACCTACACCAGAAGCTAAAATCATGAAATAAGTATAGGTGTGACAATTAAAAATTAGTAGGCATGCCTGAACAATCTATTCCAAATGAATTTACTTTAAATAGAAGAAAAATTAATTTCAGGTTTTAAATACAATATATTAAATATATATTTTCACACATTTTCTATTTAAAACAAAACACTTTCCATTTCCCTTTTTATTTAAAACCATATTCTTTTCAATAATGGGAGATTTATCATTTTAAAGTAAGAGAGGAAGAGAAGAAGGGATAGTGTTTTTATTTAAAAAGGAAAATAGGGTGTAAAACACTCTTAAAACATTTCCATAAAATGTTTCAAAACTCACTATCACTTTTTAATAAAGAGGTACACCATACAATAGAGTATAATCAATTATCACATAACAAGGAAAATGGAATATAGTAAATATGAGTAACAAACCAAAAGGCACCTCAATCATCCACTACAGACAACTAAGTACTGAATAACATGGTATAATCTAAGAGCTTATTGGATAATCTAGAACATACTAACAGCTGACTCATCCCGTAGTCTTGCCTCGCCCGATGAAATCAATTCACCCACACCCTCGGTCTTACCCTACATGGCCTAAACGAGGTGAAAAATCCCAAAGTAGAGAAAGGTCTATACTAAGGTCCACTATAAAATGTGTAATCTAAACTAGTACGACAACCATTCCTGGAAAATATACCATTTATACTAGCTTCCCATGTCATATATAAAGTGGGGTGAGGCAATCAAAACCAAACAATCAACCAACCACATATACATGAGAGAGTACCATACCAAGGACCTCCCATCACATTCAACATAACCATGTCAAGATAATTATCTAAGGAGAGTTTTCAAGAGAACCAATTTTATAAAAGTGCCAAACATGCCTCAAACACTCTTTGAGAAACCACCTACTTACAAAAGGAATCCAAATGATTATTTTAAAATCCAAAACCTCTTAAAAATTACTTTAAGAAACCCAAACCATCATTTTAGAAGACAAATACATTTTCAAATCCAAAACCATACTTTAGGAACCATGAATCATGTATAGAATCCAAACTTGAATTTTGACAAACACTTGGCGTGCATATCTTAACAAAAAAATCCTTACACCTCAAAACAAGATGGAAGTAACCTCATTTATTATCAAAAAAATGTTCTAAAAATCATACATCACTACTTTGTGTTAAAGATAGGTTCAAAAAGAACGAAATCAACATTTATTCAATTTAAAGGATAATTTCAAAGGGAAACCTACCTCAAACCACAATAAATTCAATGACAACAACCCAAAACAACATCAAAAGGTTCCAAGAAGGAATGAACACCCTAAAGTAACCTTAACGTCACAAAACCCCAATTTAAACCCAATGATATATGAATCCCAAAACCCCAAAACCAAGTGAGAAAAGGAGCCACAATGAAAATGGAAGAAGAAGGGGGAGGAGGAAGTGAGGAGGAGAATACCTTGAAGATTTGGCCCAAAACATGAAGAAAATTCTTGATTACACCCTTTTAAGAGGATGATAGGTGTGGAGAGAAAGGGATAAGGCTCCATAGTGTCTCACAAACCAAGAGGGGAGGAAGAGAGGTGTTTGGGGTTAAAATCTGAAGAGGGTAGAAATTTAATTTCACAATTTTAAGACACATGTGCACTATTCATGGTTAGTCTACATGGTTTCCCAAACTTTTCACCAATCATGCACCCCTTACTAGACATATTGGGCACCTATATGGTTTGGCCACATGGTTTGAGAAACTGTGCACCAACTTTGCAACATGGATCTATCAAAAACTACATAACCATGTGCACACCTTTCATATATTTTGACTAACTATGCTAGGGCTATGTGTCCTCAACTAGAGACATCGAAGAAATCACATGGTTTTTCTTTAGAGTCACATGTTTTGGATCAAACCATGTGCAACCCATGAAACTCAAATCATAAAAGTTAAAAATGAACTAAAAAGAGACCCATCCATAAGAGGTCACATGGTTTCCCCATAATCGTGCACCTGAACCATGCAACAGAAGAAAAACAATCTGAAACTTAGAATTCAAATCTATAACACCCAAAACTCAAGAGAGAAACCAAGATAAAAAGATAATCTGAAATAAAAGAAGAAAATAAAAATAGGGGTGTGATAATTATCCCCATCATCATGATTTCTACCCCCATAAAGCCACAACATCTTCAGTTGATCAAATAAGAGACAATGACACACTCACCTGTACAATATGATCCCTCAAACCCAAAAGTAGCTTAACCACCACCAAGAAGAAAACACACTCTTAAACACTAAACAAACCAACAAACCCAAACCACTTCTCGAGAAATGATGGAAAAATTGAACTTCAAACCACACAACCTTACCACAAACAAAACTATTGGGAATACTCCAAAATCCCAACATCCACCTAGATGGAAAAGACAAAAAAATCATACAACTCCAAGGGAAACCACATATTTCCAAGTCAACAGGAAATACATAACTGGATTACCAACATGAGAAGATTGAATGGACTCTTTGCCATTTTAGAGTTCTAGTCGGGCACCCAACTGACATCACCCGACAAACACCGACATTCAAAACCAGAACGACCACACACAACCCCCAGGAAGAACCAAACAAACAAGACACACCAAGAGACTCTATTTAATCCAAAATCCACTTCTACTAGAAAATGTTTTTATAATATTAGAAGATACACACACATTATCCCCTTTCACCCCAAACAGAAAAAAGTAAGAACAAGGAACACAATGGAACAAAACTCCTCCCAATATGAAAAAATTAAAAATTAACAAAAGGCACACTTCCATTAAAAATAGTGGTTCAAAGAAAGTTTCAATACAACCATTAAAAAACAAAACTTACAAAAAAAAGGAACTTTAAACTAGGCCCAGAACAGAACCCCACTTCTACAAATGGGCCTAGGTGTCTTCTAAAGGGGAGGATCTCGATCCACATCACTTCTTATAAATACCCTGACAGAACTACTGAGAGTGACCTAGGCATCCATAGGTATGAAATGTGTTTATAAAATCTGGTCAAGAAAACTTCTTGTGACCCTTTTTTATACATTGGTGACATACCATATTTCTATTCCTAAAAAATCCGATGAAAGATCTCGAGGCCTCTTAATTTAGATACCAGCATCACCTACCCTAGGATGATTTCTAACCTCTTCTATGAAATTACATTCACTATTTATAGAGAATTGGGAATGTTTAGCTACCAAAATCACCCCATCAAAAACAACTTCAACCCAAATGGCTGGTCTTTCCACTCTGGAAAAGGAGGTTAGACCGGACTCTGACACCTTCAACTTCAGTTCTAGAAAAATCATGTTCTCAAATTATTGAGCCTTTTGGGAATTGTCCTTATCCCACTCAGAAGATAAGGAACTATATCCTCTAAATGAAGAATGAACCCCAACACCTATCCATCACCTTAGTAAACGTATCACATCTCCTTTACCTTTTTCACCTTTACAACCTTATAGAAAAACTTCTAGATGAATGAAGCCTTAAAGAATTCCCATAAAGGGACTTCCTAAGGCTTGGACTAAGTAACCGACTTCCACCACTTCTAACTCAGACCTTCGAGCATAAAGGTAGTGACATTAACTTTTAGAGACAAAGGAAACTTGAGGAAACCAAAGATGCTTTCGATTTTTTGAATCCACTCTCCACTTCAAAAGGGTACTCTTGACCATAAAATAGGGGAGGATTAAACTTCCAAAAATCAAGGAGGAAGTCCTTGGGTTGATCAACTGGAGGGTCTTCTAATGGTAAACCACTCATAATTGTACCTCAAATATCCATCGTGTCTTTGGTGGGGGCATACACTAAACAACATAGAAACCAAGATATCAATCAAAACCAATTTACCAATAAGAAATCAAACTCAAAACACCACTTAAACAATATTCCCAAGTTACAAGAAAACGTGCTAAAAAAACCACCAATTATCAAAACATCAAAAAATTTCCTCTTAAAAACACTTTTGAAAAGAAAAACGAACTTGATATGTTGCATGCTCACCAATGGTATTCCATAGAACCTCACACATTTATACTCCCATGCCAATTTGGGAACCCCTCTACTAATTCCATCAATCATACACTTCCTCAAAAACATCCTTACATGTGAGCACTCATAATAATACCAAAGGTAAAAATAATAATTCCCTTTTTGAAACAAAATGTTCAACTCAAGTTTCATATTCCCAATCTACTTCTCATTTCAAATTTCACAAAACTTTTCAAAAATTCCCCAAAATATTTTCACCAAAACCATTCCATTTCAAAGATAATTTCTATTTCAAAAACAACCAATTTTGATAAACCCCATGTTTTTAATTATGGAAATCTAATTTTAATAAACCAATTCTAGTTTTACCAAAATTCATCTTATCTGAGATATGTTTTCTAAGGATTTATTTAAAATAAATCTAAAAATTCATTTTCCATATTCCAAAAACTAAAAAATAGAGGTTTTTTTAAAATGATCTCAAAATAAAGAAGACTTGAAATAGGATCAAAAAGGGGAAAACTTGAATCGATGGGTGACTTGGTCATATAGTCGGTGGCCATATAACAATCACACCACCATCACATAGAGTCCTTTAGGACAATTTCCTTGGCTCAACAAGGATTTCCAGGCCCTGTGAGCTCACTGAGACCACTGGCCCAACTCTCATTTCCTTTCCCCAAACACCAAACAACCCACACGAACCATATAGACCAAATAGAAACCAAATTCCCACGGTAACCTAAGTTTCAACATCGAAAGTGTTGGCTAGAAACTCCCTTATACGTACACCCCAAGTTCCTAAAGTCCCACTCCTTCTACCTTGATGTCCCAAAAAAAAGGTTTCTCTAAAAGACAGGTCCACTAAATAACCTATGCTTAGATACCAATTTCTCATGATCCCACTCAGGTCAACCCCAAACTAATCACCCGAGTCGGTCGATGACAAGGTCTGAGAGGTGTTACTGATCCTCCTAGGCAGGTGACAAGTACCAAGGGCATCAAAGTGAACTGAAGGGAATGATTTTTCTCAAAATAAACAAACTGAAGATGCAAAAATTAATAGATTATCCTGATACAATAAACAAAACAACTGAACAACATCTATACATAAACTGAAAATGTAACAAGCTGAAAATCAAAAACCAAACTGAATGTTAGAATAGAATAAATGATCGTATAACAAGGGAAATGGAATATAACACATATGAGTAACCAACCAACAAGGCACCTTAATCATCTTCTACATAAAACTAAGTGACAAAGAGCATGGGTAACCCAGGATCTTGGTAGATAATCTAGAGCAAAATAACACCCAACTCATCCCATAATCATGACTCACCTGATGAAATCAATTATACCACATGACCATTATTACCCTACCTAGCATAACCGAGGGGGCACAATCCCAAATCACAGCAAGGTTCATACTAAGGGCCACTAGCTAGTGCATAATCTAAACTAGTGCAACAACCATTCTTGAAAAATTCAGAAGATATTTTTGGTTATGATTTCATGTCTAAAGTGGGGTGAGCCAATCAAAGCCAAACAAGAAACTGACTATATATACATATACCACACACACAAGCATCACACAAAAGAATCAACCAAAATCACCATAAGGAACAATCCATTAACGTTCAACCAATAGTTCATTAGATTATCCCATACCAAGGACATCCTATCCCATTCAACATAACCAAGGAAATAGGATCATCTAAGGAGAGCTTTCAAGAGAACCAATTTTATAAAAGTGATAAATAAGCCTAAAAAACTCTTTTAGAAGCAACCCACTTCCAAAAGGAATCCAACACATTTTTTTTAAATCCAAAACCACTTAGAAATTAATTTAAGAAACCAAAACCATCATCATAGAATCCTAATAAATTTTCAAATTCATTACCACACTTTAGGAACCATGAATCATATATAAAATCCAAATAGGCATTTTGACAAACACTTGGTGTGCATAACTTAACAAAACAATTCCATACACCTCAAAACAAGAGGGAAATCACCTTATTTCTTATCAAACAATTATTATAAAAACAATACATCACTACTTGGAATTAAAGAGAGGTGTGAAAATAAAGTAATAAATGTTTATTCAATTTAAAGGAAAGTTTAAAAGGGAAACCTACCTTAAACCATAAGAGATTCAACGATGACAACCTGAAACAACACCACAAGGGTCCAAGAAGAGAAGAGAACCCACAAGGAACCTTAAGAACATAAAAACCACAATTTAAACCCAAAGAAACATGAAAACTAGAACCACAAGACCAAGGGATAAGAGGAACCACAAATAAAATGGAAGAATAAGATAAAGGAGGAAGAGTGGTGGAGAATACCTTAATGATTTGGCCTAAAACTTAAAGAAAACCCTTGATTCCACATTTGTAAGAGGAGGGGAGGCATGGAGAAGAAGGGAGGAGTCTCCCTGGTGTCACAAAAACCAAGAGGAGAGGAAAATATGTTTTTTGGGGTTAAAATATGAAGAGGGTATAAAGGTCATTTCAGAATTTTAAGACACCTAGGCACTATGCATGGTTAGTCTGCATGCTTTCCCAAACCATGCTTCAACCGTGCACCCCTTATTGGACACACTGGGCACTCACACATTTTAGGAAACGATATCCAACCATGCGACATGGTTCTGTCAAAAACTATAGAACCATGTGCATTCCTTCTGCATGGTTTGGCTAACCATTCTCGGGAAAGGTGCCCTCGACTATAGACATCCAAAGATTCAAACTATTTCTCCTTAGAGATGCACAATTTGGATCAAACAATGCACAACCCATGAAAATCAAACCATAAAAGTTAAAAATGAACTAAAAAGAGACCCATCCATAGGAGGTAACATGGTTTCCCCTTAACCATACACCTAAACCATGCAACAAAAGAAAAATAGTCGAAACATAGAATTTAAATCTGAAACACCCAAAACTCAAGAGAGAAACCATGATAAAAAAGATAATCTGAAATAAAAGAAGAAAATAAAAATAGGGTTGTGATATAAATACCCTATTAATTAAATCCATGATGATAACAGTGGCATTGGTAAGTCCATATAGAATTACTATACATTTATAATGACCATACTTCACATAGAAGTCTATCTTTGGTATATCCTCCTTCTTATCCCTTAAATGATAATATCAAAATTTAATATCAATCTTGGAAATATATTTATATTCTCCTAATTGATCAAATAGATCATTGATATGGGGTAAATGATACTTGTTCTAAATAGTGATCTTGTCAAGTTCTCAATAATCAATGAAAAGTCGCATTAACCCATCTTTCTTTAAAAAAGATAAGTGCACCCCATAGTGAAGCACTAGGATAAATGAATCCCTTATCTTGATTCTCTTGTGGTTTCTTTTTCAATTCCTAAAACCCAATCAGGTTCATTCTATATGGAGTCTTTGATAATAGGTATAACACCATGTATAAGTTCTATTGGAAACTCAACTTCTCAATTTATGGTAATTCTAGAAAACTATTCTAGAAATATATCAAAAAACTCTAATATAATAGAAATATCTTCATTGTTGAGTTTCTCCCCAACCATCCAAGATAAATAACCCTCATGAACTAGAGAAAAAGCTTCGAACCGTAGAAGTAGTGGCTCATGTCGATGCTACAAGAAAAACATAAAAGATAAGATGGAAAATAGAAGAAGAATAATATGGGATACGCTTTTCTCGAAAGAAGATGAAAAAAGAGAGGCTGAAATTAAATAAGACAAAACTACATGCTTGAAAAATCTTGGTTAGAATCATTGAAGATGTTGAGAAGATCATCATAGTACTGAAGTTTAACATCCACAAATGATAAAGGGTTAAATGACTAAATGATATGACTCATGTCAACAAGGTACATCTTCCTTTTCGGGAGCCTTCCTGGTTAGAACTTCACAGTTATTCGTGTTTGACCTGGAGTAGTGATCAGGATGGGTGACCTTCTGGGAAGTTTCCCAGGGTGTGTGTGAGTGAGGACAAAACACACTGGAAAGGACATGTGTTGGCCTGTGGGGACTTTCATTAGTCAGATGACCTGTTCAGGCATGTGGGTGGACCCTAGGGTGGGCCCCACGTGTCTTCGGGGCAACTGGTGGTACCTAGTGAGCCAGGACCCGACGACTATGTTAAGTCGGAGTGTTCATGCTGTCACTGAGACCCGGTTGTCACAATTGGTATCAGAGGAGGAACCCAGCCTTAAGTGCGCGGTGCACTGCCTGGGTTGAGATGTAGGGCCCACAATGAGGGCGTTGTGCTCTAAAGGGTGGGTGATTGTAACATCCCCAAATGATAAAGGGTTAAATGACTAAATTGTATGACTCATGTCAACATGGTGCACCTTCCTTTTCCGGAGCCTGCCTGGTTAGAACTCCACAGTTAAGCGTTCTTGGCCTGGAGTAGTGATCAGGATGGGTGAACTTCTGGGAAGTCTCCCAGGGTGTGTGTGAGTGAGGAAAAAGCACACTGGAAAGGACATGTGTTGGCCTGTGGAAACTATCATTAGTCAGATGATCTGTTCGGGCACGTGGGTGGACCCTGGGGTGGGCCCCATGTGTCTACGGGGAAACTGGTGGTACCTGGTGGTCCAGGACTCGACAGCCTTGTTAAGGCGGGGTGGTCGTGCTATCACCAGGACCCGGTTGTCACATGAAGAGAGACCGGACAACTGAGGAATAAGAAAGGGTTTGAACAGGAGAATCATGAGATAATGAGTGCAATGTAGAAGTTAAAAATTATATAAGTGGGAGATTGAATAGATGAAATGGACCTGATCCTATGGCTGAGGATCTCATTGCTTCTATCTAAGAATTTGAAAATAGGTGAACAATAATAAGAAAAAATGAGTCCCACATCGAATTGAAGATATGATAGGTAAGCAGTATATCAATCGGGATATGATGATCCTCAGTTTAAGATGGCTATCTGGGATCAAAACTGGTTTAAACATGCACACACACAATTATATGGGCCCAGTGGGTGTCCATGCTGTCACCGGGACCTGGTTGTCACATTTGGTATCAGAGGAGGAACCCAGCCTTAAGTGCGCGGTGCACTACCTGGGTTGAGATGTAGGGCCCACAACGAGGGCGTTGTGCTCTAAAGGGGGGGGGGTGATTGTAACATCCCCAAATGATAAAGGGTTAAATGACTAAATGATATGACTCATGTCAACAAGGTGCACCTTCCTTTTCCGGAGCCTGCCTGGTTAGAACTCCACAGTTAAGCGTACTTGGCCTAGAGTAGTGATCAGGATGAGTGACCTTCTGGGAAGTCTCCCAGGGTGTGTGTGAGTGAGGACAAAGCACACTGGAAAGGACATGTGTTGGCCTGTGGGAACTATCATTAGTCAGATGATCTGTTCGGGCACGTGGGTGGACCCTGGGGTGGGCCCCATGTGTCTACGAGGCAACTGGTGGTACCTGGTGGGCCAGGACTCGACGGCCTTGTTAAGGCGGGGTGGTCGTGCTGTCACCGGGACCCGGTTGTCACATGAAGAGAGACCGGACAACCGAGGAATAAGAAAGGGTTTGAACAGGAGAATCATGAGATAAATAGTGCAATGTAGAAGTTAAAAATTATATAAGTGGGAGATTGAATAGATGAAATGGACCTGATCCTATGGCTGAGGATCTCATTGCTTCTATCTAAGAATTTGAAAATAGGTGAACAATAATAAGAAAAACGGAGTCCCACATCGAATTGAAGATACGATGGCAAGCAGTATATCAATCAGGATATGATGATCCTCAGTTTGGGATGGCTATCTTGGATCAAAACTGGTTTAAACATGCACACACACAATTATATGGGCCCAGTGGGTGACCAATTCCAAACCCATGTGCCAATGGCCACACACTGCGGGACTTAAACATAGCCCTGCACGCGATATGAGTGAACTATCCACACCAACCTCCATAACCTCTTTATGGGCTGCCTTAGATAGGACTTCCCACGGGGTTAACCCAATGAGTGCCCCATGTGGTTAAGGGTTAGCAAGGTTTCCTCACTAGGATGTGTCAAATTTTTTATTTTTCTTAAAAAAAATAAAACTTATATGAATAAAATAAAATGAACATTAAAAATATTAATCATCATTTTAAAAATAATTATATAAACATTTATTAAAACTTGTAAATAGAGATAATTAATTAACAAAATTTAATAAATATTTAATAAATATTATTTTATCAAAAAAAACAATACAATTTTATTATTGGAACCACTTTCAAATACTAACACTTCCTTCTTACCATCAAATTTGTTGGAAAAAAATAACGTCACTCATGCGTGCCTGTGGACTATCACCTCCACAGAGCGATGTGATTCATTTTTCATTTCTGTTTTACATGGATGATAATAAAGATATATTCAATGTATATATATTTTATTAATGATATAATTATGGTTTTGGAATGATAAAATAATATTTATTTTTCTTTCCTTCTTTTTTTTAGAAAATGAAAATAGTGTTCATGTGTACGTACGACCTACCATCTCCATGAACGGTGTAAAACATTTTTCTATTTATACCTTTCATAGATAACTCTAAATATTTATATAATGAATATATATTATATTTATATGATTATTATGGAAATTATGAAACCCTGATAAAAGTTCAAGGAATGGAACCTCAAACTGAAACTATCATGAGAAACAAAATAGTTAACACCCAAAAACAATGATTTTAATAAGGAACTATTAATAAATTAGTGTTGAAATGTTATAAGTGGATTATATATAAAATTATTATTATGTAAATTATTCTGTTATAGAAGAATAATAAATTTAAATTTACTATAAATAATGTTAAAACACTTTCTAAGTAAGTCGAACTTGAGGTAAGAGATTTATGGTACAATCACATTATTTATCAGGATTGTTTATGATTAAGTTTTTGATGATGAAATTTTATGACATATATCTCAATAATAACATGATTTTCTTTCACATATAGTTATTTTTTGAGAATACATGTTTTCCTTTCATTTTCCACTTCTTAAGAACTCAAGAGACCAAAATATTGGTTTTAAGTAAAACCGACTTTATTTCTCTCTTTGATCGAAAATATTTTTTATTCCATATATATGTTTTCTAAAAACGTTTTAAAGAATGTTTTTTTATATTTTCCTATGATTTTTTGAAGTCATTTTTACCCATGAATGAATTTTTACAATATTTTTTAAAAGGAATCTTCTTGTCATTTTCCGAATGAGATGTTTTTGACTTTTTACCAAAAATGTGAAAGGAATATTTATTTTAATGTACATAGCATGAATGAAATTTATCAATGTTATGAATGATCAATGTTTTGAAACTTCCTTTACAATTTTTAAAGGTTCCTGTCAAAGAAAACGTTTTTCTTAATATTTGAAAAAAAAATTAGATTTTAAATAAGTGATTTCAAAGTGAAAATAGTATTTCCCTAAAGAAATTTTTCAGTGATCTTTTAAAGATATTTGTCATCTATGATAACATAATTTGATGTTAATTATGATCTACTGGGGATATGAACCAATTATACCATCCACTTTAATTCTTTGGATGACATATGATAATGAAAATTTACAGATAATTCTATAAAATACGTTTCTTTCCCACTACTTAATTAAGTTATGATAAAACTTTTATGAAACATATTTATTTTCCACAGGTTATTCTATGATAAAATAATTAAATGGTTATGAAATTAATTTCCTTTCCATGAGTTATGTTATGATTACTGTTTTATGATCTTACGACACACATATGCATGATTTTCATTATAGGATGGGTGGTTTTGAAATTATATAGTCATTCAATGTGTTGGGTAAAGACAGATATGTCATGAGATAATAAGAACTAGAATGACGAGTGAACTAAGTTTAGTAGAGGTCTTTTTCCACTATTATAGTCTTGAGAGTGAACCTTGACTGAGGATATGATGAAATGAGTAAAAAACCCAATCCACTATGATAGTCTTGGCAGTGAGCCTTGACATAGGAAATGATTTTCTATGATTATGTGTATGCCAGAAACTTATATCTTATGTCAATGTTACTCTTTCATGATGTGAGTTATTTGATTCTTTTATGTTTCATATCTTATGAACTGTCAAGCTTTATGTCAATATTCAAGATTATGATCTATGATATTTTGGGTATGGATTTTTAAATGTTATGTTAATGTTCTCAAACTTTTATTCTCATATTATGATATTATTGATATCTTAATTATTTAACTTTACTAAGAATCTGAGCTCACTCTTTCGTATGGTTCCTTTCTATAGGAAGGTTTTTAATTATGGTATGTATAAAAAGATTACTATATGGAAATATCTTTGATGAAATAAGAATATTGTGTATCTTGTCTCCAAAGACACTAAACCTTTATGGTCCTCAAGTGTATATTTGTAAAATATATTGAATATTGATCTATTAAGATGTAATATTTATGTATGAAAAGTATAGACCATTATAGTTGATATTAGTTGCAGGTTTAGTCAATATTTAGAGATTAGGATTAGATAACCTTAGTGAAAAACCTGAGGATAAATTTAAAAATACTATAACATTATAAAGTTTCGGTAAAGAAGATATTATGTGATTTTTCTAGAAATAAATTCATGTTTCGATAGTACAAATGGATTTGGTTATGGTATAGATGAATTTAGGGGTAACCATCTCAAAAAAGTTGGTTGAGTATCTCTAAACCATCATTCCGATGCATGGTGAATATGCCCTAACTACGCACCTGGTTTGGCACTCCCAAGTTATATGCTTGAGTTAACTTGTTTTTATTTATGAACAATTATGAAGGATTTGAATAGATGATGACCATGGATGACCAAGGTTATACCAAAGGTGTCATAGTATGAAAAAAAGGTGTCATGATTTTAACATCCTATAACTCATTTTTCATGATTGATAACTATGATTAATGACACTTGATGGTTATGATAACCATTTTTGGTTCTAGAATGGGATTGAGGATAGAATATTGAAGTTCAAGTGGTCATAGGAAATCCCAACTATTCAAGTACCCAATTTGATCTTAGTTATATAAATTCATGTATATCTTTCAAGGAATGTTAATTCATATCCTCAATGATTAGTTGTTGAATTAGTAGGGAAAACTCATAATGGTATGATGGTCACATATCAAGTTTATTATTCTTCTCCAATTGACATTTTTAAAAATGTACTTCTGGAAAATCTCATTATTCTCTCTCTAGTTGAATTTGATGTTATTTTGGTCATGGATTAATTTTATTTATATAAATCTCATATCAATTGTCTAGGAATTGAAGTCACATTTGATATTTTGGACCAACATATGATCATCTAATTGTGTGATAATAAATATGAAATTATAATGGAAACTAAATCCATTGTATGGGTCTTGATTCGTATTCCAAAGGGGTGTTTATCTCAGATGGTTGGAGAGAAACTCAACAACGAAGATACGTCTATTATAAAAGAGTTTTTTTATGTTTTCTAAGAGACTTGTCTAGACTTCCTCCAAATCGTAAATTTGATATTTCAGTAGAACTCATACCAGGTGCTACACCTATTTCAAAAACTCTATGTAGAATAACCTCTATTAAGTTGCAAAAATTAAAGAAGAAATTACAAAAGAATATTAATAAGGGATTTATTCTATCAAGTGCGTCACCATGGGGTGCACTTGTTCTTTTTTTTAAGAATAAATATGGATCAATGCGACTCTGCATTGATTATAGAGAACTTAACAAGATCAAAAATCAAGAATGCGTATATTTTTTCCCATGTTGATGATTTGTTTAATCAATTATGAGGAGTTAAATATTTTTATAATATTGATATTAGATCTGGATATTATCAATTATGGGTAAGAAATGAAGATATACCAAATACAACCTTCCGTACATGGCATGAACATTATGAATTTATTATGATGTCATTTGGTCTTACTAATTCCCTCATAATCTCCACGGATTTAATGAATAGTTTCTTTAATGATTACCTTTATCAGTGTATGGTAGTCTTTATTGATTATATTATTATATATTCTAAGATAAAATAAGAGTATGAAGATCACTTGAGTATTATATTGAAGAAACAGTTGTATACAAAATTTACCAAGTGTGAATTTTAGTTACAAAAAGTTTCATTTTGTGTTATATAATCTCAAGTGATGGTGTATTAGTGGATCCATAAAAGACATAAATTATTGATCATTGGACCATACCAACCATTTTTACTGGGGTCAGTAGTTTTCTTGGTTTAGATGGATATTATCAATGCTTTGTGGAAAATTTCTCGCGACTGTCTAATGCACTCACCAAGTTAAATTGTAAGGGATCTAAGTTCTTTCAAACATATGAATGTGAAGAAAATTTCAAGGAACTATAGATAAGGTTGGTTAGAACACTTGTACTAGAATTACCCAATAGTAAAGATGGATATTGATCTATAGTGATGCATCGAAGAAGATACTGAGATGTGTACTTATGAAAAATGATATGGTTATAATTTATTCCTCAGGATAATTTAATGTTCATGAGAAAAATTACATTCCTTGTGATTTAGAGTTAGTTGCATTGATTTTTTGCATTAAATATATGGATGGAATTATCTTCATGGAGAAAGGTGTGACATATATACTAACTGTAAAAGATTAAAGTATATTGTAAAGACCTGTAAATTTCAAGGAAATTTTTTTCTTAATTTTCTTTGGAATTTTACAAGAACGCAGTTTCTGACGGAACCTGATTCCGAGGCCCGGTGTGCCCAGAATCATTTTCCGGAGTTTGGCTCAGGTACGTTCAGTGAATGAACGAGCGGGTTTTTCTAACTTCTGAACCGATGCTCGGAATCGAATTCTGAGGGCACCTATGGAATCGCAGTGCCGGTATTTGCCTAGAAACGCCTTTTCCAGAGTTGCATTTGCTCGGGTGTGGTTTATAATTTCTGGGGTTAAGTTAAGAAATAAAATAAAGTGGTGCAACAACTTTATTTTTATTTCACTTAAAGCCACTTAAAGTCACTTAAGATGAGTTGAAGCGGATAGGGTGGAACCCAAAATATCCTACCCACTTGGTATGATATTTGTGAGGTGGGGCCCGCATGAGCCCCACCGTTTCCTTCCCCCTAAGTAACACACCCATGAAAACTCCTCTTTAATGAAAGTCAACTGGTGCGTTTTCTAAACACTTAACGCTTCTATTAATTGGACAGTTAAGACGTTACCATTAATTCACTGAATTAATTGTTTGTTTCTTAACTTGTTTTTCAAATTGTTGGCATGTAAATAAAATAAGACCAACGCATGACTTTCTTGAGGATTTCTCGTTGAGAGGATTTGGAGAATACTTTAAGGATTGAGATCTTCATCCTCCTTCGCGAAAAACGAGAAGAACGCGAAGAACGCCGAACCCTCAGAGATCGACGACACGACGCCGTGTTCCGAAACACCGACAATTCTCCTTCCACGACGCTTCTTCCACGACGTTCTTCCCTGCAACAATCTCTGATCATCAACTACTTGAGGTAGGGGATTACGGTTTTCTTATTCATTGTGGATTTTATCCTCAACATGGGTTTAAACGTGAAATTAAATCTGTGTGTTTTCTTTAACCCTCGAAGATCGTCGACATGATGTTGTGTGCCGCGGAGACCCCTTCCGCAATGCGATGATCCTCTTCTTCCGTGACGGTCAATCCCATGAAGAACTCACGTCCGACGACAATGACGAGGTAGGGGTTTTGATTATTTAAATATTTTTGATTTATACCCGCGTTGTATGATTAAACTTTTGTGGTGAAAATATTTAAAACCGCTAACGCGGTGGGTACGGACCAATGAACAAGTCCGAACCCACCGCCCCTTTCGTTCTTGGTGTGCGAAACGATGGACATCAACAAAGCAGGCCGCACGGGCAACGCGGGGTCCTCGCAGTGAAGGACGGAACCCGGGAGGACCTTTGGCGAAGACGGCGTGAATTTCCGACCACCGGAACTCGTCCGGTGGTCCGCGGAGCGACCCGCCGGCGTGCCACGCCGGCATGGCGACGGAAGGTGGTGGCGCCCGGCACGCTGCCGTGGAGAACGGCCGCGGCTGAAGTCGTGGTGGCGGCAGCGTGGTCCCACGACCGCGCGTGACCGGAGGAGCACGAGACGCGGCGGCCCGGCCGCGTCCGCTGGCAAGGGCGACCCCACGTGGGGCCGCAGTTCTCTCACGCGGGGGGCAGCACGCCCCCCGCTCAGCTCGGCCGTAACCGGCCGAGCCGACCCACCGGCCGGGCCGGGTCGCGCCCAGGCCGGGTCGAGTCGCCCCCAGGTCAGGTCGAGCCACCCTGGCCGGGCCGGGCCGCGCCAGCCGGGTCGGACCCGGACCCGGGTCGGGTCGACCCGGGGGGGGGGGGGGGGGGGGGTTGGGCCGGGTCGGTCCAGGCCCAGACCCCCCATTTTGCGGACCTTTTCGGTCTTTTACTCATAACTTGAGCTACGGGTCTCCGATTGACGCACCCTCAGCGGCGATGTGATCCTTAGATCGAGGCGGCCGTTTCGGTATATCGCACTCAAGGTTTTGGAGTACATGGGGTTTGGCCGGGTTGGTTCGTACACGAAACCGACCAGGCCCTCAGAGCGGAAACGCTAATATCTTAAGCTCCAGACGTCCGATAGATGTGCCGTCAACTTTGATGGATTACTCTAAGTGAGACGGATCTTTTGGATTACTCCGCCCGAGGTTTGGACGCAGGTGGAGTACAGTCGGGTTGGTTTTGCCTTAAAAACCAACCGAGCCTGTGGGACGAAAAAGCCAATAACTCTCAGACCGGGCGTCCGATTGACGCGCCGTCTGCGACGTTGAGTTCTTGTTGACGATACAGAACTTTTGGATACATCAACTCTGGACTATGTGTCAGTTGATGTATCAGCCTCTCGGCTCGTGGAGCGGACCCTCCCGAACGAGCTTGCTGTGTGTGGGAACCCTAGAGCTGGCTACGACTGTGACGATGACGACTGTGCATAGATCCTCAGTAGATTCGACGTCGAAGACTTCAGCACTCAACGATCCTACGTGGATTAGTGCTACAGATCCTTTGTGGGTCCGATCCTGTGTGGGTCAGCGCTCAGCGGTCCTGTGTGGGCCAGCGCCTACAGATCCTGTGTGGGTCTGATCCTGTGTGGGTGTTTGCGGGGGTTAGTTACCTATCGATCCTTTGTGGGTCAGATCCTTTGTGGGTCATTGCGGGGGTTAGTACCTATCGATCCTTTGTGGGTCAGATCCTTGTGGGTCATTGCGGGGGTTAGTTACCTATCGATCCTTTGTGGGTTAGATCCTTTTTGTGTCATCGCGGGGGTTAGTACCTATCGATCCTTTCTGGGTCCGACGACTTAGTTGAGTCAGTGGCAATACCTGATAATCTCTTTTGTCATACAAAGAAGTATTCTTGTGTGAGTTGAATCCTGTTTTTCTTTCCTATGTAGATTTTGTTTTGCTATCTTGTGTGGATTTACGTTTTGCTTTTCTATGTGGGTTGTGTTGTGCTATCCTGTGTGGATTTACGTTTTTCTTTCCCATGTGGACTGGGTTGTACTTGGGTTCGGATGTTGGAGTCGAACGAGAATTGATGACTTAGGTATATGTATGGGAATATACCTAAGCAGTGTCGGATGTTACTTCGTGATTGTATCTTTCCTTTGTGGTTTATCCTTTTTGGATTCTGGGAGACCTTCGGGGGTCTCAGGGTCCCTACTGAGTAGCTTATACTTATCCCTGCATGGGCTATGGCCGCACTACGTTGTGTTGGTTGCAGATGATGGGCAGTGCTGATCGTGGTTGAGGCTTGCGGAGCAGGACGGTACCTGGAGGTGGACCACTGGGCGGGACGTACTCGGAGCGATCGGCTGGACCCGAGGAGCAGTGGAGGCTATCTGTACCCACCCTTCAGGTGGGATTTCTAGTGGATAGCTCGACATTGCAGCTTTACTTTTCAGTTGCTGTTTTTCCTTTCCAGTTGTACTTTACTTTCAGTTTGGGTTTGTATACTGGCCCACTTTATTTTCCGCACTTACTGTTGTACTCATTTTTTACTTAGTGTTTACTTCTGTCTACTTGCTCTATGATGTTTGTGGTTTACTTTACAAAGGAAATGCCTTCCCTTTTTACCGGGATTTACGCCTTGGTGCTAGTCGCCAGCCCCTGGCCTATGGAAGGCAGGCTTGGGGTAGTCATGGCATGGTCCCCGAGGACGGGTCGTGAAAAATTGGTATCAGAGGAGTTTGGTTCTACCGCAGAACTTGGGACTCTGATCTTTTTCTATGTGAAGCAATAGTGTTTATCGTATTAGGTGTGGTTATCAGTCCAAGGAGTCCAGTGTTGGTGCGGCGGCTGACGTATCTGTACACCAGGACCCTGACTTCTGATTTCTGACTTAATGCAAGAAAACATTGATTTCATGTGTGTGTTTCAAGTTTTCTTTGTGATTACTTTGTGTCATCTCACCAGGTATATTGTTCTGACCATGGCGCACATGTTTCCTTTCAGGATGGCCCCACGACGGCATCCAGCTAGGGTTCCGAGAGTTGAGCGTGACGACAACCCACCGAGCGACAAGGCCTCGGTACAGGTCCCTTTGACAGCTGAGGCACCTGCGGTACCTCTACCCACCGAGCCACTGATGCTTCCAGCCCCAGCCGCTGATGATGCACGTCGCCTTAGTGCACTACATGAGTTCCAGCGCCAGCGACCGCCCAGGTTCCGCGGGGAGACGGACCCCCAGGCAGCCGAGGACTGGCTGGAGGCAGTGGTACGAGTTTTCCGGTTAGTGAGGACACCAGCAGACCTCATGGTGATCCTCGCAGCGAGCCTACTGCACGCGGCAGCGGGCCGATGGAGGAGCTTGATGCTCCAGGTGCACGATGAGGCATCTCTTCTCTGGACAGACTTTGAGAGCCTCTTCCGCTCAGAGTTCGTCCCGGCCACCCTCCGTGTGGTACTCATCCAAGAGCTTCTACAGCTACGGCATGGTAGCTTGGCGGTCGCCCAGTACTCGGCGAGATTTACCGATCTCTCGCGCTACTCGACATACATGGTACGTGACCCATTCTTTCGGGCCCGAACCTTTGAGTAGGGATTGAGACATGAGATCAGGGCATCGCTGATCTCCCTCAGCATTCCGACTCAGGAAAGAGTACTGGAGTGAGCCCTTTTTATCGAGAGCTTTCTTGCTGAGCCTTCATCAGCATCGAGGCCTTACGACATCATCTTGGGAATGGATTGGTTATCTACAGTCCATGCACAGATTGACTATTTTAGGCTCAAGGTGCGATGTGTTCGCACCAACGGGAGCAGGTTCACCTTCACCGGTGAGAAGGGAGCCTTCGTAGCACATGATGGACTTCCGCAGAGGAGAGGACAACCCATCACTCATCAGTTGGCTAGCCTCATCATAGGAGCAGTTGACGTGCGGAGTCCTATTTTTCCTGCAGTGGTGGACCAGTATGCAGACGTCTTTCCCGACGATGTTCCAGGACTACCTCCTCGTAGAGAGGTAGACTTTTATATTGACATGTACCCCGGGACAGCCCCGATATCGACGCCAGCATATCAGATGTTCCCTGCTGAGCTTCGAGAGCTACGGGTACAGTTGGAGGACTTGTAGGGAAATGGATTCATCCGACCTAGTGTTTCACCATGGGCTTCCCCGATATTGTTCGCCAAGAAGGCGGACGGGAGCTTGCAACTTTGTGTCGACTATTGTCACCTGAACCAGGTGATAGTGAGGAACAAGTATCTATTACCGAGGATTGATGACCTCTTCGATCAGATCAAGGGAGCATGGTGGTTCTCGAATATAGACCTCAGGTCAGGCTATCATTAGCTCAGAGTTCGGGGCGAGGACGTGCAGAAGACGGCCTTCAGATGTCGGTATGGCCACTATGAGTTCTTGGTTATGCCCTTCGGAATAAACAATGCTCCAGCAGTGTTTATGGGCCTCATGAATAGGATCTTTCAGCCATAACTCGATCGATTTGTCGTGGTCTTCATCGACGACATTTTGATATACTCGACGACTGAGGAGGAGAACGCCTACCACTTGCGTGTTGTACTAGACACACTTCGAGAGCACCAGCTTTATGGAAAGCTCTCTAAGTGTCATTTCTGGATACATGAGGTCCACTTCTTAGGACACGTAATCTCTGAGGCGGGAGTTGCGGTGGATCCTGCGAAGATCGAGGCAGTTCTAGCTTGGGAGCCGCCCAAGAGCGTGACAGAGGTGTGGAGTTTCATGGGACTAGCTGGATACTATCGGAGATTTGTGCCAGACTTCTCCAGAGTTTTGGCACAACTCTCAGCTCTTATGAAGAAGGGGAAACCCTTTCTGTGGTCAGACAGATGTCAGCAGAGCTTCCAGGAGCTGAGACAGAGATTGACCAGCGTGCCTATCTTGAGGTTTCCGGAGGAGGGAGTAGGGTACGTAGTCTACTGCGATGCATCAGGGACTGGACTCGGATGTGTCCTGATGCAGGAGAGGGCATTGATCACATATGGATCATGTCAGTTGAGGCCACATGAGCAGAACTACGCTACCCATGACCTGGAGTTAGTAGTATCGGTCTTCACTCTGAAGACATGGAGACACTATCTGATGGGAGAGCGCTTTACAGTCTTTTATGACCATCAAAGTCTCAGGTAAATATTCTCTCCGAAGGACCTGAACCTGAGATAGAGGCGATGGTTCATGTTCCTCCCGGACTATGACTTTGAGATATTCTATACTCCTGGGAAGGGGAACGTGGTAACTGATGCTCTCAGCAGGATGACGAGCATTCAGCTACTTGAGGAGGCGATAGAGAAGCTAGTCGCCTTGCAGATATCCTTCATGGATAGAGATGGAGCAGCCTTCCTTCAGTCTTTCACAGTCACCCCTCCACTACTGCAGCGGGTCAGAGAGGCACATCGTGGGGACGCCGACTATGAGACGCGACGCGCGCTGATATCCTCAGGACAGGCACCTGATGGTTTCTCCTTTGGAGCAGAGCACGACTTCATTTTCAGAGGACGTACCTTGGTACCAGTTGCTTTACAAGAGGAGGTGCTAAGAGAGTTTCACACTTCTCCTTTGGTGGTAAATCCTGGAGTGGTGAAGATGTACCAGGATCTCAGACGACAGCACTGGTGGCCGGGCATGAATAAGGTTGTGGCGGAGTTCGTTTCTCGATGCCTCACCTGCCAGCAGGTGAAGGTAGAGCATCAGGTACCAGCAGGATTGGTACAGCCCTTGGAGGTCCCGAAGTGGAAGTGGGACGGGATATCTATGGACTTCGTGACTGGGCTTCCACGCACTTCCAGAGGTCACGACTCCATTTGGGTGATTGTAGACTGACTCACCAAGTCGGCTCACTTCTTACCCATCAGAGAGCAGGGCTTAGTGGAGATCATGGGACGTCTCTATGTTCATGTGATTGTACGGCTTCATAGTGTTCCATCATCTATCATCTCTGATCGAGATGCTCGCTTTACTTCATGGATTTGGAAGGGGTTTTAAGAGGCGTTCGGGACGCAGCTACGTCTGAGCACCGCCTTTCACCCTCAGACGGATGGTCAGACAGAGAGGACCATTCAGACTCTCGAGGACATGCTCTGCGCATGTGTTTTCGACCTTGGTCGTAGGTGGGAGGACCACCTACCCTTGGTGGAGTTTGCGTACAACAACAGCTACCACTCCACCATTGGGATGGCACCATACAAGGCATTGTACGACCGACCTTGCAGATCTCCTTTGTACTGGACAGACTCTGGGGAGTCAGCACATGTGGGACCGGAGATGGTCCGGGCCATGACAGAGAAGGTCCAAGTTATCTAGGAGTGGATGAGGACAGCTTAGAGCCGGCAGAAGTCTTATGCTGACAGGAGGCGGAGGCCACTAGAGTTCGAGGATGGCGACCACGTCTTATTTCATGTCTCACATCGATGTGGATTACAGAGATTTGGCCGAGGCGGCAAGTTGTCTCCACGCTTCATCGGACCATTCCAAGTCCTCAGTAGGATTGGCGAGGTGTCTTATCGCCTGGCTCTACCACCTCAGTTGCACCAGGTGCACGACGTCTTCCACGTATCTTAGCTGAGGATATACGTCCACGACCCGACTCATATCATTGACCATGGGGAGCTAGACGTTGATGATGGGGCTACTTTTGCAGAGGTCCCGGTGGAGATCGAGGATTGATAGGAGCAGGTCCTATGTGGATGGTTGATTCCTCTAGTTCGCATTAGATGGCAGCACAGGAACATCTAGGGGAGCACTTGGGAGAAGGAGGCTCAGATGCGTGCTCAGTACCCGCATTTGTTTCCCTAGTTTGTGATGTATCTTTACGGGGACGTAAATCCCTGAGGTGGGAGTGATGTAAAGACCCGTAAATTTCAAGAAATTTTTTTTCTTAATTTTCTTTGGAATTTTACAAGAACGCAGTTTCTGACGGCACCTGATTCCAAGGCCTGGTGTGCCCGGAATCATTTTCCAAAGTTTGGCTCGAGTATGTTCAGTGAATGAACGAGCGGGTTTTTCTAACTTTTGAACCGATGCTCGGAATTGAATTCCGAGGGCACCGATGGAATCGCAGCACTGGTATTTTCCTAGAAACGCCTTTTCTGGAGTTGTGTTTGCTCAGGTGTGGTTTTTAATTTCTTGGGTTAAGTTAAGAAATAAAATAAATTGGTGCAACAACTTTATTTTTATTTCACTTAAAGCCACTTAAAGCCACATAAAGTCACTTAAAGCTGAGTTGAAGCGGATAGGGTGGAACCTAAAATATCCTACCCACTTGGTAGGATATTTGTGAGGTGGGGCCCGCACGAGCCCCACCGTTTCTTTCCCCCTAAGTAACGCACCCACGAAAACTCCTCTTTAATGAAAGTCAACTGGTGCATTTTATAAACTCTTAATGCTCCTATTAATTGGACAGTTAAGACGTTACCATTAATTCACCGAATTAATGGTTCGTTTCTTAACTTGTTTTTCAAATTGTTGGCATGTAAATAAAATAAGACCAACGCATGTCTTTCTTGAGGATTTCTCGTTGAGAGGATTTGGAGAAGACTCTAAGGCTTGAGATCTTCATCCTCCTTCGCGAAGAACGCGAAGAACGCGAAGAACGCTGAACCCTCAGAGATCGACGACGTGACGCCGTGTTTCACAACGCCAGCGATTCTCCTTCCGTGAGGCTTCTTCCACGACGTTCTTCCCCACAACAATCTCCGATCATCAACTGCTTGAGGTAGGGGATTATGGTTCTCTAATTGTTTGTGGATTTTATCCTCAACATGGGTTTAAACGTGAAATTAAATCTGTGTGTTTTCTTGAACCCTCAGAGATCGTCGACACGACGCCGTGTGTCGCGACGACGCGACGCCCCCTTCCGCGACGCGACGATCCTCTTCTTCCGCGACGGTCAATCCCGCGAAGAACTCACGTCTGACGACAACGACGAGGTAGGGGTTTTGATTCTTTAAATCTTTGTGATTTTTACCCGCTTCGTATGATTAAAATTTTGTTGTGAAAATATTTCAAACCGCTAACGCGGTGGGTGCGGACCAATGAACAAGTCCGAACCCACCGCCCCTTTCGTTCTTGGTGTGCGAAACAGAGGATGTCGACAAAGCAGGCCGCACGGGTGACGCGGGGTCTTCACAGTGAAGGACGGACCCCGGGAGGACCTTTGGTGAAGACGTCGTGAATTTCCGACCACCAGAACTTGTCCGGTGGTCCGCGGAGTAACCCGCAGTTGCCCGGCGCGCCGCCGTGGAGAACCGTCGCGGTTGAAGCCGTGGCGGCGGCAGCGCGGTGCCGCGACCGCACGGGATCGGAGGAACACGGGATGCGGCGGCCCGGCCACATCCGCTGGCAAGGGCAGACCCACACGGGGCCGCGGTTCTCTCACGCGGGGGGGGCACGCCCCCCGCTCAGCTCGGCCGTAACCGGCCGAGCCGACCCGCCGGCCGGGACGGGTCACGCCCAGGCCGGGCCGGGTCTCACCCAGGCTGGGCCAGGCAACCCTGGTCGGGCCGGGCCGCGCCGGCCGGGTCGGACCCGGACCCGCGTCGGGTCGACCCGATTCGGGTCGACCCGGTTCGGGCTGACCCAGGGGGGTTGGGCCGGGTCGGTCCAGGCCCATACCCCCCGTTTTCGGACCTTTTCGGTCTTTTGCTCATAACTTGAGCTGCGTGTCTCTAATCGACGCACCGTCAGCGGCGATGTGATCCTTGGATCGAGAAGGTCGTTTCAGTATATCGCACTCAAGGTTTCGGAGTACTTGGGGTTTGGCCGGGTTGGTTCGTACACAAAACCAACCGGGCCCTCAGAGCGAAAACGCTAATATCTTAAGCTCCGGATGTCCGATAGACGTGCCATCGACTTTGATAGATTCTTCTAAGTAAGACGGATCTTTTGGATTACTCCGCCCAAGGTTTGGACACAGGTGGAGTACAGTCAGGTTGGTTTTGCCTTAAAAACCAACCGGGCCACTGGGACGAAAAAGCCAATAACTCTCAAACCGAACGTCCGATTGACGCGTCGTCTGCGACGTTGAGTTCCTGTTGACGATACGGAACTTTTGGATACATCAACTCTGTACTATGTGTCAGTTGATGTATCAGCCTCTCGGCTCGTGGAGTGGACTCTCCTGAACTAGCTTGCTGTGTGCGGGAACCCTAGAGCTGGCTGCGACTGTGACGACGACGATGATTGTGCAGCCTCAGTGGATTCGACGGCAACGACTTCAGCACTCAGCGATCCTACATGGGTCAGTGCTACAGATCCTTTGTGGGTCCGATCCTGTGTGGATCAGCGCTCAACGGTCCTGTGTGGGCCAGTGCCTACAAATCCTGTGTGGGTCCGATCCTGTGTGGGTCTTTGCGGGGGTTAGTTACCTATCGATCCTTTGTGGGTCAGATCCTTTGTAGGTCATTGCGGGGGTTAGTACCTATCGATCCTTTGTGGGTCAGATCCTTGTGGGTCATTGCGGGGGTTAGTTACCTATCGATCCTTTGTGGGTCAGATCCTTTGTGGGTCATCGCAGGGGTTAGTACCTATCGATCCTTTGTGGGTCCGATGACTTAGATGAGTCAGTGGAAATACCTGATCATCTCTATCGTCATACAAAGAAATATTCCTGTGTGAGCTGAATCCTGTTTTTCTTTTCTATGTGGATTGTGTTGTGCTATCCTGTGTGGATTTACGTTTTGCTTTCCTAAGTGGATTGTGTTGTGCTATCCGGTGTGGATTTACGTTTTTCTTTCCTATGTGGACTGGGTTGTACTTGGTTTCGGATGTTGGAGTCGAACGAGAATTGATAACTTAGGTATATGTATGGGAATATACCTAAGCGGTGTCGGATGTTACTTCATGATTGTATATTTCCTTTGTGGTTTATTCTTTGTGGATTCTGGGAGACCTTTGGGGGTCTCAGGGTCCCTACTGAGTATCTTATACTCACCCTTGCACAAGCTATACCTGCAGTACGTTGTGTTGGTTGCAGACGACGGGAAGTGTTGATCGTGGTTGAGGCTTGCGGAGAAGGACGGCACCTGGAGGTGGACCACTGGGCGGGACGTACTCGGAGCGATCGGCTGGACCGAAGGAGCAGTAGAGGCTATCTGTACCGACCCTTTAGGTGGTATTTCCAGTGGACAGCTCGACGTTGCGGGTTTACTTTTCAGTTGCTGTTTTTCCTTTCCAGTTGTACTTTACTTTCAGTTTGGGTTTGTATACTGGCCCACTTGCTTTTCCGCACTTACTGTTGTACTCAGTTTTTACTTAGTGTCTAATTCTTCCCGCTTGCTCTGTGGTGTTTGTGATTTACATTACAAAGGTAATGCCTTCCCTTTTTACCGGGATTTACTCCTTGGTGCTAGTTGCCATCCCCTGGCCTATGGAAGGCGGGCGTGGGGTAGTCACGGCACGGGCCCCGAGGACGGGTCGTGACATATATATTCAAATAGAAAGAGTTGAATATGCACCAAAAATGATGGTTAATGTTGATTAAATATTATGATTGTTCAATACATTACCACCCTGGGAAAGCGAAAAAGGTGACATATGCTATGTGTAAAAAAGATCATGAAAGATTATCTATAATGAGGATCACAAAAGATCCAGTATTTATAGATTTGTAAAGGACGTAACTAAAAAACTTATAGGAATGACGGAAATGTTATACTTCTTAAATGAGTGTCCAACCATCTATTAAAGTTAAGAATAATGAGGCACAGAAAGAAGAAATAGAGTTGAAAAAGAATATAATAAATGTTCCGGATTTAAACCTTGATTGTGATGGAATGATAAGGTTTAAGAACTAAGTATGTGTCCCATCAATACCATACATTAAGGATTTGTTTTATGAAGATCATAGTTCATCCTTTTCTATTCTTCATTGAAGTATAGAGATGTATAGAGATCTGAAAGAATATTTCTGGTGGGATAACATGAAAAGAGATGTTACAAAATATGTATCTTGGTTATTTGTATGTGAGTAAGTTAAGGCTAAAGGTCATAATGTTATTTGGGTTTTAGATGATTTTCATACAATGTTACCACACTTCATTGTCATCAAAGAATATTTCTCTCTTGATCAGCTTGTCAAAATATACATTAAAGAAGTGGTAAGTTTTCATGGAGTATCACAATTTATTGTATCTGATCAGGATTCAAGATTTACCTCAAAGTTATGGTGAAGTATTTAGAAATATAAGGATATAGAGCTGTGTTTTGGTTTTTCTTATCATACTTAGATAGATGTACAGTCTAAGATAACCATTCAAACCCTGGAGGATATGTTGAGGTATTTTTTTATGGATTTCAAAGGTGGTTGGGACCATCACCTTCCCCTAGTCGAGTTTTCTTATAGTAAAAATTTTTAATCAGACATTTATATGAATTCTTATGGAGATCTCTATGAAAAGAAGTGTAAAACTAAAGTTGGGATGAATTTGGAGAATGAAAGCTATTGGGACCTGATCTAGTTGAGGAAATGACATATAAAGTCAGATCCATTTAGTACCACATCAAGAAAGTTCATAGTCAAAAAATAATTTATGCAAAAAATCATCAGTCAAATTTTGAATTTGAAGTTGGTGAGAAGGTATTCCTTCGAATTATTTCATGGAATAAAGTTATGAGATTCAAAAACAAGGAAAATTTGATCCCTATCTGTATTGGCCCTTATGACATTCTTGATCGAGTAGGATAATAGTTTATCATTTTATTCTCCCACTGAAACTCTCTAAAATTATTGATGTATTCCATGTATCTCTCTGGAGGAAGTATATACATGATCCATCACATATACTAAACTTAGAGTTTATACCATTAGAGCATGATTTTTTCCATGAATAAAAATCGGTAGTAATTTTAGATTTTGGAGATAAAGTGCTACAGAACAAGACTACTCACCAAGTTAAAGTTATATAGATGAGTCATAAATTCAAAGAAGTTACATAGAAATCTGAGGATGTTATGAAACATAGGTATCCTCATTTTTTATATCAGAGTGATGGAATTTTAAGGGAAAAATTAATTTTAATAGGGGCAGAATATAACACTATGATATTTTATAATATACTTCTCTTTAAATAAATTTATTTATTTCTTATAGTTTTTCATACAAAAAACCTTGAGTCTAAATGAACCATAATATATTATATCTCTATAACCAAGTCTTTGAATTTTCAGAGTGAATAGGATGAACCACATTTTGAAGGTCATTATATGCTTTAAAGATACATTTTTTCTTCAAAAATTGTTCTTATTTCTTTTTGTGGGCATATAATATAATTATTTTTTCCACTTTTAGAAAATTTATTTTAAAAAATTGAACATCATTTTTTAAATCAAAATTTAAAAATTAGTGGAGTTAATTCTTGAAATTTTTTTAAAAAGATTTATTTTTCGATGAATTATGAAAAATACTAATTATTATCAAAACCTGTCTTTTCGTTTAAAGTATTTACAAAGATAATTTTTTTTAAATTGTTTTAAAAGTAAAATTAGTTCATTTAGATTACTAATAATCCAATTTAGGTCATTGAAATTAATTTCATTTTTTATTTTGATATCAAAACTTTTTATACTTAGGAAAACATTTTTTTCTGGAAAACTATTTTTCATCACATTTTGCTGGTTTAATATTAAATTAAATTTTGTTAATTATGTGAATTGAATTTGATAAAATGGATTTTATATTTTGAATTAGTGTAATTAATATTTTACAATAGGTAAAATTAATTTTTGGTCATAATTAATATTAAAAATAGTAAAAATTTGTTACCACGATTAAAGTGAAAATGATTTTTATCAAGGGGTTAAACCAAGAGATAAGTGTATGTTTTTTAATTAAAATTGTCTAAATCCTATTGGATGACCATAGTTTAACCTCATAAATATTACTTTTGAATATTTGTCCATTTGGAATCATTTTTATTAATTATGAGATTAATGTATTTTAATGTTTTAAAAAATTTCAAGTGTGTCATCACCCATACTTATAAAACGACACTCTTTATTTCTATTCTTTAAGTCATATTGAGTCATCTAACCCAACCAAACTATTCCCAATTATTTTCTCAACATCTCTAGCCATGAATTAGAGGTATTGGTCTTCTTAAAAGTCCATTGCAATGGTCCTTAAGAAAAGATTAAAATGAGGTCAAGTGAAGGAGAGATAATCGTCCTACCCTCCCTATTTTAGTATCCTCAATATACAAAATGTTATTCTAATTATGGAATCATCATTATTCGTCATCTTTTCCATGAAATGAGAAGTGAAAATATTGTTCATACATACTTGTGGACTACCGCCTCCACGTAGTGATACAATTCATTTTTCATCATTTTTCATGAATGGTTATTATGGTGGGTTTAATCTTTATATATGATATTTATAATATAATTATGTTTCCAGAATTATAATATCATATCTTAGTTTTACAACCTCAATGAAGCAATGTGATTATTTTTTTATTTCTGCTTTATATGGATGGTAATAACGATATATTTAATATATATATATATATATATATCTGTGTGTGTGTTTGTGTGTGTGTTATTCATGATATAATTATGGTTCTAGAATGATAAAACAATATCTGTATTTCTTTCTTTTCACTAGAAATTGAAAACACTGTTCATGCGTACATATGACCTATCATCTCCATGAACGATGTAAATTATTTTTCTATCTATACTTTTTATGGACAACTCTAAATATACATATAGTGAAAACATATGATATTTATATGATGATTAACATTCTGTAGATTATAGGACCATGATCAAAGTTCATAGATCGGAACTACCGAACTAAAATTCTCATGAAAAATGAAATAGTTAACACCCAGAAACGATGACTTTAATAAGGAATTATAAATTTATTATACTTGAGGTTAGTGTGATTTAGAAGAAAGTTAAACTTGTGGTAGTATATTTATGTTAGAATCTCATTTTTTATCGAGACTGTTTATGATTAAGCTTCCAGTGATGAAATTTTTTGATAAATATTTCAAGAATTTCATGAATTTTATTATCCTCTGATTATTTCTAGAGAATACTTGTTTTCCTTTAATTTTACCCTCTTTAAGAACTCAAGAGATTGAAATAACATTTTTAATTAAAACTGAATTTATTTCTTTCTAAATTAAAGTCATTTTTATTTCATATCTATAACTTCCAAAAATGTTTTCATGAATGTTTTTTTATTTAATCCTATTATTTTTAAGGTCATATTTATCCATGATTGAAATTTTACAAAATGTTTTAAAATAAATCTTATTCTTGTTTTTTGAATAAGGTAATTTTTAATTTTTATCGAAAATGTGAAATAAATTTTTGTTTTGACATATTTAAGATGTAATACTACAAAACATGGTTATAATAGTGTTGACAATTATTAGTGCTCAAAAAAATCACTAATAAGGTATATATTTATCAGTGCAAAAAGAAGCGCTCATAAATACATCCATTTATGAGCATTAAAAAACGTGCTGATAAAATGAACCCTTTATCAGTGCTTCTTTTTTAGCACTGATAAAAGGTGACCTTTATCAGCTCTTTATTTTAGTGCTAATAAAGGAAACCTATATCCACGCTTTATTTATAGCATTGATAATATGTGTCCTTTATCAGTGCTTTTTTAGCGCTGATAAAAGTTTCCCTTCATCAGTTCTTTTCTAGCACTAATAAAGGTGTAGAATAAAATGAAAAATTAAATAAATAAAAATAAAATGAGTAAATTAAGAAAAATATAAAACATTTTATTAATTAAATAATTATTGATAAAAATGACTAAATTTAATATATATATATATATACATAGTATCGTTATTAATAAATAGTATATATTAAATATAGATATATAAAATGAATAAGTATAATATATATAAAACGTTAATTAAAGACATATTAATGTTTTATTAGTTTTTAATGTTGTTTGATTTTTCAATTTAACCTATATTAAATGCACACACAAATATTTTTACGCAATATATAGAAATACATACACCTAATACTTATATAATTTAATCAAATTTTAGTATATTTTAGAATCTCAATATAAAATTATTCATTTAATATATATTATGTTTTAAATCAGTCAATTTTATTTTAATACAACAGTTAGGATATTCATTTTCAATGTTTTTTATTTTTTATTTTTTATTTTGAATTTGATCATTTTTTATTATTTATTTATATATATTTATTTACTATGTTTTAGTATTTTAAATATGTATTCATCCACTTCAATATATATATATATATATATATTAATAACTTATATTAAATTAATAAAACTTATCTACTTTTTTAATATTTTTAATGTGTACTCATTTTGAATTATTCAATTTCACTCATTTTTAAAATGCATGAATTTAAGATTATATTTCCATTAAAAATGTTAAAAATATATTTGTAAATAAATATATCTATAAATGTATATTTACTATATTAATAATTATTATAAAAATATAATCATTATTTTTTAAGTAAGTATTTATATAATTATAATTAAATAATTATATATATTTAAATAAGTATAAAATTATAATAAAGTTATTTAAAAAATTATAATTAAAAAAATTTTAACAATGCTTTTGTAGTGTTGATAAAGATCAGTCATTATCGGCGCTAATGAAGTGTTGTTAAAAGATATACTTATCTATGCTAAAATGTTAGTAGGGATAAATATGTCTTTTACCTACTCTTGTTTTATGCTGATAAAGCTTGAGATTTATCAGCGCTAAAAAAGAACTGATAAATACTCCTTTTATCAGCGCTTATAAATTTAGCGCTGATAAAAAGGATCTTTATTAGTTCTTTTCTAAAAGCACTATTAAAAGTGTCCCTGATCTATTTAAAAAAAATATGACCATGACTTAGTCGCTCACAATTCTCAAGCTCTCGTTGAACTCCTCTACTACTGGCATGACTCCTCTACGTTCCCTCAGATTAATCAAGTCTAGAATCTAATGTATGTTATTTTATACTCTTCCTTTATCATTGTTAGATGTTTTTTGTTCTTCATTTTGTGTTTTTGTGTTGTTCTTAAACATGACAAACCCTACATCTCTTCTCATCGCTACTAAAATACAATGAGTGTGGTTTTATTTCTTCTTCTCCTTTCATATATATTTGAGTTTCCATCCCATTTGTCCCTATAGAAACACATATAAGGTTTATTCTACTCTTGACATTAACAAGTATACCTCTCACCCCTACTCAGTGTTCTCTTAATTTCAATAATACAGGGTTCCAAAATCTAGGTAGTTTCTCAAATTTAATTCATCTTATATACTAGATTATTGATTTGAATGGATTAATTATGAGGGTTTTAAGGGTTAGGGGATACCAATTTGTGGCTCTCATTTATGGGTTATGAACATATAGAGATCAAGGTTAGTGTAAAAATCATTAAAACGTGTTTTGTGGATTTTGGTTATTCGTGCAAATTGTTAAACAGTGAAATGGGTCATTTAGATTTATGATTTTGGTGAATATTTTTTATTTAATTCAAAAAAATATTGAATTAATTAGTCACATTCCAAAAAATATTTTAATGATTCATGTTGTGAGAGTTTTGTTTTTTTAATCAATTAAAAATTATTATTAAACATTAACCATGGGTTACAAGGATTGATGGAGAATTTCTTTAATGAGGAAAGTATGATCAATTTTTTTTTAAAAAATGTATAGATTGCATAGAGTTGAGAAATTATTGGGTAAATAGACTTATAAATACACAACAACCTATAAATAGTGTATTTCTCAAAAGTAAGTGAGTTATCCATGGTTGGATAGTTGATCCAAAAAACTATGAGATGTGATTTATTAATATATTTACTAATAAAAATATAGAGATAATTAATTTATAGGATATAAAAATTATTTTAAAAGCTATATAATATGGTAAATAACCATAGAGAGAACAAAATTTGACTAAAATATACTTTTTATGGTTTGGATCTTTATGTCTTATAAGTCATGTAATTTTTTATCCATGTCCAAAATGAAAAAAAATAGAGATACGATCCCCTATTTTAATTAACCCTTTATTGGATTCCATAGACAAACCTCTCTTCTTTATTGATCATTGTTTATCACTAGGTTAAGGTTCTAGTACTCCTTTGGTGATCGAGGTTCCTCAAAAATATTTCTAAGATTGAAGGCTAGTGTAATATCCTCAAAGTCTAGAATACTTTGTTTGCTTATTTAGTGTTATAAATCTAACACATTCCATTTGAACTATGTTTTATCATACAATTTATGATATCATAAAATATGACTCTATCCATGGTTTGTGTGAAAATAGAGGATCAAAGCACATATACAATATCACCTCAATTGCTAAATATGATAAAAGAAATATGACATCTCCTATCATATTTAGTGAGACCATTCATGGAAAATGGTTAAAGTTTCATCACAGAATATGATTGATTTGTAGGGATACCTATCTATAATATTATATTTTACAATTGATAATATTATTATCAATCGTAAAGTAGGACATTCCTAGATGTAATTGTAGATCTACTTCAAACAATGTAGTATAATTTTAAATGACGATATGTATCTATGGTTCCTCTAATATTTTATGGTAATATATCATAATAATAAATTTATGATTTCATTAAATAGATTTATTTCATTTATAAGAGTAAAAAATTTATAGATCAATAGTGAGTATAAGTTTAAAAATTCACCCTTTAAAGGGATGTATGTTATTGGATGGATCTTATGGTGGATTAAAAAAATATCCAAAATTGGAAGGTGAGGAATACTTGAGTAAACAGAAGTGATGTCCAATGTAGGTGGGTGGGATTCATTTCTTCAAGACCATTAGAGTGGAGGTATTCCAATTACTCTTCAATTGAGGAGAATTTTTGAGTGATTCCATTAATGTAAGTTCCTATGACACTTTAATCCTTAGACAGTTGATTGTCTTCCATCTCTTGATGATGGATTGGACTCCCTCTTTCAAACTAGCCTTCCTCCCATTATCAGGATATGGAAGGAAATCAAGCATTTGAGGATGGATTAAATAAATCTAATGAAGGTTAGTTGTATTGTAGTATTGAATTATTATATCTATGCTCAAGATTGTAACAATTTTCATGCAATATGGATGCAATTGTGGACTTTTATGCATGGAGTGTATTGAATTGTTGTTATTCAAGACAAATTAAAAGTTTTACTACTCATGAATACAATGTCTTCCGAGCATGATGATGTTTCTAATTGTAAGCAAGAATATACTGTTGATGATGAAACAATAGAATTAGTAGAGGATCAAAAAACATGTTGATGAATAAATAAAAAAACAAGAATGAAGAAGCATTACAGTTTTGAATAAAGTTATCAAGGAAAGAAGTCAGGGTATAAAATTTGAGGTTGGTTGGAGTCAACACGACCAACCTATTGACCCCAATAAGACAATGTTCATTACTTATCTTGGGGTCACAATGAGGTTGAATATGATGATTGATATTGACTCATAGCAGTGAATCCTACCTGTTACAAAGGAAATCCTTTAGAAATATATAACGGTAATGTTACAATATACTTTCTCTATTTTATTGAAAAATTATATAATTAAACATTGATTTAGTTTTCGTTATTCCTTCCAGACTTCATTTATTTCAGAATATTTCCATAATAAATTTGTCTTGATGGCTACTAGAAAATCCCATAGATCTTCTAGACACATTTGATGAAGTTACATCTTAGGGGTGTTGAGGGGAAATAAAGCCCCACCCATCACTTTGTTATGCACACATTATAAAGTAGGAAATATGGACCAATTTCAGAAATCGTCATAACGAGAAATCATTTTAGGTTCATTCAGGTCGATAATATATTATTTGACCTTATTTATTTTATCCAACTAGATTCAAAATTGTTAATTTATGAAACAGAAATAAGAGTGCTGAAAATAAAGAGCATGCATCAAAACTAGCGTACCCCTATCACAAAGGAAGGATGTGGTATTCTTCATTAGAGAATAAATTTTTATGCATTTGAAATCAAAAAAAAAGTTTAATTATGTGATATGGAACAAAATATGTTCCTTTGTTTATATGTATATTGATGAATCAAAATCTAAATCCACTTCTATCCCACGTTATGTGCTATGGAAGGAGGCTCATATAAATATGGATGGCATATTAGTTGTTGTAAACACAAAAGAAGAATGGGAAGCATGTGTAATTATGATATAATTGTAATTCATTGTGATTTATAACAATATTAAATAAAATAAATATGTTCGTATTTTTTATATGGTTTAGACACAAGAATCGGCAACGACCATACCAAAAGAAAAGAAACTTTCTATGGCTTTGAAGCGGCCTGAAAAATATGGTCGTGTTAGATGATTGGATTTTGGAGTCTCTCATAGAACATTTTTCGAGAAGATAAAACCACATGAAGAAACATATAATATAATGAGAAGAATGAAAACACAGAATGACTCACTACAAGATATTATTTTTCAGTCTGTTTTGACAGACCAATGTATAAGAGAAGATCCAAGCAAACCGACGGTGGAGAAAATATCCACAGATGATCAAAATGATCCCACTAGCTTTGAGGCTAGTCATTCCCCCAAAAACTTACCTGGGGTAATCAATTTTTTCATTACACTTTCTCCTAAATATGAATCCAATAAATTCCATTAAATTTATATTACTAAAATTATACAGGGTGTAGTTGTATGTGATTTTTATCTATCAACACTGATGTACCTATATGTTGAGAGGGGTACATTGTATAATATATCATGAGACTAACTACATAATCAACCCCTCCCAAAGGATCACATGAGAGTGGGGATTGAGGTAGCTTATGATCTTAGTACGGAGTTGACTATTCCAATTGATGATCTAGATATTACAATAGTCAAAGCTTCTATTGGAGCTTTCATAGCATGGTTGTCTAATATTATAAAGATACATTAGGTTTTTCTTTAACAAATTTTTTCATATGAAAAAGATGTGACAATTTATGATTAAAGGTCTAAAGTGAGGTATGATATTATAGATGTATAAAGCGATGGAGAAACAAAAGATCTAATCAAGAAAATCTAGTGAATCGACCAAGAAAACAAAACAAACTTCCAAGAGTACCTTCTCACTTACAATTCCAGAGAAACATTTATTAACATTAAAACTTCATGTAGATACCAAATATAAAGATAAATCTATGTCTTACATTCACTATGAAGAAGAAATATTTGGACTTCTATTACAGATAAAATTTGTCTCAAGACTCTAAATGAGATTCTCAAGCATGAATGGTTGGGAATCTCAGTTGTGAATACACATATAAGGTACATTTTCATAATATGTCTATCAAAATACTAAGATAAATATGTTTATTAAAGTTAATAACTAATAATATTTTGTATAGGTGTTTATATTTAAACTATATAAATAAAAGATCATGCAAATCATGATTTGTATTCATTAATCCCAATATCATTTCTATAAAAGAAATTAATTTTGATAAGGAAAAAATTTCGGAGAAAAGAGATAAGTTACTCCAAGTGTTTAATAAAAAATCATTATATGAGAGACTCTTTTTGATACCTACAATGCAAGGGTAAAACTCTACAATCAAATCACATAAAATATATTTTTAATTTTTGTATTACTTAATTGTTATTGTTATTTTAAGAAGTATTGGAATATAATAGCATTCAACATAGACACCCTGAATATTTATTTTTTGGGATTGAATGCATGGATTTCCAACTAACCGACCATACATTATGTTTATTTTGGATATTTAATACACTAAAATCAACATTTTATAGATAAAATTTGAATAATATGTTCAGTCTATGTTTTAATGAGAATTATATTAAGATAATGTGGTTGCTAAATACAGGCTAAATCATTGCATGAGGTCATCGTTTGAAAAGCTAAATCCTATGGATTACTATAAGTGAAAAAAATAAGGTATATATAAGAAAATTTAACTATCAAAATATTTCAAAATAATTTACTTATTTTTGTTAATGTTTTTTTAGTGTTTGAAACAAGATAATTTAATCGATTATCGATATTATGTTTGAAATTTTATAAGAGAAATCATACAGCATGAAAATAAAAAGATCACCCAATAGGTAATTTTTTAAGGTAATTACAATCTCATAAAATATATTTTATAATCATTTGTTTTTTTATATTTTCTCAGTACTATCAAGATTTTTGAAAACAATGTTATTCAAAAGAAGAAATCAATTTGTTTAGAGATGAGTGGGTATTGTACTTTTTGTCAAAATGTATGCCGGCAAAATAGTCAGGTGATTACATGGTTTTTTTTATATAGTATGAGTTATTACCTTCAAAATATATTTGGGGTGTGAATAATTAGGGTTAAATTTCTTATATATTATTTTTTATCTCTTTCTCAAGAAGAATATTAATAGAGAAAATCAATTTGTTTAGAAGCGTTGAACTAAAAACAATAAAATTTTTGGGAAAATGCGATGGAGGATATAGAGGAATAGGTTAATGTATAGGCGGAGGTGGATGCAAAGGAAGAGGTGAAGGCAGAGGCAATTTCGGAGTCGGATACTGAAGTGGAGTAGGAGGCAGAGGTGAAGACCGAGCTGGAGACCGAGGTGAAGGAGGATAAGAATAATTGGATTGAAAACAATAAAATTGTTGGGAAATGAAGTATAATAATGATCATACCATTATTGTGTTTGAGAACAATTTTTTAAAATTGAACGCAACACTTTTCACTTATGATAAAAGCCATTTTTTGTCTTTCCAGTTTAAAATGAAATTTTAGTAAAAAAACAAATGTGACATAATCACAACCAAGAAAACACAATCATATTGTTATGGTACTTTAGGAAAATGATCAATATGTCATTTTTGAAGTTTATGGATCACCCTCACCTCAATACGACACACGGTGTGACAGGTATGACTCCAAATGCATCTTTTTATTCAAAACTAACATCAATTTTAATCAAAAAAACAACTGACATACTCAAAACTGAGAAAAAAATATTCTGATTGTTTTCATACTTTATTAAAATTATCCATGAGTCATTTAGGATGTTTATCATTCATTCGTGCTTCAATCTGATGCACAGTGTCATCAGTATGACTCCAAGTGCATATTTTTTTATTCAAAATTGACATTAATTTTAATAAAAAAACAATTGACATACTCAAAACAGAGAAAACACATTCATATTATTTTGTTACTTTAGGAAAATGATACATACATCATTTTTGACCTGTAGGGATTATCCTCACCTCAATCGGATGCATAATGTGACTGTTATGACTCCAAGTGTGTCTTTCTGTTCATAATTAACATTAATTTTAATCAAAAAAACAACGCACATACTCAAAAACTAAGAAAAAACATTCCAATTATTTTTATACTCTATTAAAATGATCCACGAGTCATTTGGTATGTGTATCATTCATCCTCTCAGCAATTAGACACATAGTGTGACCGATATGACTCCAAGAGAATATTTTTTATTCAAAATTGACATTAATTTTAGTAAACAAAACAAATGACAAACTCAAAACTGAGAAAACACATCCTGATTGTTTTGGTACTCTATGAAAACAATCCATAAATCATTTATGATGTGTATAGATCAACCACACCTTAATCTGACCCACAGTGTGACCGATATGACTCCAAGTGCATCTTTTTATTCAAAACTGACATTAATTTTAATAAAAAAACAATGGACATACTCAAAACTGATCAAACACATTTTTATTTTTTTGATAATTTAGTAAAACAATACATGATTCATTTGGTATATGTATCATTCAGTCGTACCTCAATCTGACGCATAGTGTGACCGGTATGACTACAAGTGCGTCTTTTTTATTCAAAATTGTCATTAATTTTAGTAAACAAAACAACTAACATACTCAAAAGTAAGAAAATTCATTCCAATTGTTTTGGTACTTTAGTAAAATGATACATACATAATTTTATATGTGTTTTTATTATCCACACCTCAATCCGATGCACAATGTGACCAATATGACTCAAAGTGCGTCTTTTTATTCAAAACTGACATTAAATTTAATAAAAAAACAACTGACATACTCAAAACTGAGAAAAAACATTTCGATTAATTTGATAATTTAGTAAAAAGATACATGAGACATTTTGGATTTGTATCATTCTACTTCACCTCAATCCAATGCACAATGTGACTGGTTTGACTCCAAGTGCGTCTTTTTTATTCAAAATTAACATTAATTTTATTAAAAAAACAACTGACATACTCAGAACCAAGAAAACACATTCATATTGTTTTATTAATTTAGAAAAACTGTATATATGTCATTTTTTGACATGTAGGGATCTTTCTCACCTCAATCTGATGCACAGTGTGACCAATATGACTCCAAGTTCATCTTTTTTATTCAAAAGTGAAATTAATGTTAATCAAAAAAACAACTCACATACTCAAAACTGAGAAAAAAATTCTGATTGTTTTGATGCTTTAGTAAAATGATACATGAGTCATTTGGGACACATATCATTCATTCACACCTCAATCTGATGCATGGTGTGACCGATATAACTCCAAGTGTGTCTTTTTTATTCAAAATTGACATTAATTTTAGTAAAAAAATTAACATTCTCAAAATCAAGAAAATGCATTATGATTGTTTTGATACATTAATACAATGATCCATACATAATTTGTGACATATAGGGATCACCCAAACATTAATCAGATGCACGGTGTGGCTGTTATGACTCCAAGTGCATCTTTTTATTCAAAATTGACTTTAATTTTAATCAAAAAAGTTGACATACTCAAAATTGAGTGAAGACATTTGGATTATTTTGATACTTTAGTACAATGATGTATGAGTTTTTTGGGACATGTATCATTCAATTGCATCTCAATACGACACATGGTGTGACTAGTATGGCTCCAAGTGTGTATTTTTTATTCAAAATTGACATTCATTTTAGTAAAATAAACTAACATACTATATAATTGTGTTTTCTTTTTCTTGTATTTGTGTTAGAAATTTTATTTCATTTAAATTCAGTATTTTTATCTTATTTTGATATTTTTTTGTTTCTACTGATGTAGTGTGTTTTTGTAGCACAATGCACCTGTTTAGGGTGATGCAGTGTGCTGCAACATCACAATATAGTTTTCACCTATATCAGTGCTACTAACTATGCTGATAAATCTGTCATTTATTAGAACTTTTAGAAGCATGAATAAAGTACTCTTTAATTTGGGATTATAAAGGAGTTGATAAAGTATATCTATATCAGCACATTAAAAATCATTGATAAATGGGGTCTTTTATCAGTTCTTTTAAAAGCGCTAATAAATAGTACTTTTATTAGTTATTTTATTTTCACTAATAAATCCATCGTTTATCAGCACTTTTTTAGCACAGATAAATTCCATGGACTTTAACTGCACTAAGGTTATTATCACTTTTCTAGCACTGATAAAGGCTGATTCTAGTGCTGTTAAAAGTGTGTTTCGTAGTTGTGATTAACATAATTATACAATGTCATAACTGCTCAATGTTTTGAAGTTTAAGTTATTTCAAAGTGAAAAGGGTATTTTTCTCAAAACAATATATGAAACTCATTTTATTTCCATGGGTTATGATAAGATGAATGTTTTATGATCTTATGACACATATATGTATGATTTTAATCATGTTATGGATGGATCTAGAATTATATAATCCACCAATGCATTGAGTAAAGATGGACATCTCATGAGATAATAAGGATTGGAATAAGAAGTGAACCCTCTTCAGTAAGAGACTCTGTCCTCTATAATAGTCTTTGGAGTGAACCTTAACTAAGGATACAATGGAATTAAGAGTGAAATCAATCCATTGTGATAATTTTGATAGAGAACCTTCACTAGAGAAATGATATTCTATGCTTATATGTATGCCACAACCTTATTTCAATTTTATACTTTCATGGATTATTTTTTTTATTATTTTATGGTTCATGCCTTATGAACCATAAAACGTTATTTAATAATTCAAGATTATGCTATATGATATGCTGGGTATGAATTTTCAAATGTTAATCTCATGTTCTTATACTCTTATTTCAATGTTATGTTTAAGTGATCATTGATATTTCTAATATTTATCCTTATTGAGAATTTTATCTCAATCTTTCTTATGTTTTCTTTCATCAAATTATGTTATGTCTAAGAAGAATATTATATGAGAAGAACGTGTATTGTAAAATATATTGAATATTGATATATTAAGATATAACCATGTGCCATTAGTGATTAATAAAGTGTGTAAAAATACATGTAACTATTTAAATCAGTCACCAATGACATACTCCATTATTAGTTACAAAAAATGGTATTTCTAACCTCACCTATTGTGAATGTCAAGTGTGACCGTGAAGCAACCTCACATGAAAAATCTACCCCTCCAATTCCTTTTATTTCAATATCATTATAATGCATGACCTTGAGAATAATACTATAATAACATGTCATTTTTTCGACTAAAATTATTCGTACACAAATAACTTTAGATCATTGATTCATTGTTATACTTAAGGCTGTTAAGTAATTTACTGGCATAGAGATATGAATCACTTGGATATCAGATATTAGATATGAATATTGGTTAAACAATATTATATCGGTTATATATTTTAAAAAATTCATCTGTTTGACAAACCATTAGTGACAACATGATCCTAGAATTAATATGGTCATCTTAAGACTGATGTTGGATACCTTTTTCAGACTCATGACTCGGTTCATGAATCTCCACCCTTGTGCTTTCCCAAGGATCCATCTCAATTCGAACCTATAAACCAGTTTCCTTTACTAGCCTTTCTCCTTTCATAACCACTCCACGAGGTACAACTAGTTGTAAACGAAGGGCTTGTGGATGGTTTTTCAGTGCTTGTCGAAGAAATAATCTAACTTGGCATCTATGAAGTTCAATATGACCCTGACAGGAGTCTTCTAGATCATGTTGTTCCTCTGTGCAAGGTTCTCACCAACGAGCTTCTGGTCTCTGAGCTACTTGTCACCTCCCAAGGCCAAATTCTTACCATTTCCCTAATAAATGAGAACTTCCAAGGATAGAATGCTACTGGTGTAACATCCAAAATTTATTATGATGGTCACCACCTTCTTCCCGTGATATTCCCTAGTGTCTATTCTATTCAGAAAGGATGATAGAGCCTGATAACCACCAGCTCAGCTTGGCAGCAGAACTGGTCCCTAACATCCACATCAGGGACAGTTCCCATGAGATTCTGACCAACGTGCACCCATTTTCCCCACTATTTGAGATGCATCACGGCTTCAACGTAAATTGAGATGAATATGTCCAGCCTATTCACCACCTTCCATGCCAGGAAGAGCTCAATGTAGTTGGATTTGAAGACATCAATGGCTTCCCTCACCCTACACTAGTCAGCGTCAATTTTCAATGGGTGCACAAGGCTTGTCTTTTGTCTGGTTGTGTCCGATGGAATGTTTGACCTGGAGTGGGTTACATGGATGTGGGATTTCACGAAAGGCATCGAGGGGTTTTGGACGTTTGGACCCGACCCGAAAACTAAGGCTTTCCCTTTCTATGGTTGGGCTATTTTTATTCTTAGCAGGATGGGGTACGACCATCATTACATACTTTGAATTGTACATCATCAGGATTTAGAAACACTAAGACTAAAAAATAGCCAGGAAAAACCCAGAGAATTGAAAATTAAAAAATTTAGGGAATAACAATCAAAAAAGAAAATATTATTCATGAATACATGTGGACTAACACCTTCACATAGTAATACAATTAATTTTCACCATTATCTTTCATGCTTGATTATTATGATTAGTTTAATCTTTACATATGATATTTATAATATTGTTATGTTTTTGGAATTATAATATCATATCTTCTTTTTTACCACCTCCATGAAATGATGTGATTCGTTTTTCCTTTTCACTTTACATGGATAATAATAAAGATAGATTTAATGTATATATATGTTATTCATGATTTAATTTATATATATTTCATTCATAATATAGATTTAATGTATATGTTATTCTAGAATGATAAAATAATATCTATCCTTTTTTCCTCAAATGGTGTTAATTATTTTTCTATCTCTACTTTTTATGGATAACAGTAAATATAAATATAATAAAAATATATGATATTTTTATGATGGTTAACATTATATAGATTATGTAACAATGATCAAAGTTCAAATATCAGGATTACCAAACTAAAATTCTCATGAAAAATGAAACAGTTAATACCAAGAAACGACAATTTTAATTAGGAATTATTAATAAATAAGTGTTGAAATGTTATAAGTAGATCATATATGATATTATAAATTTATACATGATTATAATATGGAAATGTAATATATTTAAATTTATTATAAATGATATTAGAGTGCTTACAAAGCAAGTCAAACTTGAGGTAAGAGATTTATATTAGAATCTCATTATTTATCAAGATTGTTTATGATTAAGCTTCTCATGATGATATTTTATGACATGTCTATCAAGAATCTCAGGAATTTTCTTCTATTAAATATTTTTAAGTAAAATTGAATTTATTTATCTTTTTTATTGAAAATCATTTTTATTTCATATTCATGTTTTCTAAAAAAAATTCATGAATGTTTTTTATATTTTCCTATAATTTTTTAAAATTATATTTATCCATGATTGATTTTTTGCAAAAAAAAATTAAAATTAACCTTCTTATTATTTTATGAATGATGTACTTTTGACTTTTGAAAATGTGAAAGAAATATTTGTTTTAACACACATGACATAAAAATAATTTCAAACTGTCATGACTGCTCAATGATTTTAACCTTAAGTGATTTCAAAGTGAGAATGATATTTTTCTCAAAAAAAGTTTCAGTAACTTTATAAAGTCATTTTTTATCTATGATAACATCCTTTAATGTTTCTTTTTATTTAATGGAGATATGATCCAATGACATCATCCATTTTCATTCTTTAGATGACTTATGATGATGAAAATTTAAAGATGATTCTATGAAAGTTGTTTTTTCATTATGTGATAGGTGGATCCAAAATTATATAATCCTCCAATGAGTTGAGTAAAGATGGACATATCGTGAGATAACAAGGATTGTAATATGGAGTGATCTTAGTTCAGTAAGATACTTTGTCCACTATGATAGTCTTAAGAGATAACCTTAACTAAGGATATGATGAAATTGAGAGCAAACTTAATCCATTGTGATGGTTTTGATAGAGCCTTGACTCAAGAAATGATTTTCTATGTTTATATGAATTCCATAAACTTATGTCAAGGTTATAATTTCAAGACTTATTTTTTAATTATTTTATGATTCATGTCTTATGAACCACCAAGATTTATGTCATGATTTGATATTATGTTCTACAATATTCTAGATATGAATTTTCAAACGTTAAACTTCTGTTCTCATTATCTTATGTCAATGTTATGTTTAAGTGATCATTGATATTTCTAATTTTTATCCTTAATGAAAATTTGAACTCACTTTTTTTATGTTTCCTTGCATCTAGTTATGTTATGTCTAAGAAGAGTATTATATGAGAATAATTTCACACCAATATGGTTTGAAAATATTCGTTTGAAAAATGGAATAAGATTCAAAAATAAATGTAGAGACCCAGTTTTTTCCTTGTAATACTTTAAAATATTTCTATATATATTTCCAGAGCTAGGTGTTGAGACGACATATGATTCTGAGGCCAAATGTTCCTGGAATTGATATTATAAAAATATTACAAATATCTTATATTGTGCACATAGTTAATTAAAGAAAATGAGATAAATCATAAATGGTTGATTAAATCAGAAATCTAAGACTATGACTGAGTCTGGAACATGATGTTTACCCTAGGCGCAACCTAAAGTGAGTCATCATGAGATGTTCAAACCCCTCACTCGTTGGTGATGCATTTAATTGATAAATTAATTTATTTACTTAATTAATTAGATTATTTTCCAATGCAATGCATATGTCTATAAATATATCATTTTGGATTTTTGGATAGCATTGGTCTCATAACCCTGAAATCATTAGAAAGTTCTCTCTTTCTTTTTTGATGGTAGATCATGATGAACAATGAAGAAACATCAGATCAGATTGGATAAAGATGCGTAAAACACAACAGATCCTCCTCCTATATTGGTGAATGCTTTCTTCATCAGTGATCGATCCAAAATAGATATTGGAATTGTAAATTTGGTGTTTTACTCCCTTTTAATTAATTATTGATCATATCAACCGTTTTTCTTCGATCTTCACCCTTTTGCAGCCTTTTCATGTGCTCATGTACATAAATTAATTTGTTTTCAATTATTTTCTAACACTTGGATCCTCATTCTTGATCAAATGGACAATAATACTTAGTTCTTTTTTCCTCCTAGTTTTTCATTGTGTTCATCACCGGTTGGATCCCTGTGGTCCTAGTTTGACTTTTTCGAGAGGTAGTAAGCCTAATCATACCCCTGATTTATGGTGGATCGAATAAATGATAATGGACAGATGAACCAAGATTAGACCTAGGAGGCATGAGATGTGACAAGATTGATTCTGAGTGGAGGCCATGTGCAAAGTCTCATGGAAGAGCCTACTCAGCTTGAAAGTGATGATGGTTGGGATCAGATCTCTTACGGGGTGGTTATACATGGTCAACATGGTGAGCCTTAATAATAATTATTATTAATGATAATAATGGTGGAATAAAATGTTTGGTTAATTAAATTAAATGGTTTTAATTTAATAAAGGAAAATAATTTTAAATTAATTGGTTTTAATTTAATGAGATATGAGATATAAGATATAAGATATTAGATATAGGATATCACATATCAGAAATAGGATATGAGACATCAAATATGAATCTTGGTTAAACAATCTTATATTTTAAACGAGGCGTCTGTTTGACAAACCATCAGTGACAATGTGCTTCTAGAATTAATACGCTCATTTTGAGACCAATGTTGGATACCCTTTTTGGATTCTTATCTCGGTTCATGAATCTCCACCCCTATCCTTGCCCCAGGATTCATCTCAACTCGAACCTATAAACCAGTTTCTTGTACTGGCCTCTCTCCTACCATAACCGCTCCACGAGGTACAACCCATTCTAAACAAAGGGATTGCAGATGGTTTTATAGTTCTTTACAAAGAAATGATCTGGCTTGGAATTGTTGAATTTGAAGATAACCCTAACCGGAGCCTTCTAGATCATGTTGTTCCTCAGTGCAAACTCCTCACCGGTGAGCTTCTGGTCTCCAGGTTTCTTCTCGCCTCCCAAGGCCAGATTCCCGCCATGTCTTGAATAAATGAGGAAATTTTAGGACACAACGTTGTTGTCATGAACTTCGGAATTTACAATGTTGGTCTCCACCTTCTACCCACGATATTCCATGGAGTCTATTCCATTTGTGAATGGATGATGGATACCGATGACCACCAGCTCGTCTCAGCAGTAGAATGGGTCCCCAAATTCCATACCTAGGATGGTTCCCATGAGCTTCTGACCAGTGTTCACTTATAAACCACAAAGTTAATAGATTGAAACCCTATAAAAGTGGTATCACCTGCCTACTAAATAAATACTTTACAGAGATCATTAAAATCACAAATTTAATATATTGAAACCACATGTGATTAGTATAAGGGGATAAAACTAACAAATTAGAGTTATAAAATGAGAAACAATGTTAGAAAATCACATACTTCAATAATAAAGGTTGAAAAAATAGGAAAAAATAGAAATATTTTTTAGGAAAAATATATAGATAAATCATAAAATTTTCTCCCCTTCAACCACTCTTTGGATTGAATTAAGCAAGGTTGATCACTTAGATTTTATTTGATGGTAAAAAAATGATTTCATTTTTGATGTGATAATAATATCCAGTTATAAAATGGAGTGAGAAATATAAAAAATAAATTGACACTAAATGTAACATGGAAAACCCCCCAAATTGATAAAGGGTTAAAAACCATGACCAAAATAGAATAATTGGTATGAATGTTTTGGATATAAACATACTCTCTTTCACAAGGAGAAAACCACTTAAATCTATCTCTCTTTGATAATAGAGAACCACCTCACAAGCACTGTTAATAAAGTATAACTAATTGATGTTTCTTGCGTAAATGATTTCAACTAGAGTGATACCTCTTTTATATAGGTGAATCCCCTCTTTCCAACACCTCTCTCATTGCTCTCGATGGGTGGTGGGATTGGCCGACCACCTCATCTACCACCACTTTACCCCTTTTGACAAATTCGAGGGGGAGCACCAATTATCACAATAAAAAATAGTGGTGGTTGTCGTGTATGGAACAGATGTTTGATGCTGACGTATCTATCACTTTCGAGATTTGATTAAGAATAAATCACATCTTCATACATATTTTCTATTTTTCAAAACATTCTATTCACATCTCTCTAAAGCCACTTGAGAATCTGCGTCATTTGAACTTATGAGAGTAAGTATTCTTAGTCAGGAATTCTATCAAGTTTTCCTTGGTGTAAATTTTCTATAAGGGTACGCTTCCTTCCCCCACCATATCTAATATAAAATGATATTACAGCTTAATGTGTTTCTTCCTTGAATAAAATTATGAATTCATTACAATATATAAGCTGTAACGATTATCACAAAATAAAGGAATTCACTTTTTTTTTAATTTGATCTCCTCCAACAATCTTTTAATCCCAATTAATTATTTGCAGGCATCACCAGTACAAAAATAGTTTAAAACGAAATGATTTTAATGTAATTTATTTGTAAATGGAATTAAAAATGGTTTTCGATGCTGATTATAAATTAACCAATGTCAAAAACCATTGGTTGAGTTTTTTCACATAAATAATAAAATAAGAGACATGAAAAACATATTTTTTATGTCCGTTATTTTATAGCCAATAATGAAAACCCATAAAAACATTTTAAAAAGTCTTTTGTTTAAATGTAATTGTAATTATCTCAATTCAAAAATTGGTTTGACAACTTTTCTAACCTAATTCATATCTTTGTGCGACCTTTATTCAATATAAAACCTAAATCTCTCATGATCCTTCATGACTCCTTTCGTGTCTTTGTTTGACAACTCTACTTCATCATTCTTCGATTGTTGTAGTTGGTATTCTTCAATGATTCCCTCAAAGGAATAAACCCTAAAAACTTCTTTTTATATGATACAAGAGGCTACATATTGTGGGTTTACAACATGCCTGAGATGTAGCCACTGATTGCGATAATTTTGGCATATGAATGATAAACATTATCATTTAGATTGAACTTACACGCAATTATTATTCAATGAAACATTTCATAAGTTCAAATTCATGAGAGTTAAATTTATTCATGCATATGAAGCATGAATTAGCCGAGATATCAACTCATGCGTCATAAACACATGATTTAATGCATGTATTTCCAAGGAGAATCTTTTGGATTATTTATAGACCACTACCATGTGGTTGTAGAGTGTGGATGTTTGGTCGAAACTCCCTTAGCCTGAATCTCACTTATTATACATCCTTTGTGTATGATATGTTAACACATCCTAGAGGATGGAAAATCCCACACATACAATGTGAGATTCTACTCGACCCAGGGATTCTTTTAGAGAGACGATGTCTTTTGTTTGATCTTAGTGATCTCTCTCAAACCAATGTGATGGTGATCGAGATGATATAGATGCTCTTCAATGTATAGTATGTCTCACATTTACAATAATCCATTATTTTTGGTTTTATCACATTTTCATTTATCTCTCTTGGGGGATCTTTAAATAGGGGTTTAAATCGCTTCTACATGTTCTAATAATCGTTAATAGATTCCAACAAAACCCTTAAGTGATATTAGAGTAATCCCATGATTTAGATTTTGAAATATTTCTCAAAATGAATAAGAAATTGAAAACATATCAACATTTCACGTTTTTGAAAATTCTGTTTAATAAATGGTTTGTGTTTATGTAGTTGGGCTATATAAAGGTAACCAATACATTACCCTTTCACAACTCAGTTGTTTAAGAGTTACCAAGGAATTAGCTTTAGGTCGCTCATGTAAAGGTAACTCATGACTACCTTTACATGAAGGGGTTCACATAAAGGTGATTGCAAATTTCCTAAATCTACATAAAGTTTGTTCTGTAAAGGTTATGCAATAGTTTTAAAACTTTTATAAGGGTTACTCACTACCAAAATACACCTTTTAACAATGCTATAAATCAATTTTATCAGTGCTATAAAAGCGTTGATAATATAACCTATGTTAAAAAAGGGTCTCTTTTATCAACATTAAAAAAACGTTGACAAAGGCCCCTTTTATCAGTGCCTTTTTAGCACTGGTAAAAGGGGTCTTTTATCAAAACTAAAAAAGTGCTGATAAAAGGGGGCTTTATCAACACAGATAAAATTCAAAAAAAAATTAATTTTTTTTTCAATCACTACTAGAAATTAGAGTTATATTAACACTCCTATACTAACGGTTTGTCCAAAATTGTTGGGATCACTCCCTTATAGAAACCCAATACCAACAATTTTTTTCAAACCAATGGCATAGGTCCATTGTAGATACCCTATATTAAAGGTTTTGGAATAAAATTTGGTATAACTCCTTTGTAGAAACCATATACCAATGGTTTTGTAAAAACCATTACTATAGGTCCCTTATAGAGACCCTATACCAACAGTTTTAGCAAAATTGTTGGTATAGGTCCCAAAAATCAGGGAACCTATACCAACATTTTTGAGAACCAATGGTATAGGTCACCATATTTTTTAGGGATTCTTTTGTCAAATAACATTAAATACATAAAAACGTTAAATTAATTGTAATTATATATATATATATCAAATTATGCTCGTAAAAGTCATTGTACTTTATTAGTTAGGTTGTTGGAATATAAATGGGAGGTACTACAAAGGGTTTTGAAAACCGTTGGTATAGGTTTTTCGTATGACCTTTACCAATGCCAGAATAGCCTACGCCCCTCCAAACTGTTAGTATAGGATTTTTTTTAGAAGTGAATTATGAGGGTTGAGACCACCCCCCCCCCCTTTTATCAGCACTCCCCTCCAATTTAATAGTGCTTCTCTAGCCCCCCTTTAACAATGTTAGGCCCTCCCACTTCACACACCTGCACCCCTTGCCTTTAGTGAGTTTTAAACCTCAGACCTCCCCCTCACGGATTTTCATCTTTTCCACTCCTCTATATTGTTTTGTTTTTTATTTTATGATATATATATTTATTTATATATATTTCATTACATTTTTATTCATATATATATATATATATATATATTTATATAATTATTTTTAAATGAATATATAAAATATGTTTTCTGGGTGTGTGTTTATAAATATATACATACATACATATATTTATTTATATATATATATATGTATATAAATATAATTATACATATTTAGAATTATTTACATATATTATATGTTAATATTTATATCCATATATTAGAATATATTGATAAAATATAAAATTTGATATGGAGGGAATTTTAATTTTTTTTATTTATTTTTATGGGTTTAGGTTTTTATTATTTTGGAAAATGGGGCAGAACAATGCCAAATCAAGTGGTTTTGTTTTTTGGAAAAAAATGCCGAAGCGCCACTTGAAGTGGTGCTTCAGACAATCGGACTGCAAATCGCCACTTGGAGTGGAACTGATATTCTATTTTCTAACTCTATCAGTGCCACTTCAAGTGTCACTTGAGATTTCACCCCCTATAAAAGGGGGTTCCCCCCCCCCCACCATTCATGTTCAACCTTCCTCTCAAACTCTTTATTCTCATGTTGATATGTCTCTCCCATTGCTCTGCCTCTCCCATTGCTCTCCCTGCATAGCTGTTTTTCTCTGAAGCACCAAAACCTCTTTGTAAATTTGAGGTATTTTTTTTAAATTTGTTTAATATTTAGATTGATTGATTTATTTGTTTAGTTCATAGTTAATGTATTTTATTTAGAAACAGTAATAGATTATTTTCATTATTTTTAATTAATTAACCAATTCTTACTTATAAAATTATAATTACTTTGTTATTTTAATTAGTTGTAATTATTAAGTAGTTAATAGTAATTATTAATTAATTAACTATAATTTGGTAACTAATTAACTGTAATTAGTTAATTAATTAACTGTAATTACTAATTAATCGTAATTATTAATTAATTAATTTAGTAATTAAATTTAATTATTAAGTAGTTAAATATAATTAGTAATTATTTAACTATAATTAGTAATTAATTAAATATAAATAGGTAATTAATTAAATCTAATTAGGTAATTAATTAATGTGATTAGGTAAATAATTAAATGTAATTAGGTAATTAATTATCTAAAATTAGGTAATTATTCAACTTAACTTTTTTATTATCAAAGCACTTTTGAGGGAAAAGTGAGAAACCATAACGTTCAACCAGAAATGACACCATCAAAAGACATAACACATTCATGGAAACATAATTTGAGCCTATTAGAGACCTTATCCCTAAATAATTTCCAAGATAACGTACATACCTATGTTTCTGGATCTTCCCTTATAAAGTCTTCAAAGCGGTATGCCATTTTCTCCAACGTTTGATTGTACTCTTCGCAGTTTATCCTCCCTTCATTAAAACATCTTACCAGGATTAGATCCTGTTTATCAATCCATTCAGTCTGCTCGGTATTGGTCTCCACTTGAAGCCCTTGTCACATCATTCTATTTGCTTCCTCTTCTGTGGCCTTGATAACAAGGACCATCTCTGTCATATCTTCTCCCGAATGTGCTAGGAGTTCCCATGGGTCCTTGTTATTGGGCTTCTCCATCTCTGTCTCGAGTGGCCGATCACCCCTAGCATTCTTAGTCTTACCCGAACTCTGGCCAAGATTTTCCTTCTCAGACTTTCCCTGCACAATATTAGCATCAGTAGTTAGGCGTTCCATTTCTTTTACTTTGATTGTTTTTCTTGATCTAGTCTCCATTGGTTTCGGTAAGGAAGAATAATCCTTGTATCCTTTGTTCTTCTTCCCATTGTTTAAGGTGCAGCTTCCCGCATCCAATTTGGATTTTGTACCTTTTTCTTTCCCGACCTGCAACCAATTTGCAGGATTGGAAATTGAAGGGGCAACCAATTAGGTAATTAACTCTAATTAGGTAATTAATTAATTTAATTAGGTAATTAATTAAATGCAAATATCTAATTAATTAAATTTAATTAGATAATTAATTAAATGTAATTTGGTAATTAATTTACCATAATTATGTAATTAATTAATGTAATTAGGTAATTAATTAATGTAAATGGGTAATTAATTAGTTAACTATAATAAGAAATTAATTAAATATAATTAGTTAATTAATTAACAATAATTAGGTAATTAATTAACTCTAATTAGGTATTTAATTAATGTAATTAGGTAATTAATTAATGTAACTTGGTAATAAATTAATTGTCATTAAATAATTAATTAATTATAATTAGGTAATTAATTAACTATAATTAGGTAATTAATTAACTATAATTAGGTAATTAATTAACTATAATTAGGTAATTAATTAATGTAATTAGGTAATTAATTAAATCTAATTAGGTAATTAATTAATGTAATTAGGTAATTAATTAATTGTAATTAGGTAATTAATTAGTTAACTATAATTAGTAATTACATAATTGTAATTAGTAATTAGGAACTAATTAATTTTAATAAATACATTGTTAAATGTAATTATTAATTAATTAATTTAGTAATTAACTGTAATTATTAAGTATTCAACTATAATAAGTAATTAATTAACTGCAATTAAGTGATTAATTAACTATAATTAAGTAATTAATTAACTATAATTAGGAAATTAATTAACGTAATTAGGTAATTAATTAAATATATTTAGGTAATTAATTAGTGTAGTTAAGTAATTATTTAACACTAATTAGGTAATTAATTAACTATAATTAGGTAATTAAATAATTTAATTAGGTAGTTAATTAATTAATTGTAATTAGTAATTATATAAATGTAATTAGAAATTACATAAAAGTAATTAGTAATTAGAAACTAATTAATTTTAATGAATGCTTTAATTGTATTTAATAATTAATTAATTTAGTAATTAAATGTAATTACTAAGTAGTTAACTATAATTAGTAATTAAGTAATTGTAATTAAGTAATTAATTAATTGTAATTAGGTAATTAATTAATTGTAATTAGGGACTTAATTAAGTCTAATTATTTTAATTAGCGAAGTAATTATTTGATAAATTGCTTATAGAATATACCCTTGCATTACATTCTAGGTATTCTAATGAATTTAGTTTTTCATCTATATTGTTCCCGGTTTGTAATTGAAGTTATAAACATGAATTTAGTTATTGAATATATTTTTGTGCATATTAGGTGTTGGAGTTGTTATGAATTGAATGCTCTCTTGAGTAAAGTATCCCTGGGTAGAGGGGATTTGGCTCAGACCACCTACTTTCCTATAGGATTTCAATGGCTAGGAATGTGAATGGGGTTGGCTATATGTCACTCCAGGCTTACTCATGTTGAGTTTGTCAATATCATATAACTCTTTGCTTTTACATGAAATGTTTGTGTACCTCATGCATATTATTCATGTGAATATGTATGAATATGTTTGACTTCTATTTTTGGGAAAGTAACACAAACTTGTGGGTTTTTTAAAGAGTTACACATCAATATGGTCTTCACATATTGATTTGGTGGAGGGATTACGATTCCAAACTAAATTAATAGAAACATGCATTTATGAACTGATTCTCTGATCATATTTATTTTATAACGATGGTTTCTTTTAGGTAAAAAAATATAGATGTTAATATTTAATGAAATGGTCAAATAATTAAGACATAAAAAATGTAGTTATAGTATATGACCAGAAGGTGTTGTGATACTTGGAGGTTTTATAACTTTGGAATCTGTTCAAAAGAAAATTCATTGAAAGTTAAAACTAATGAGGAATCAAGTGATATAATCCATCAAATACAGACATATGAAATTTATAAATAGGTTTTAGCATTTGGAATATCCATTAACCGATGATGAAGAATGGGAATACATACTTTCATTGGTTATGTATCAACCCAAGAATCAAATTATGGATTTGTATGTCACTATATCTACAATGAATATTCCATCAATATTGGAAATTGATCCATCACAACGTCATGATACTATGTCATATCCTCCTTCTATAACACATCTAGAAGTTCCATCAGCAATGCTAGCTATTCCATCGTGTCCTTTGGAAACAGTTTTAATGGATAGTTCTCTATGTACTTTAGATTCATTGGTCTATTATTTTGAGGATGATGACAATTTAGAATAAGAATATGAAGAGGAAGTTGAAGAAGAGGAAGAGCATGTGGAAGAATAGTCTATTCCCACTCATGTGAGGTTTAATCGACTTTTTAACCATCCTCATCTATTGGATTCATGGTCAACCAAACCCATGAATAGATTGCCATAATTTGATTGGTTAGTTATTACTCCCAGTACAGAATTTCCAAGAAACATTGGTGGAACTAATCGAGTGTTAGATGAAGGTGTTTTGTATATTGGAAGAGAGTTTGAGAGAAAATATGCTATGAAAAATGTGATAAAACAATATCACATTGAAATACATTACTCTTATGCTATAGAAGAGTTAAAAAGGTCTTATTATGTGATCTTTTGTGACAAATATGATTCAAAATATCAAATAATTTTGTGAGATATAATTAATAACACTTTTTACACTTGGTGCATCACTAGATTTACTCCACACACATGTGTGAACCCAAGCTTGTCACAGAAACACTCTTCAATAGATATTGAGTCTGTTTCAACTATTATTGTTGAAATTATTAGTATGACAAAACATTCAGGTCATTCTAGTGGTGGAGAGAATAAAACAACTTTTGGGTATCAAATATCTTACTAGAATTCAATGGTGGCATGATAAAAGGCTATTGTGAAAGTGTATGGTTATTAGAACGACTCTTATTGAGTTTTACCAAAATTTATGGAGCTTTTATGTCACAAAAATCAAGTGATCTATCAATTACATAATACTGAATATATTAACCAACAAAACCAAGTTGACCAATCGATGGTTATGTTTGATAGGGTGTTTTGGACATTTTTACCAGGTGTGGAAGCTTTTAGACATTGCAAGCAGTTTATACAGATTGATGAAACATTTCTGTATGGAAAGTATATAAGAAATTTATTGATTACTGCCACACAAGATGGAAATAATGCCCCTCTACCTTTTGAATTTGTAATTGTAGAGAAAGATAACTTCTAATAGAATATATAAATTTGTAAAAAAATAGACTAAAATGTATTCATCCCATGACAACCCTCATGTGTCTAAGCTGATATTCCTTGGACATTCAATTTGAATTAATGAGAGGTTCCATATGATTGGATCTATTTTTAAATCCCCTCTAGATTTTATTTTAACTAATTCAAAATAGTTTCCTATGGTTACTTGTTTGACAGTCACTTCCATGACTATGGATAATAGGAAAATCTAATAAGAAACATAATTAAGGAAAAAATATAAATTGATAAATAGATCAACAACTTAAAGAAGATGAACAATGTGATAAGTGAATATCAAATGATTTTATTGATAGTCATCTGTTTTGATTACTCTAGTTCAAGATACTAGGGTCATTAAGAGATCAAAATAGTGAATGATTTATATTCCCATGTCAAAGGTAATTTGATGAATTTTCCAGATGAAGCTATTTCATTGATATATTTTTTTCAATGAAATATTTGAATAAAATCATAGATAGTGAAAAAATATATTTCCATGTAGAATTCATTGATTATTATTGTTGGCATATGCAATACCCTCACAAAAATAGTGAGTGAAAAAGACGAAATTATCATCTATGTCAAGACACTATTGAATTTAAAATTTTGTGCCAATGAATGTTATTGTTTTTAATACATATATATAATTATATATTTATAATTATACATAAATATAAATATTTTTTTACAAATATTTATATGATTATAAATAAAAAATTATATATTTACATCATTATAAAATTGTAATAAATATATTTATTATATTTACATTATATATTTATAATTATATAAATAATTTTTTATTTATAATTATATATATATTCATATTTATTTATAATGAAATATATAAATACATATTTTCAATTCTGTTAATAATAAAAGTTTATCTATATATATATTTTTATTTATTTTAATAAAAATTATTTGTATATACCTATATATAATACAATTTATAAAAAAAATTATTACATTTTATTTATATATTTAAATAATTATATATATGTTTATAAATTTTAAATATAAGGTTTATATATATATATAAACCAGGAAAGTCCAATCAAAGGTAAAAACTTTTGACCATTTATTAAAGAGAAAGCAAAAGTACAGTAAACAAGAAGGATGAGTTCATGCACCTTTCCCACATCCAAAAGACAAGTCCAGTCATAAAAGACAACTACAAGTCATAATAATCATATCCCTCCCCACATCCTTAATAAGGGTCTTTCTCCACAGTGACTGATTCCCATTCAAAAATCATTTGATAAGACTTCATGAGTTTGACGTACTGCTCTCGACGCTTCAATTTTTCCAAAGAGAGATGCCCCTTACAAAATTGCTTGTTAGTACGATCCTTTTTAGAGGCATGGTCATCCCATCTTTCCCTCTTATAAGAAGATATGGTATTCACCAGCTTTGGCAGATAAGAATAGTCTTTCCTCGGTGTTCTCCTTGGTGGAGAAGTCATAGCGCCTTCACTTTCAGATATCTTAGTTCTCCCGACTGGCACAATATCAATGTTGGAAGGTTTGACAATGCCACTATAATTTTCCTTATCACTACCAAAAACATCCCCTCACTTGTCAGTTCTATGCACAGAGACATAATTTTTGGATACATTATTTTTTTCAAACAGATCATTCTTTGAAGTATCCAAAATCCCTCCTCCCATCAGCTAAGAGGGCCTATTAATATCAATCAGGGCTAAGCTTTGAGAGCACACCACATTGGCAGGCTCATCATGATACTCCTTTCCCATTGCATCAACTTTAATTACTACATGTTGGTTATTGGAGGAAAATTTCCTGTTGTTATCTCCATACACTTAAGGACCTTACATTTTTTTTAAAGGTTGGGGTCGAAGCCTCATTTTTATTAAGAAATCAAAGCAAAGACCTCTTTTAGTAGTCGGGTTACTATTCACAGAATGGTATTTGGGAAAAATATTTGGGCCTACGGGCTATGTAATGGGCTACAAGACCACAGGGAAAGGGTTGGCAGCATCGCTCCACAAAGACAAATTTCCTACCCCAAGATCAGACTAATCCGACCAAAAACCTTCTTGAATGTCAGATTCAGTGATATCCACACCTTCTTCATTACAAAAGGAATTACATATGCCTCTATTAGACCAGTCCTCACCTCAACCACTCTAGAGAAAAATGGATCTTCCTCCTCATGAACTCCATTATCAGAAGAGCCTCTCGAATCATCACACATCTTATCAGAGAACACACCCCCTTGTGTTAAATTAGAATTCGTATGATTCTCCTTCAACACCGGATCAACTCCAGGGGCATCCCAACCACTAACCCTCATATTCTTCACCATCCAGGTGTCTCCATGTATCCTTAATTGGCGAAAAAAAATCCAAATGACCAAGATGACTGTAAGCAACACAGAAACGCATCCAAGAATCAAAGAGGACCTCCTGCTTCCAACGGAACTCTTTCCCATCTGTGATACATACCCATTTCACCGACAGTCATGAAACATCATACTCAATAATGATTATCTAAACTTAATAATGATTAATTAAATATAATTTTTATATAATTTTAGAAATTTATATAAGGTTTATTTATTTATATAATTAAATAGGTTTTACTTATATCTATATAAATATAGATTTAAAAATGTAAAAAATAGGATAAATTTTATTCATCCCACCACCACTATCAGGAGGATAAAATGATATTCTTCGATCATTCAATTTGAATTAATAAGAGGTTCCATATGATTGGATCTATTTATAAATCTCCACTAAATTTTATTTTAACTAATGAATTATCAATTTGAGATGTTTGATGAGCCTTAGATGAAAATATCCAAACCTATTCCTATTGTTACTTCTTTGACAGTCACTTCCATGACTATGGATAATAGGAAAATCAAATAGGAAATTAAATTAAAGAAAAAATAGAAATTAAGAAAGGGATACACAACATAAAGAAGATGAAATATGTGATAAGTGAACATCAATTGATTTTATTGATAAAGATCATTATGATAACTCTAGTTCAAGATACCGGGGTCATTAAGAGATCAAAATAGTGAATAATTTATACTCCCATGTCAAAGGTAATTTGATAAATTTTCCAAATGAATCTATTTCATTGATACATTTTTTTCAACGAAATATTTGAATAAAATCATAGATAGAGCACAAATATTTTTCCATGTAGAATTCATTGACTATTATGGTTAGCATATGCAAGACCCTCACAAAGATAGTGAGTGAAAAATATGAAACTATAATCTATGTCAAGACACTATTGAATTTAAAATCCGCGCTAATGAATGCTATTGTTTTTAATACATACATATATATATAATTATATATTTAAAAATATACATAAAAATACATACTTTTTTATACAAATATTTATATGATTATAAATAAAAAATTATATATTTACATCATTATAAAATTATAATAAATATATTTATTAAATTTACATTATATATTTATAATTATATAAATAATTTTTATTTATAATTATATATATTCATATTTATTTATAATTAAATATATAAATACATATTTTTAATTTCGCTAATAATTAAGATTTATATATATATACCTATATATACATTTATAAATATATTTATTTATTTTAATAAAGTTTATTTGTATATCTCTATATATATAAATTTATAAACAATTTTAATAAGTTTTATTTAGTAAGGTTTATTTATATATTTAAATAATTATATATAAATATATAAATTTTAACTATAAGGTTTATTTATATATATAAATATATATATAAATTAATATAATATAATTTTTATTTAATTATAAAATTATATATTTAAAATTTATGTATTTATATATATTTATATAAATATATAAACCTTTATTTTAAAATTAATAATGATTATTTAAATAATAATTTTATATAATTGTATAAATATATATAAGGTTTATTTATTTATATAATTAAATAAGAATTATTTATAACTATATAAATATATATTTATAAATTTAGATTTGTAATTATATAATTATAAATATATTTATAAATGTAATAAGAAATAATTTCATATTTTTATATACATATTTATAAATATATTTTTTATATTGTAATTATTATTTTTTAATTTAATTATATTGGGGATTGGGGGGAGTTAATTAGGTGGGACGTAGAAATGGAAAGTGCCACTTGAAGTGGTGCTTTGGGTTCTAAATCCAAAGCTTCACTTCAAGTCGGGATCTAGTACCCCATTTTCTAAAATAAAAATACTCAAAGCCATTAAATTAAAACAACAACCCTATATGCTAAATTTTCCCTGTTGGTCACTATACACACAGATATATATTTATCTATATATAAACATTATATATACATTAATTGTGTAGGTGTATAAGTATTCATACATTTTTATTTTAAATAATATATATATATTATTATTTAGATATGGTTTATATATATATATAAATATATTTTATACGTAAATATGTTTGCATATTTATTTATAAAATTAAAATTTTTTGTGTGAATATATACACATATGTATACATGTGTAAAGATTTAATTATAAATTAAAGTATAATATGAAAAATGATAAAATTTGAACGTCGTAATATCAATATGTGTGTAATCCTAGAGAATAAATTGAGTCTCCACCAAAAACAATATTAGAAGACTCTCTTAAATGAGGATGAAATCCCATAAATTGTTAAAAAAATGGGGGTACCCCGACAAAAAACTCAGTTTTGGAGGCCTTTTGGGCCTTTTTTGGCCCAAAATAATGATGATCAAGGTTCCCTTAGGTCACCAAAGTGTAGATATTTTTGAAAGTTTCTACTTGAAATGTGGTAGAGCTCAAATGGATACCCGAATCAAAATTTATATCCATTTGAATTTCGAGTCACGTTTTCAACTTATTTTAGAAGATTTTTTAATTTATTGAATATTTTTATCTTTAAATTGTTATTAAATTACTATTACACAATAATAATTATAAAATTTTTAATTAATATTATTTTAAATAATTATATAAACCATTTCCCACTAAATATCTTATATATTAAGTGTGATTTCATATTTCATATTATATAAATCATATTATATAAATCATATTTTAAAAATTATATTATATTTATTTCAACATAAATTTATTTATATATTAATATTTGATTTTTAATGATATATAACCTTTTTTATGAAATGTACCTTTTATCAGCACTAAAAAATGTTGAATTAACACTGATAAAAGACATGATTTTATCAGCGCTAAGAAAAGCAGTGATAAAAGTTCCCTTTATTAGTGCTAAAAAATCGCTGATAAAGGATAACGCTCTATAAATCCAATTCAGTGGTAGTGATTTCAAGATACCTTGACACAATGAGGGTTTTTATGTTCACATAAAGGCATTCGAGGAATTCCCAAAGCCATGTAAAGCTTTTCACCTTATTACCTTTTCATGAAGTGGATCACCTTTGTGTAAAAAAGTTCACGTATGGGTAATCCAAGTTTTACCTTTACATGAAGGGTTCACTTAAAGGTAATAGCTTAGTATCCTTACATAGTATGAATTGTGTAAGGGTCAGGCCTATCTACCCTTACATGGATTTTTTACATAAGGGTAATGGGTGTAATGGTAAACTGATTTTTTATTAAATTGTTTTTTTCAAAATCTAAAATGGTTTATAAAGTGTATATCAATCATATTAAAATGCATTTTTGGAATATTTATTTTATAATGAATTTTGAAATTAATTATTTAGTTATAAATTGTTTATAATTAAATAAATATTTATGAAACATTTATATTCCAAAATATTAAATTTTAACATTTGAAATACCTTTTAACAAATTAATAGACATGACTTATGATATAGAAATAAAAGTGTTTATTTATAAATCATAAGAAATAATTTATAAAGGATTATAAATTATGAAATAAGTATAATGTATAAATTTGTTTATATTTAAATTATGAACTGTTCGTGATTAAATAATTTTAAATTTTTAAATTAAAGGAGCATTATTTGGATATTATTTAAGCCACGTCAAAAGTGTTTTGAGGAATGATATTATAAAGGTTTAAATAATGATTAATTATATGATATTTGATTATTGGGTTATAAATAGTTTATAATTCTTAAAATATCATGTATTTAAAATTGAAAAATCCATATAATGAAGAATATGAAAGTGTTCATATTGAAATAAATATAAAGGAATTGTATTCAAGATTATGAAATGTCTATGATGTTAATTCAAAAAATTATAAAGTGTTTATAATTATATCTTGTTTATGAATTGTTTATAAATGTTTATCTCATGTTTAAATATCTGAATTTTTCATTTATTTAAAATTTATTCCCTATTTTATTCATAGTTATAAATTTTTAATATGATGAATGGTGTATGTTTTAGTTTAAATGTTGAACTACTCTTATGATATAGAGTCTTGCATTATATTCTAGGAATTTTAATGAATTTAGTTTTTCATTTACCTTGACCTTGGTTTTTTATTTGGGTTATGAGATTTAATTTAGTTGTTGAATATATTTTATGAATATTAGGTTCTAGAGCTATAATAAATTTTATTCTCTATTGAGTAAAGTATCTCTGGGTTGAAGGACTTAAGGTTAAACTCCCTTTTTTACTTGGAGTCCTATGCCTTGTATGGGAAAGTGAATGAGGTTGGGTATCCATTTCTATGGGATTTCTCATATAGTGATTGTCAATATCAAATAATTCTAAACCTTTACATTTAGCATTCATGAACCTTATAAATATAATTCATTTAGACATGTATGATTATACTTGACCTCCAATTTTTAATGAGTAACATAAAATTGTTGGTTATGTAAAGAATTGCATGCCAATATGGTTTGAACATATTGGTTTGACAGAGGGAATAAGTTTCCAAACTAAATTACTTGAATCATGCGTACATAAAGGAAATATCATGAGATAATATGGAGAGATTAAAATCCACTTCAAATACAAAGTGTAATATTTCCTAAAAAACACTTATCAAGATCTCAATCATTAAACATGGTATTGTTGAGATCAACACAAGTACCCCTATATTATCTTGTATAAGAGAATAAATTTATAAGAAACTTTGGATTATCTTGATGGTATTGTAGATCATAGCATGAGTATCCCTTGATTTTCCTTTGTTCTCTTATTCTTAGAATTTTCTTTGGGTTATACTAGCTTAGAATCCCTAATAGTTAGGATACCAGAGGAATATAGTTGAGTATATCTATATGATGGATTAGAAAAAGAGTTGTCTGATAAACTATCCAAGGGAAAAATATGATATGATTGGGATGATTCTCAACCTAAATTGCTAAGTAGTGAGAGGAATGGCATATTAGACTCATTTTTTAGTGAAATATGGATCTTGGACTACTAATATATATGATGTAAAAAAGGGGAAATCATTTTAGTAAGACCCCCTTTAATAAAATTCCTTATTAAATGATTAAAAATACATGATACTAATTTGATAAAGGCTTATTATTTAGATAATATCATCATCATTGTCATCATCAAATTGAACTTTGATATTAATCCTAGAAAGGATAATCTTAATGAAATAAACACCTAATATTAGTAACCTAAGAAAAATTCTTTACCAAGACTGGTTATTTAAGAAAAGTTATTAAGGAAAATTCTATGTGTCAGAGCAGTTCCTTCATCAATAACCAAGTGTTGAAATTGCTCAACAAGTGAATCTAGATTCTAATGTAATTATTGAGTGATTATTTTATGGTTTCAAATGCATTATATAAAATATTGAAAAGGGATTATTAGTCTCCACTCATGTACTCAATATGATTAGGTACGCCAATGATTTAAGGAATTTTGGTCTCATATATTCAATATGATTTGGTATGTAAAATGATATTCAATATGATTTAATATATTGATGAATTAATTAGACTAAATGTTTCCTTAAAACTTTATTGGTTATATAAATAAATTCCATTATTCTGATAGATATATTATATTAGTTGTATGTTTTACAAAGTGTTGTGAATATATAGAATTTAAAAATATGAAAAAAAATAAAACTTTAAGTTTTATATCAAGTAATAAAGAAAATGAGTTGGTTCACTTATTACTTGGATACTTCAAGATTAGATAAACTTGTCATAAGATGTGTTTTTATCTCATTTATCTCTTGATAAGAGAATGTAAACAATTTTTTTAAATGAAATGATATGGGTGTTTTTAAGACACATGGTTTATGATTTGTTTAATTCTATAACTTGTTATAAGGTGAGGCTAAAAATGGATTGTTTTGGTTAGGGAAATTATCCTATTTGAATCTATATAAATGTTTCAAAATTATTATTGAATTCAAAGAAAATTTACCTGATATTCTCAAATTTTTGGGAATATGTATAAACTAGGAATATGATGTAAAAGGTCTAAACTACTATATAGACAATACAAATAGGTAAAAGTTCAAACTGGAAGAAGAAAAATTGGTTGAAAATTTTAACAATGTTTCTTTAAAAATACAATCAAGGTTATTTAATCCTAGTTCTATCAATAAGTAACAGTAATAATTTAATATGATTGGATTATCCAAGATATACCAGAAATAATTTTTGAAACTCCAAGGAATATCCATGTCATTTATAGATGTTATAGAAATTAAGTATTTATTTTTGAATGGTATGAAATACCAAATGTATATTTAAAAATGTTTTGTAAATATAAAAGAGGTAAAAATAAAAGGAATAATTGATTGATATTTTAGTTTATATTCCTGATAGGGAGTAAATAGTTACCACATTATGGATTTGAATAAAACATATTTTATCAAGCTCAAATGAATTTAAGTAAAAAATTTGTATCTTCATCACATTTATTGTATGTGATAAAGAGAATATATTCGATAACAAATAGTTGTTATGAAAAATATGAGATAATTAGTTTTATACACATGGTTTATAATTCATCGGGTTATATAACATGTTTAGAGAAGAAGATACTGATAAAGTGTTTTTCATGATAAAAATGTTTATCCGATTGTTTGTTAAAATATGAGGAAATGTATTCTTGCCACCCATCAATATTATATATTAAAAAAGTTTTCTTTTCAAAGGAAAATTGATCAAAACACATATAATATCACATATGGAAACAATACTTTATTTGTTAAATCTTCCTACTAAAAAGAAAATAAATGTTATTTCTTAACAGAAAAGGGTTTTTGCATCTTATTAACATATCCTGAAAATAATATAAAGTCTAAGATGCTAGTGAGAGTATGTTTTGACTTAAATAAGTTCAAAGTTAACAAATAAAGCCTTATAATCGTCTTAAGTTAAATTTATTTCCACTTAATAACCTAAAATGTTTAGGATATGTGATGGTAAATGAAAATGTAAAGTGTTACATTAAATTACAATTTATATATTTAATATCACTACTTCATAAATAATTAAATAAATAAAAAATTAGAGTGGGTTTTCATTCAATATCCTAAAAGAGTTTAGGATATATGATGAAAAAGAAAAAAATGTAAAGAGTTTCATTTAGTTATTGTGAAAAGTGGAAGAAACTATTCCATGAAGGATTATACCAGTCAAATTGAAAGTTAATTACACTTGATATCCTAAAATATTTTAGGGGATAATGCTAAAGAGTAATGTAAGAGACACATTTTGTAACCATAAGAGATTCATTTTGTTACCATTTTAAAATAATTTTCACTTTATCCAAAAATATTTTAGGAGGCTTGGTAAACAATAATGTAGGTAGTTATATTATTTCAAGGAATAATTTTTATGGAATAGGGTTCCAAGGATGATTATCATAAACATAGAAAGAGTTCCAAGTAGAAAAAAACATGACATCATAAAATTTGATATTCTGAAGTTAAGAATTCTGAATATGTTCAAAGAGATAAATAGTTAGTAATATGATTCTTAAATATCACCATTATTCAAACTATCTTACTTCATAAATGTTTTTCATTAAAAAATTTATTATAAGAGTTTTATCAGATGGACACATAGATATGTGATAGGAATTATGTGTGAGGTAATGATTTAATAAAACCAAAATATTATAACAAATATATGGTTAACCTAACAGTTTTTCATATATGATATGATAAACTAGTGCTTGTGTTGGGTTTTTTAAATAATACTAAAAGGGTTTAAGAGTATGAAATGTATCATATTAAAAGGCAATATGCACTTTATCATTATTTATGGTTAATTTCATAAATGTATATATAGATATATATTTTATGAATTGTAATGATAATTGACAACTCAAAGTTTGAATTTGAGTTTATCATTAACCGATGTTTGTCATAGAGTATTATAGGTTATAAAGAAATGTTAAGTTTAACATGATTATGATTCTTGTATAGAAATATTAAGTATGCTCATGAGGCAAAAAAAGAATTAGATTATTTATGAGGGATGGATGACCTACTATGTATAACACATGGAGTTTAATTCATATATCTTTGGTATACTAGAGGTGCATGGATCATATTTGAGTCCTTAGTACCTAAGGTCAAAGAGATACCTAGCATGGGAACCTTCATACTTTGATACCCAACTTATACATGTGTACATATTGATTTGGTTAATAAGGGGAGTGGTTGGGTATATTGTTGATCATGTCATTGATTAGAGTTTAACGAAGATGAGATTTTTTCTCTCGTATGGCGAGTATAACATATGAGCCCTTGATTTAGATAGACTGTGGGAGTGTGGGGATGCACATAGAGATTGTATGTCTATCTGAATAAGGGACATGTGATGTGTTTGTCCATAAGGATGAATAAAATTATATATATTCACTGATCAGATCAATTTATACTCTGAGAATCGATAATAGATGAGTTGACTATATGAGATTGAAATGATCTGTGTCTTATGGTTACTCACTGTCTTGGACAATGAGAAAATATAAGAGTGAACGTTTTTATATGATACAAATTGGTGGAAACATGTATAGAGATATATGTGTTTGATAGAGATCACTTCAGATCCCTTTATAACTTGAGTAAAATTTATGCTTTACTAGAGGCCACTCTTTGTTTACACATATAGATCTAGATCTTTGTATTTATTTTTAATGTTATAATGGACCATGGGATTATGCTTAATGGTTGACTAAATGAGGATTTAGATTGACTAAGAGTGTTATTCTTAATTTTTTTTAGAGTTAATCCAAAAGTTTTATGGATGAGTATTTTTTTGCATGAGAAACTATGTATTTTTGTTTTTTATTACATGTTAGTTTATGTTTTTAATAATCCAAGACCCTTTTAGTATTTTACATGAAAAATGTTTTTACGACCTCTCTATTTTTTATTATAACTTGAGTTTTAGTGACCAGAATTTTATAATTCTCATTTCATATGAAATATAAAAAAATTTATCTAACTTTTTTTTTTAAATTATATGATGTATAATCCTATCTCTATAATGTTTTCATTTTGATATGAACATGATACATGCTATTGGATTCAAGAAATATTTTCAGTTTAAACTACTTTAGATTTTTTTCGTTATTCTTTTATAACTTGTGCTATAGTGATTGGATTCTCACGAAAAATTTTCAGTTGTAAATCCAACATATTTATATACATTTAATTAGAATAAATGAAAGTATTAATTTATTTTTTAATTATTTTTTTAAATGTATGAAGATCTTTCAATAGTTTTAGAATTCTGGATTTTCTAGAATTCAAAATATTTTTTGTTTCTTTGAAATATCATTCAATTCACATCAGAATATCTTAGGGGTTTTAGAGTTAAATATGATAAGTTTTTATAAATTTAATTAAACTTTATGAAAATCTAAAAAAGAAATTTAGGTGCCTTAAAAATGGCCTAATTACTCTAATTTTTTATAGTGTTCAAATTATGATTTCACTATATATGGATGATATATCCTTCTATATTTTTTTAGATTGAAACTATTATTTATTATATTGAAATATATTTAAATTATATTTATTTATGTCTTCTATACCAACTTTTAATTTAGCAATTTATATGGCTTAAAAATTAACCAGACTTTGTGTGTTTAGATTTTAAATAAAATGATGAATCATTATTCATCATCACCTTCCTCCGGCCATTTTCCTCCATGGATGGACTAAACAATATTATTTTGTATTGAATTTGGTATATTATTTCTCACCTCAATCCAATAGTATAAATTTCTGGTGTTATTAAGTGAAATAGTATAGGTTTTATAACTAACAGTAGAATTACAGTTTTCTAATTTTATATCATTGTTCATTTTCCAAACATAATGAGAAATCCTTGTTTTCTCCCACCAAAAGATGTTTACAAATTATTCAACATTAGAACCACCAAATGTCTATTCTCTCTTCAAATGGCAGGTCTTCCAAATCCAATGGTATAGAATCATTTTCTGAACCCCCCCGGTATATCTCCTTTATAAAGCCAACAATGGATCTTAAATTTCCTCCAATGGTAAATCATTAATTATTCTCCAATTGTAGATTTGAAATATTCTACAAAGATAGATCGTAAAATTTTCTCTAATGGTAAATCAATTTTTAAAGCATTAGTATATATGTTTTTTTTAAAAACAGTTTATCATTTTTTATCTCAACGGTGGATCAATTTTTTATCCCAACAGTAGATTACTATTCATTTCAATGGTAGATTAGTTCCAATGGTAGGTTAGTGTGATGGTAGATCTGAGATGGTAGATCTACACTAATAGATATTTAATGGCCCAACTCAATGGTATATCCACAATGGTAAAAAATTATTTCTACCGATTGGTATTAATTTATGCTATCACTGGTTAAAATTTTTATTATTCTGAAAATTTTCTAGTATTTCGTTTTTCATTATTTTTAATATTTTGAATTAATACATGTTTATTTTAATCATTTTAAGTCTTTTATTAATTTATCAAACTCATATATATTATATTTATTCCATGTGAAGTAATTTTAAAATATATAAATATGTTATAATAAATGTTTTAAATTATTCTTCTTTGATTGTAGAAATTTACAACATTTGTGTAATGTATTTTTATTTCCTATATTTGTTGTTTTAATTGTTTTTAAAATATTTATTAATATTGTTAAAAATTTTCAAAATGTTTTAATGTATTAAATGTATGTAAATTATGTCATTTTTTTATATAGATTGTATTTTGATGATTTTAATAACAATTTTGATTGTAATATTCATGGAATTATTTGACTTACCTTGAATGATTTATTTAAAATTATGTTTGAACTATTATTATAGAAAATATTTTAATGATTTATTAGGTTATTAAAAAAAATTGAATTCGTATTTAAGTTTTGAATTTAAATGATTATTGTTATGTTTTTTATGGAGATGTATTCTTCTCTCCTAAATAATTTTGAATTTTTTTCCATTGAAATGTGTTTGTTAGTATATATTGATCTCTATTTGAAGGGTCTTTGAATATCCTTCAAAGGAATCAAATACACTGGATAAAATTTTCAAATATGTGTTTTTTCATGAGAAAAGGCTGTGAACTTCTCAAGGGTTGTACAAACCAAAGTCCCGGGCGATACTCTGTTTTACCTACTAGACTGTCTCTTAAGTTGAATGAAATCTTCTGTGACTACTAATTCATTGAAGAAAAATACGAATTTCTAAATAACTAGTAACAACATTTCCATGGTTCATATTCTAATTCATCTAGTTTCCAATTATGTAACACTACTTCCAGTCTCTCACATGCACTCTCTATTTTCTATTTATGCTTTTACTCATAAAACCATTATTTCTACCTCTCTTACTCAGGTTGTGGCTTTGATATTCTAAAGTTAGGATCTTTTGGGTTGTGACTCTAGGTATCTAAAGTCAGTTTTAACAGGGTTATGACTCCTCATACAAAATTTAGTGTGTCATGGTTATATCTTCACTCGAAGTAGATCTTCTAATCGAGTTATGACCCCCCTCAAAAATCAGTTTAGTGCACACATATCTCTTACTGAGTAGATAGGTATAAGACAGGACTTTGTCCACTTTATACCGAATGAGTATAAAAATATATGAGTTATTTATTTTATTTTTGATTCTAATTAATTATAATAATTAACCTTTTAATTAATTTAAATAATTAATTTATTTGATTAAATTTCTAATTTGTTATATTCACCCCCTATAGACCATCTGCCATTACCATATCTGACATAACTTGGTATTCACAAGTTATTAATTACGATGTGATATAAGGTGGAGTTAATGATAGATTTCCCAAAGTTTTTTAGAATTTATTTCCAAAATGTGATTTGGATATGGTTTTACAAGTTATTCTATATGATACAACATAATTTGAAATGAAACAAAGTATTTGAGGCTTTAGTTCAAATGAGAGATTGAAAGGAATATTCCATATAGACTTATTTTTATATGATACAAGAGGATGTATATTGTGGGTTAACAATATGCATGAGATGTAGACATTTCCTGCAATATTTTTAGAATATTAATTATTAATGTTATCATTTGGACTGATCTTCCACATAGTTAGCATTTAATGAAACATTTCATAAGTTGAAACACATGGGAGTTAAATGAATTCATGCTTATGAGTCATGAATTAATTGAGGCATAAACTCATGTGTTATAAACACATGAGTTCAAGAATTCATCACCAAGGATAATTCTTGGGATTATTTATAGACCACTACCAAGTGATGGCAGAGTGTGGGTGCTTAGTCGAAACTCCCTTATCCCAAAACTCCCTTATTCTACCTTATTTAAGTATGAGATGCTAACACATTGTGGAGGATGAATTATCCAACACATGTGATGTGGGATTCTACTCAACCCATGCATACCTTCAAATATAGGATGCCTTTTGGATGCTATTAGGGGTCTCTCTCAAGCCTATGTGATTCTTATTGAGATAATGCAGATTCTCTTCAGTGTATGGTATGCCACACATTTACAATAATTCTTCATTTATGGTTTTATCATATTTTCATTTATCATTCATAGGATATCCTCAAACCAGGGTTTAAATCACTTCCACATATTCTGATAATCTTTATTAGACTCTAACCAAACCCTTCATTTTCAACATTCATGTTCATACATTTTCCTTTATCATTGTGATTCTAATTCATTCTTCATTTTCCATCCACCATTGTCATTTTGATCCTTGCTCTTCATCTGCCACTCCTATTGCAATCTTTACCAGTTTTTGTCTACCACCATCATTAGGACTCTTTTTATAAGGAATTTTTATTTAATTATTTAATTATATATATATATATTATTTATAAGATTATTTTATATAATTATTTTCATTAATTTTCACTTGTATATTTTTTTACATGTATTTTTCAATTGATTTATCATTTATATTTTGGATAATGTATTAAATTTAAATGATATAATTTATTTATGTTTCAATTAAAATATTAATTTAAAAAATTATTATTATTATTATTATTATTTGTTTTTTTTAAAGTAAATTTAAATTTAAATTTTCAAAATTCAGTAACATATATTCTTTATTTAATAGTTTCTAGGAGTTAATGAATCATAGTTGTATTATTTCATGATGAAAAAATGATGAATATGAGGAAGGGTTTAATTATTTTATAAAATTTTCCAAAATAAATGTTCCAAAATATGACATGTTTTTCTTTCCTTGCATAAAATTTTAAAATATGAGATAGTTTAAAAGAAAATAATTTTAATATCATTTAATTTACAATGGTTTTAATCCAAGTTACAATTCTAGGATTTGAAATGGGTAAATTAGAAAAAAAAAATTAATATTTAATGATTATAGAGATATTCAAGATGATAATTATGATTTAATTAAAGAAAAATTTATGATATTAAATTGGAAACAATTGAGAAAATGCTAATAATAAAGCTACTATATAGTGATGTTGAAAAACTATTGTATCTAGGTTGTATGAAATTTACAATTTCATCTACACTGTTAATATTTGTTAACTTGAAATCCAGAAATGGATGGAGTGATAAGAGTTTTACAAAATTTCTACAACTATTTAAAGTCATACTTATTAAAAACTAAAGATCCCACTATATTATGATTTAATTTTTTGTTAATAATAATTTCAATATGTGTATTGGAGTGTTTGATAATGAATGAATAATCTACCCACCGAGGATGAATATATTACCCATATATTTTGGTAAAGAAGATTGGAGCTACTGTTCTTGAATGTTTGGTTGGATCTATTCAAGATAATGTCTATTTAAAATAGATGATTGTTTAAGATGGTATTCACAAAAGATAAGGAAAAGTACTAAAGGAATGAGAATAATGTTGTATAAAAATAGTTTTTCAATGAGCATGTCAATGGAGTTAGGTGACAAAGTGGAATAATGAAGTTTAAAGATGACTTCTAAACAGACTGATGAACAACTTGTAAAGTCAAGATTAGAAAAGAGAATAGATAAGGTTTAAAGTTTTGATAAGATCTATCTGAACTTGTAGAGAAACAATCCTGGTGTTATTTAGTACGAGGGTTTCTATATTTAGTGAATAAAATCACTGGGATGAAGCTTTGATGGAATGAGTTTGAAGTCAGAATTTTGAGGTAGTGATAATATATTAATATGTTCAAAATTAGGTAATTAAATGTTTCTATGTATCTTGTAAACAATATAAGGAAGATTAATATTATTACGATAAATCCCAAAATTATTTATATTCATTTTGAGATGATTTTAAATGATTAATAGGCCATGATATGAGTTGAAGAAATTCTAGATTCATTTGAAGAGAAACTAGAATTCTTAAGTTGAAGTAGAAATATGGCCAAGTATTGAAAATTCTATATGACACTTGAATTTTCTAAGAATTTTTCTCTCGAGTAATAAAATTGTATAATTCTATATTTCATAAGGCTTATTTAGTAATTTTTTAAGACTTTTGAATTTTTATAAGACTATTCTAAGTCTTTGTAATAATTTGATAAATTGAATAAGATTTCACTGATAGCGAAAATGAGATTTCATAAGACTTTTTAATGATCTTGTAAGACATTGGTCAACATTTTAAGGATCATGGAAAGTTTGTAAGGATAAATTTCCTCTTTTTAAGGATGATTTCATCACATCATAAGATCCATTATCACTTCAAAAGGATGACTTTCTACTACTATAAGAGTTATCCCATAAGGATCATTACCATATTGTAAGGATTATTCTACAAGATTAATTTTAATCTTATGAGGTATCATGTCAAATTAGAATTTGTAAAAGGTAAAAAAATACATTGAATCTGAAAGATTCAGTTCCTTTGTAAATTTATGGGTTTTTTAAATAATGAAAAGTATGAGAAATATCAAAAAGAATTAATTTTGAAATTAAACTAGGTAATGATTTGTGAACTAATCTTCATAAAAACTAACATCACAATATGATATTGTGATTCAAGATCATGTTAAATAATTCCATGCCATAAAGAGGAGTGACACATCATGGTGTTTCATGATATCATGCACACATAGAGGTATAATATAAATAATTATATATAACTATTTTCATGGAGTTTTTGAAGAGAATAATATCTAGATATTTTTGTAATATTTGAAAGATAAGATCATAGAGAAATATATGAGGTAATTTCAAATTAAATTTTTTAAATTCGTTATTATTATAAATTTAGTGATTAATTAAAGAACATTTGACTAAATTTATAAATATTTATGGATGTTTTGGGAATTTATATAAAATTTATGGAAATAATATTCAAGAAATATAATGAATATAAAATAAAAAGGGGTAAAATAAGAGGTAAAAAAAGAATCGAAGATCAAAGATTGGGAAGATGGGAATAAGTGTAATTGATATTTTTATTTATTGAAGAACATATATATTTAAGAGAGATAATAAAATAGAGGAATAAGAGTTTCCAATACATTAATATATTAAAGAAATAAAAGAGATAAGAACTCAATAATGCTTTGTGAAGAAAACCTTCTATGTTTTGAAAAAGAAGAAGGACATGGCGATAATAAGAAGATTTGAATCCTTATATCAAAATTGGAAGAATAAGAAAAAAATTGTACAAATACCAGTTCCCAAGATATCTGGTATCATAAAAGTAGGAAGAATAAGAAGAAGAAATAATTTCAGAGTTTGGTTCCTGTGATGTTTACTGTTTCATAATTCAATGACTGAGAAAGAAGAAAGTGATAATTGAAGATACTTACATTATTTTTGAGAAAGTATAATAATAACAGTAAGAATAGTAGACTTGAAAGAGTATAAGTAGTAGAAGAAATAGAAACATGAAGAAAAATCAACTAAATTATTAATTAGTAAACGACTCTCCAGTTGTTGCAAAGCACTATATTATGATATTGTGAGGAGTGTTAGGCCCTAAATGGTGATGAAAATAGACAAGAGGGGGTTAATTGTCTTTTTTAAAAAATTAATCAGAGTTTAAACTTATAATGTATAAATTAATCAGTCCAGGAAAAATAAAAAATTCAACCAAAATTGATATGAGAAATTTATAGAAATTACATGCAATAAATTAAATGATATACAAAAGAATTTTTATAGTAGTTCATATCAACGTGATCCTATGTACACTCTTCACTCATATCAAACAAAGAGAATAATGACACCCACTATAAGAATAATATCTTTTGAAGGGGAGTCACAACCCTTTATAGCCTAACTTTTTCCCACCTGAAGTCACAACCTAAAACCACTTGTCATTTTAGGTGAAGAAAAACTAGTTTGTTATGGGTTCAGACCTGGACCCAGAATTGTAAGTAGAAGTCATAACATATAAAAATAAAACAAGGTAACCCATGATAACCCCACATAGTGTTACAAAACCAAATGGTAGTTTTGGATAAATAACACTAGTTATTTTAATAGTGGCACACAACCTTTCTTAATGATGATAAAGATGCTCCAAGGAAAACTAGCTTTTTCAATAGAAAATTCTATGAAGCTATGGGGATCAGTGTAATGTATTATAGTGAAGTATGAAAAATCACTTCCCTGTGAATCACAACTCACATCGATGGATCTATAGAAGAATTAACCTTCATTTAATAGTTCATGCAACAAAAAATACATTCTATTATTCAATTTTCATGATACTTTTTCATAAATAAAAGATAACAACTTCACATGAATTTATTATTAAATACTTTGATATACTATAAAAAATGGATAAAACCATTAATACAACTTGTTAGAATAAAAAATAAATTTCATTATAAATATTCCATGTAAATATCCCAAAAATACTCAAATAAATATCAGTAATAATTATTACTAGGTAAGAATTATTGATATACTGAAAAAATGGATTAATGAATTCAAACAGATAATAATAAAATAATTAATTATTATTCCCCTAATAATCAACTTTTAAAGTCCTGTAAATACTCCCTAAAATCAGGTGAGATAAACTCTTCATGTTTCATGAAATTTCAAATCTTTAATATCCTTATTGTAAATACACAACAAGAATATGGAACTGCTATGAACCCATATAATTTTAATTTAATACTACTTAAAATAGTTCAAAACATGTTCACACAAAAATCTATATAATTATAATGTATTTATATAACAATAAAATCTATTAAAATGCCTATCATAAACATGTAATAAATAAAAATAACAAAATAATAAAAAAAACATTGCATCTTCAAAACCATATATTGTGAAAAGGTAAAATTCATATAATGTGTAAATGAAAAATGAAGATATTTTGAGTTACTTAAGGTTAACATGTATATTATGTTAGTTATATAAAGGTAATCTAGGTTTAGCTATGTAAAGGTAAGATTTATCTGTTGTATAAAGTTAATGTAAATTTTTTTATGCATTATGTAAAGGTAAAAATAATTTCATTATGAAATGGTAATTTGGATATTTAATAATTTCATAATAGTGAGATGAATTATTAAGCACTATGTAATGGTAATCCTGAATTATGAATTATGTGTAATGGTAAGAACCAAATCCTATACAATATGTAAAGGTGATATAAAATATATGTGAGGGTAGATAAACTTTCGACAAGATGTTTAAAGGTAATACTTAGTTAAAAAATAATCCGTGTAAGGGTAAAAGTACCTAGAAAATTTTAAAATATGTTTTATGAAAAATGTATACATAATAATAATAAGGAATACAATTAATAAAAAAATTAAAGAATAACTGAACAATTAATAAATAATTAAGAGTAACTATTTCAACAATATTACAAGCTTCAATAACAATAAGTATATACTTAATAAAATCATGACAAATTATAATTACTCAATTCATTCATGAAAATCTCAAAATATTAATACTTTTTAAATTATCAAGTTATAGGGAATAAAAAAATAATGTTTTTTAATTATCAAAACATAAATTGGATCAAGGAGTCACTCAACAATATCCCCCTTTTAGATAATTACAAAACCAAGCATTAATTACAAAAATTCCCCCATTTTTACAATTAAACAAAAAGATTAAAAATTAAATTTCAAAAGGATAAGAGTAAAAAACAAATCAAACCAATTTTCTCCCCTTTAAATCCAAAATAAATATATCAAACTGATCATAATATTCCATTATTAAATTAGATTTAAAAAAAATCCCCTAAAATTAACAATAATAACTATGAGTAACATAAAAACTCATGCTATGAAAAACATTTCAACAAGAACTAGTGAAAAAAGGATAAAATATAAACTTAAGAAAACTTCCTTGATTGGATTTTTCACATTTTGTTCAAAATATAGTAGAAGCCTTCAATAAATATTATAGAAATAGTATTGTAATATTTAATACATGTAGACACTCAAAAATAGCATAAATAAAATTATATAAAAATTAAAAAACAATTATCCCAAATTCCCAAATAGATTCAAAATATTTAAATACCATTTTTACTCTTTATTTATAACATATTTTAAAAACCTTAAACCCTCCAAGTTTAAAAATAAAAAATATATTTAAATGAGTTTTTTCTTAAAAATTTAATCACAAATTATAGAACGAAATATTAAAAAAATTAAACCCCAGGTGTAAAAAAAATATCATTTATAATATTTTGAAAACTTTGAAATTTTCATTTGTAAAACAGAAGTAGATTATTAAAAATTTATCATAAAACAATCATAATTGAGAGAAAAACAAGTATGCTTCAAAAAAATTTAAAAAAAAATTCTTAAATATACACAAGTAGATTTTAAAATTTTAAAAGTGAAATTTGTATAAATTTGATTATTTAATAAGATTTGAAAAATATAAAAACTAGATAAGCTTAAATCGATAAAGAAGAATTTAAAAACTAAACAAATGTTATTTTAAACAAATTAAAACATATTTTAATATGGACAAAACAATAAATCTTCATTTTTCTTTAATATGCTTTAGAATAAATGATTAATATGCAATTTCAATATATCAAAGCATAATAAAAAATATAAATCAAATTTTAGTTGATCTTAAAATAAATTTAAAGAAATTAACCCCTATATTTAGGAAAATTTCCGAATTAAAAAATGGTTAGCTCTCCCTCAGTTTTAACTACCTTAATTTGAATAAAGAAACTAGTTTATACAAAAATTTAATTCCAACTAGATGGAAATTTCTTTTAGATACATACTTTGAATGAATATAAGGCCACAAAATATATTATATGGTATTCAAAGAATATATTAAGCACAAGTTAGTTGATCCAAATGATAAAATTGATTACATAGGATCACTAAACAAAATATAGACATTAAAAAATAGATAATTACATGTCTACATCCAAAAGATAATATATATATATATATATATGCAATCTAACTATAATTAAATGATAAAAAATTATAAAGCTCACAAAAACATTCAAATAATAGAATAAATAAAGCTTTAATGCTGGAAATAAAACCAATGAACCATTTTACTTTGGTATCTAGACTGGTTTTAGATTAATCACATTATAATAAAATTTCTTTGGAATACAAGCTATTGAAAATTTTGACATTTTATCCCTAAAATTTGTTCTTGATAAGAAATACCATTTATGTTAAATCCATTGAACAAACTGTAAAGGAAAATTAGATACATATGACTCTAATCACCATATTTATAATAGTAAATATAAGAAATTATAATAGAATTTCCTTTTACATAATGATTCTTAAAGGAAGGATTATAATCATGTTTATTCTCTCATCTAATTTTTCCTTCAAACATTCAATATAAGATTTAATATTTGAATTCATATTTTGTAAAAACTCAAAAATCCTCAAAAAAATTACTATTTGAACTAGAAGAAATATTTTTATATTTTTCATTTTCCTTATTAATATTTTTATATTACTTTTCAAATTTAAAAACATAATCTGCTAACTTGTTGAAAAAAATCTCTACTTAATTTTCATCTTTTATTTTCATATTTTTTTCTTAAGAATAAAAATTTCAGAATCAATATTTTTAAACATTTTAACTTTAGGTGATTAATTATTTTTCTTATTTTTAATTTTCTTATATTTTTCCTTTATATATATATATATATATCAGTCATTTATTTCATTTAATACCCATAATATTCACACATTTCTTACAAATCTCTAATCTTGTCATTTTCATAAATAAGAGAAGAATTAAAATTAGAACTATTATCCATGATTCCCTTTAAATAAAAATTACTAGTTTTTCTAGAATATGAACCAAGATCTCCAAATCTTTTTTTTCATTTTATAAAATAAACCACTTTTTGGGTGAGTGAGAACCTTACAAACACCAATACAAGATTCAAACACCTCCATCTTAAACAGAATTACACAGCATACAAACATAATGAAAAGCCACATTCAAAATTGAAAATTCAAATTCAAAACTTGCAAAACAAAACGCAGTAAAAACAAGCTGCCTGAGGAACCCAAAGAGAGAGACGCCATGTCACCATCACCACCATCATCACCTCTCTGGCCTTATCAACTCGTCACTGTCACCGCCTTCACATTGACCCATCACCAACACCTTCATTATATCGCATCTTGTAACCACAACCGTCGACGTCACCACCGAATCGTCGTCTTGTCACCTCCAACCCGTCCAAACCACAATAACAGAATAACACCAATTCCATTGTCATCGCCAGAGAAAAAAACACCATCGCCAACCGAGAAATCCACGAACCAGGGATATGCGAACATCAGAATAAGAAATCTAAACAAATCAAACTCAGAAACGACCTCCTCGAACAGCCTCGCTGATGCGACCACAACACCATCCCCCGGCCACAGAACCGCCAGTGTACTCCATTCAGAATCCACCAAATCCCTCCTACACTATGAGACGAACTCCCAAAATATAATGTTCCAGATAATAGAGCTGTCAAAGAATACAGATCGAGTAATAACTTGACCAGACACCATCCTATCTTCACTTCACCATCTCCACTGTCATCCTCAGCACAACACGAACTTTGCACATGCCGTCACCACATAAACAGTCAATCCATCGTCGAACCAGCAAGAGGGGAGAAAAACCAAAGAAAACCCCCAACAGGAAACACCCAAAACCACCTAGAGCGAGGAAGAAGGAATGTATTTTTAACCCTAATCGAAACTAGGAAAAAAAAAACTTAAAAAGAAATGTGGAAACCGAATAACGCAACACTGAGGAGATGAAACCCTAAAAAGTAACTGGGGGTTGAAACCCTTGATGAGGAATAAGAGAGACGCCCAGATGACCCTAGACCACCAATTCGCTATCCCAAAACCTCGGTGTGCCCATCCCGCCGGATCCGACCTGGAGCGGAGCGGTGGAACTCGATGCTAGAGCACGGAATGGTAGCAAGAAAGAAGCCTTCACGGAGCTGGGGAGATGAGGCTAAGAACCAGTGAGAGAGAGAGATAGATCAAAGTTGAAGACACCACTGGGGTGAAAAGAAACCCTAGGAAGAGGAAGATGTCGAGTCGGGATGAGATCCCAAGAGCTCCCATGGAGAATGCGGTGCCATGAATATGAACCAATATCACTTGAAGAACTAGAATGAGAAGGTGAATGTATTACCTTATAATATATTTCCATAAAATAAATATTACCAATTTTCTTCTATTCTCTTGAATTCATATTTTTTAAATTGGAACATTCCAAATAATTACAAGTAGACATAACTTTCTATTCTTTATTCAAAAGTCTTACTTTGATTTTTGAGCATTAAAAAATTTGATTCAATATGTCCTATTTTCCTATACTCATATCAATTTATATTTGAATAATCTAATTTTTCATTAGAATTACATTGCATGTAAGACAATGATGTTTCATATTTATGTTTCTTGATTTTACTCTTCCTTTCCTTTTTCATGTTTGGGACTTTTATTTTATTATGGATGATTTTCCTATCGTTATATCAAAATGTCACAATATAAAATATCAATATTATCAAGATAAATTTCCATCCCAATATTACAATGATCATACCCACTACCTTTGAAGAATGGTGGGAGTGCATAATTCAATATTTTTATATTCCCTAAGAAAGAAATAAATGAAAATAGATCCCCCCTTAAATAGTTAAGTCTCGGATAAGAAATATATCTCAAAAAGATGATAATCAAAATAATATGAGTAAATCAACACAATAATCCTTAAAAGAGACAAGATATGGTACCAATTTTTAGGTTCCAAAGTGTGATTGAAATAAAAAAGGTTGTGGGCGTGAATTGTATTTTCTTAATATTAATTAGAGTTTAAAATTATAATGTGTAAAGTAATCAGTATAAGAAATAAACAATTCAACCACAACTGATATGAAAAATGTATTGAAATTAAATTACATAAATTAAATGATAGGAATGATAATTTTTTTAGTAGTTCAAATAAAAAGATCATATATATACTATTCACTAATCCCAAACACATAGAAGAATAAAAAACACTAGAAGAATAATGACTTTTTAAGGGGGGTCACTACCCTTTACAACCTAATTTTTACGCACCTAGAGTCACAACCCAAAAACCCTTATCTTTTTTGGGTGAAGAAAAACTAGTTTGTTATGGGATAAAACCTAGAGCCATATTTTTAAGAAGAAATCTTAACCTATAAAAATACATCAAGGGAACTCATGGAAACCCCCACACAATGTTAAAAAACAAAATGGTAGTTACAAATAAATAGCATTAGCGATATAAATAGTGGTACAAGGCCTTTCTTGATGATAATGGAGAAGATCCAAGGAGAATCAACTTTTCAATAAACAATACATTAAATATTTGTGCATCAGTGTAATATATTATAGTAAAATATGTAAAAGAATGTTTCTATGAATCACATATCATATCTATGCATCTTTAGAAGACCTAAACTTCATTTAAATAGGTCGTGAAGCAATGACTATATTCTATTCTTAAATTTCCATGATAATTATTCAATGTAAATATCACATTAATACTTTAATAAATATCAATAATAATTATTCTCGTAGAATATGTCTTGATATACTATAAAAATGAAATAATAAATTAAAATAGTTAATAATAAAAATAATAATTAATATTACCATAATAATTGACCTTTAATGTCCTTTAAATACTCCAAAAATACATGAAAGGTAAAATCTTCATGGTTCCTGAAATTTCAAAATTTTAATATCTTTATAATAACTATGAAACAATAATATATAACTGCTATGAACCCATATAATATTATTTTAATACTTCTTGAAATACTTCAAAACATGTTTTCCCAAAATATATATAATTATATTGTATTTATAAAAAAAAATTAAAAAAATAAAACATGAGTATGCAACAAATAAAAATACCAAAATAAAAAAAATAGAGCATGTTCAAAACTATATGTTGCATAAAGGTAAAATCCATTTTCCGCATAAAGGTAAAATAAAGAGTGATTGAGTTACATAAGGGTAACATGTATATTATATTGGATACTTAAAGTTAACCTGAGTCTAGCTATGTAAAGGTAAGATTTAATTACTATTTAAAGGTAATATGATTTTTATATATTCTATATAAAGGTAACATGAGTTAACTTATATAAAGGTAATCTTGATATTTAATCATTACATAAAGGTAAGCTTGAATTTTTAATCATTGCATAAAGGTAAACTTGAATTATGAACACTTTTTAAAAGTAGGAACTAAATATTATACACTATGTAATGATCCAATGATATTATTTATAAGTATTGGATTCACTATAGGTTCAGGATAATCCTTGATTACATGGTTATATGATAATCCCTAACTAAAGAACCTTTTTGATAAATTGTTTTAACAAAGTTTTTGTATTTTTTGAAAACTAACCTTTTTAAATAAGAATGTTTTTGTTATCCAGGAATCCGATCTAGTCCATCGTAATGAGATTTGGAATAATGTTGAAAGTCACTGAAAGAATCGGATCCATCTGCATCATATTCAGCTCATGGGATCCAAAAGAATTGGATGTAGAAATTGTTGTTTGTAGAAGTTTTCCTTTGTCATAATCAGAGAAATAAATAATATTCTAAATGAGGAAGTCATATTTTTGTTGAAGAGTGTTTTTTAAGAAAGTAAATTCATGAGTTAGAAATTTTTCATACTTTCTAAAAAAATCAGACTATGCTTTTCTGGTCAATAAGTTCTCAAAAATCATGAAAACTTTCATGATAAATGATTTTGAATAAATGGTTGAGAGGTTTGAAGAAATTCAAAACTACAGATTGGATAATTCCATCGTAATTATGTATTATATTATAATGATATTTTTAAATTAATGGGGATTCCATAATTGTAAATAAATCCATTGAAGGCAGAATGATTCAGAAGATTGGATCTAGAAGTCAGAATGTGTGAAGCTGATTAAGTTGTAAGAATTTCAAAGTTGAAGTATGGAGATTCCATCGTAATAGTATTTCCATATTAATGAGAAAACCCATCCAAATGGGAATTACATCATAATGATAATTCCATAATTATGAGGATTCCATTGGCATATAGCTAAAGGTAGATTGTAATGAGTTGAGAAGGAAATAGAAATCATAAAGAGATGAGAAGGTAACAGAATTCATAATGAGCTGAGAAGGAAGCCAAATTCATAATTAACTGATTACAAAGAAGACTCATAAAGGAAATTCCAAAAAATTTAGGAAGAGTTCAAGAGGACAGAATTTTAATTGAATTTTTCATAAATCTTATAGAAATCTAAGGAGGGTTGAAGAAGTCAAAGTAAAAGTTTAAAAGAAAGATATTTTCTGAGTTTTTAAAATTTGAGGAAGTGGTTAAAGTTTTCAAATTTCCCACTTTTGTTTTCTGAGTTTCCTATAAATACTTGCTCAGATCATGAGTTCACTATGGACTTTTCATGCAAGTGGAAAAGCCAGAGTGCTGAAGAAATCGAGTGAAAGTTATTTCTGAACAAATAAATCGTGAGGAGGATCAGGCAGAAGAAAGTTTGTTTATCTTATTGATAAATAATGTATTGAGAAGATCATATAGATTCAATCGAACTGAGGTATATCATATTGAGTATTTTATCACAATTTTAGTTTTTCAGATTGAGAATGGGTCCATCATATTGATTCCATCAGATTGAGAGGATCAGATCCAGACTCATTGTATTGAGAGAATAAGATATAGAATCATTCTGTTGAGATAATAAGATCTAGACTCATTGTATTGAGAGAATTAGATCCAAACTCATCTGATTGAGAAAATTAAATCCAACCAAATCAAACTGAGGATTTGGACTAAGAAATTGTGGATCAGTTTCAACAAAGTATTTATTCTTTTGTTTGGATCAATTTTTAAATAATCAAACATTGTAAACTTATGGGAGTTTGTATAATATTTCCTATCAAGATATTGAATGTGTCTAATGAGATTTGGGATAAGTTTTATTCACTTATTTGTAATAGTATATTTTTATAGACCCAAGAGAGTGTCTATAGAAAAGATGTAGGTTCTCACATTGAGGCTGACCCTTGTAAATCTGGTGTTCTTTTCTTTCTTTTCTACTTTTTCATGAATGAGTATTTACTAAAATTTGATAAGGAAATAAATATTAACAGTTTTTAGGGGTTAAGTTTCTAAAAGTTTTGAAACATATAAAAATTGAAAAACAGATTCACCCCACCTTCTCAGTTATTATTCAGTCCTTTGGAACTCCAATTGGAATTAGAGTTAAGGGTCTCTTATTGAATCCTTATCATGGATAATATAAATTCTATCAAGAGTATAATAAATCCTACATTTGATGGAAAAATTATTATGGATGAAAAAATAGGATGATTCCTTATCTACTATCTCTTGGATTGGAAGTTGTTGATACTGCTACTATTGGGTTTCAATATATTGAGAAAGATGCCCCGATTACCTTTACTGATAAGATAAATATATAAGTTGATGGAAATAATATATATTCTATTCTTATGTCCTTATCATAAAATGTTCATTAGAAATTAATGGGTCTCAATACTTCAAAAGGTATGTGGGACAAGCTGGAAAGTGTTTTTGAAGGGAATACTAGAGTTAAGGAAGCAACGATATAAATATGGCGTAGTAAGTATGAAGACATCATAATGAGATATAAAGAAACAATATATGAATACTTCACTAGAGTAAATGAAATTTTTTGAAACATCAGAGGATTTAAAGATGTCTCGAAATATTCTACAATTATGAAGAAACTTATGACACTACTAGAAATTTAGGCTATAGCCACAGACCTATACCCACAATATTATATGTTTGTGGCTATATATTTTTTATTTCCATGGTTTAATTAAACCTCCAAGGCTAAATAAATTTTATATCATGATGTTTTTTTTCCATCAATATCAGGATACTTTGCCTCCCCCGATCCGCAACCCTATCACCGCACATCCCTCCTCCCAGAAGACGTATCCTCCTCCCCAATGACCTCTGTCACTACAGCACCCTCCTCCCCGAAAATGTCTCCTGCTCCCTGACGATATCTCTCATAGTGGTGCCCTCCTCCCCAATGACCTCTCTCACAGTGGTGATCTCCTTCCCGACGACCTATGTCATTGTAGCGCCCTCCTCCCCAATGCTTCCAATCAACGCTTCCCTCCATGGTAATTTATGGGTTTATTTGTGATTTTAATCGCACTCTTGTTGTCACAATAGATCACTATAGGCTAAGAGATCATGATTTGAATCACACTCTTGTCCTTATGTTACATTATGTTAGGCTAGAAACCACCATATGTGAATGAGAATCATTCAGGTTGTGGAATGTCATGTTGAACTACACTAAGTATAATTGTTTTACCTAGAAGTACATCAAAGATATATTATTTGAGTAGTTTTACAATAATACAATCCTTCATGTAAAGGGAAAGGATTTTATTAACCCCTAATTGGGTTCTATAATGGTTATAGATTATGATTCCATGTATAAAAAATCATTAACTTTTATCCCAATTAAAGCAACGATTATGAAATTAAACTGGTATGCTTTGAAATATATTTGGAATAGACACTATAGGACTGGTTTATATGTTTAAATCATTCCAACTTCCCTAAAGTGGTGAAGAATATTATTTTGGGAAAAAATAGTTCTAAATTAGTATCAAGAGTAATATCTCCATTACCTATACAAGAAACATGAGAATATTCTTCTAGTGTCAAAAATGGAAATTAGTGTTGATGAGTAGGGGTGGATCTCTCCAGGTGAGCCTGGGAAGTTGCATAACTTTGGATCCTAGTATGGTATGGCCTTCTAAAAAGTTAAAGTAGTGTGAAAATTTCGTCCATATAAAACCATATTTCACCATTTAAGATAATAAGTTCCATTTATGTATTAAATATGGTCATATTCATAGTTTCCATTTTCATGGTTCTTATGAGAGTACAGGCAGTGACCTTAGCACACTCAAGTGTCTGAGGAATAGTTTGTGGATAGGTCATTTAGGGATATCCAACAACTATCTTGGAGGTCTATTTGATGAGTACAACATGGTATGTAGGGAAAAAATTTAGTTAATAAATCATTAATGAGTAAGTCCACACCTTAGGGTTTATATGAGGATGCATGTATGAAGTATATGGATGTCTAGTCTACCATAGTTGCTAGAGTGGGGACATCTACTGTTAGAGGTTCTATTTTTTTAATTTAAATTATCTTTCACTTTATTTATCATAGGCCCATTAAACTCCTTTATTGATTCTAATTTGGTGACATTTTTGGGTCCTAATTTAGAATACCTATCATCTTATATCAACCTTGATACATTTATGGGAAAATAATTGATTAAACCAAGAATTTTTCTCTTTTTTATCTAACGGTTACTTAGTTTGGGAACTTCTAGGACCTCATTGTTCAAAATATAGATTCATTTGATGTCATTCTTGGTATTCCCTAGTTTATTAAATTTTGAGTGTGTTAATTACTATAAATGATAGGTATCTTTATTATGTCCATCTTGTATACAATATATCCTTCTTGGAGAGTTGGACCATCAGGATGGTGGAGTGGGTCCTAACCATGGAAAGGTTAATTATATTACTGAAATAATATCTAGTATTATACTCATATCAGTGGAGCCTAATAAAAATTTAATTTTACCTATACTGGTGGATCTTCACCATGATGTATTCCTTGAATAATTTTTCACTTCCACTAAAACAGGAGATTAAATTTATGATTGATAAATTTCTAGAAAATAAACCTGGGTTGATCCCTCCATATTAAATGTATTTAACTAAATAGTAATAGATAAAAATCCAATTATAGGATCACCAACTAAAGGTTTTAAGCTGATCATGTCTCTATGGGATGGTCCAGTATTATTTTCTATGAATACTTTTGGGACTTTATGACTTTTTTAAGACTACTATAATCTAGATAGATCACAATTAATGTCCACAACCCATTACCTAGATTTGATGATCTCCTTGATCAGTTTATGTTGGAATGATAGTAATAAAAATGTGATCTTGAAAAGAGATATCATCAACTTTAGGAAAAACCATAATTCATTCATAAGAACTATCTTTGGATATAATATGATCATTTTGAGTATTTTTTTTATAGCTTTTAATTGATACCAAAATGAATATAATCACCCTATTAGGGGGTTAAAGGTTTCACACTGATGAAAACATTTTCTGTTATTTTAGTCAACTAGGTAGTATTGAACGTACGCCCTTATTGGAAGGAGCACATTAAATGTGACAAGCTATCATGGTTGATCACATAGAATCATTCAATATATATACAAAAATGAAAAACATGTATACTGTTGGGATTATAATGCCTTATTTATGTTGTTATATTTTTTATTGAAATTATAAACTAAATTAGATCACTTTAGTTTTATCAAGATTTTAGAAACAATTGAATTCGCTAAATGGGTAGATTTTATAGAATTTTTTTATTCAGATGGTATGCTTAGAATGGTCTAAAATAATGTTAATATGGAATGTACTAGAATAAGTTCACTTTTAGGAAATCTATGTATAGTCTATTAATTGTGGTTTTTAAGGTGGTGTTGGCTATAAGTGATTTTTTATTGACCAAAATCTGATGGATGGTTAACTATGAATATTGGATAGTAGTGAGAAATGTTTAACAAGATGAGAACCTCTATAAAGTAGTAGTCGAACCATAAGTTTTGTTTTAACTAAAAGTATCATAAATTTTTACTAAGTGTATATATTGTCTCTTATGATAAATTTATTCTAATCCTTGTAATTCTTGAGGAATTAAATATTTGGTAGTGTTCTCCAGTGGATGTTGTATCTGAGTCTAAACCATATAATATTTTGTTCAATTACTTTTTCCATATGTTTCCTTTTCTTTGATTTTTTTCTCTGTGAGTTTTTCAGAAGAGTTTATTAGAGGTAAAACTTAGTGGTGGTGGTTAGGGTGTAGTATTATTTCTAATTCTAATATACTAAGGTTCATAATGTTCTTGTGGTTTTGAATTCCACATAGCAGGACTATCGGTTTGTGAGATATTCTGGTAAACTCACATTCTATATTCCATTGATTTCACGAATTTTCTGTTCCCAACACATAGTACATATTAATTTTAGTTGGTTCAAAACTAACGGTTATGACAAGAATAATACACATAGTGATGTGTCAATTTTTGAGAATATACTATACTCTCTTTTTGTGGATTTATGTTTTATGGTGTTTTCACTCCACACTAAGGTGAAATATATTTATAATGGTTTCATAAATACACATTACCAATATGGGTTTCACTCACTCTTCTTATCCTCTGCACACTTGAACACGTGGAAAATTTTCACCTATCAACCATTCAAGGTTCTGGTGCTCTTATAATGTTTATAGAAACACTAGGTTCGAATCCTTAGCGATAGTACTTTTTAATAGTCGGTTGTTTTTAGTTGATTCTATTTTGATTGGGGGAGGGGTTTGTTTGTAAATATTAATTGAAATGATTGATTTATTAATATTGATTTTACAATTTGATAAATATTAGGGTGAGTTCATCAATAGGTATTTAATCTTGTGATATCCTTGAGCCTTTCTTTGTATTTCATAAAATTAACACCCATGTCACAAGTTGACATTGATTAGAATTCCTAAGTGTTATGGATTTAATCCAAGACTTAACTTAAATGGGATTCTAATATCAATAATTACTTGATTGTGGTAGTGTATTTATATTTCCAATAATCCATATAATCCATACGTTAGACAAAATATATCATTAATCCATGACATGTTATGTCCAACATACACAATGTTAAATTAAAGAATACTCCTCAAGAAAAAGCTCTCAATCACTTAACATCTATAATAATGACACAAAACAATGGTATATTTACTCATCCATTAATATGGTTATTAATATAGTAATATATTTTTATGTTTATGAACTAATAAGTGAATAAAAATAAAGGGAAAAGAAAAAGAGTTTTGCGTCGAACACACACACACAAACAGTGAAGGGAATTAAATACTGACTTTAGATTGAATGAGAAAGAAAAATAAGTGAAATGTTTTTAAATTAATTTAATTTATTTTAATAACATTAATATTAAACTATATAATTTTTATGAGAATAAGAGATATTGAAGATGAAACTTTCTTTAAAACAGAATTACAAAGACAAACACCTATGAAATTACAAACGAAGAAAACTGCAAAAGTAAATTAAAACAGTGAGAGGAGGAAAAGTCTCTCAAGTGAAAAATTGAGTATAGAATGTCTTCCCATTCCTTATTAAAATATTTGGTCATTATAATGCGTTCTTATATCTTCTTAAATTCTAACCCTTTTGAAAGTATAGGAGGGGATGTATTTATATCCCAAGGTGGTGGACTGTTTGCATTCCAAAACTACCCCTTCAATTGGCTTGATTCTTTGGACATCCAGAGAGCTAAATATAGTGATATCTCATTCTTAAAAGTTGTAGAAAATAATGATTTTTGACTACTTGAAAAAATTTTGAGGCATTTGGACTTATGGATCCAAATCTATGTAGGTTTGATTAAACAATTTTAATCTATCCATTTCAATCCAAACTTTTTAGAAGGTCGAAATGTGAACGGGTTTATCAATAGTAAGATGCCTTAAAATCTGAACACTTTCAACAACAAAGATGGCTTCCCAAATCATGGATTTAACACTACAAAATATTATCTATATTGGATTTCAATTTTAGAATACATGTCATGAATACTGTACGAATTTTAATTCCTGTTTAGAATGGTGGGCTAAGTTTAAATGAATCAGTTGGGCCCCTTGTCTTTGGAGTTGGGCCTTGAAATTTTTATCCAAGATTAATTGAATTTTCCCCAACCTTTATAGGAGAATTAAAGTATTTTGATATCTGGATTGATCCTAGTAATTATATCTTCATGGATTGTCTAGTTTCTTCATAGATTATTTGGGCCTTTTTGTGTGGACCAATGACCCTCCAAATGGAAGAATTGGCCCAAGATCCCTTCTAATGAAATGTTGTATATTGAATGAGGAGTCTTATAAAAAATCATGAAATTTGGATAATTATGGTGAGATTTATTATTAAAACATTAAATAGACTTGAATCTGGATGAATTCAAATAGTGCTCTAAAATTATATTTAATATTTAAACATTAATATTTCACACAAATTATTCACATTTCATAGAAAATAATTAAAGGGGGTATATAAAAAGTTATGAAAATATTAATAACATTAAAAATACTTTAGGGAAGGTTGATATTATTTATTGATGTGAGGTTATCTTCATAAATAACATTTAAAATTGAATTTCATTACATTATAAATTCAAAATTGATGCTCCACTGAAATCCTTGTTCATTATAGTCTTATTATTCAAAGATAGTTAATATTATCCTCTTTATATGAGTATTATATCTTTTTATTATGTACAATAATTATAGAAAATATCCTCTATAGATAAATATAATCCCTCATAGGAATTATCCCTATAACACCCCATCATCAATTCCTCAATAAGCTGGTTGTGTTAGTGAAACTCTTCCTTCTTTTATATTCTTCACTTGGATAGATATATGGGAAATAAAATTTTCCCTTATTTTTATCTGAATAAAATACATTTGGAAAATATTTTATATTTTCTCTATATTTTCTCTTAACTAGGTATGTAAACATCTCAACTCTCTATTCCACCATCCCCTATTTTTTCAAAAGAGTAACCACCATTATTTATGGTGATGAATGTTTTCATAATTCCATATTATCAAAAAACCATTTTCTATAATTAAAGATAAATTTTCCATTTTTTGCACATAAAAAATCAACCATTCACTATTGGTATAATGGGAAATCCCATCCAATATTCTCATTCTAATTAGATTAAAATCAACCCTATAAAAACCCTGATTTTCTTTATGAAGGATAGGACATATAAAATATGGAATCATGTATGATTGAGTTAATTGAGAAATTTTAGAATGTATGATGACTCAACCTCCATCTTCCAATTCTATACCACTTAAAAAAATCATGTATTTTGATATTTTTATATGTCTGATTTTGTGTATAGAACTCTATCCTACCAAACATTAGATTTTGTACTCTATAAATCACATGATAGTGATATACATGGGAATCTCAGTTGACTAGTAAACCATAGTGAAACTCTACTCATCATGACATTATCTAATAAATACATCTCAAAACCCCTTCTACAAACTTTTACGGTGTCACATTTACAGTGAAAACTTCATCCATGAAGATACATCCTCATATAGGTAGAACCACTAAAATAATTCTCCATGACTAAAGATTTTTTTTCTTCTTCCATTACATGTGAAAATAGGCTCAATCTCATATTTCTCCCAAGTGATATTATTCTATGATGATATCACCTAACATGAGAATATATTATATGAGCTCAATTAGTGCCACATTATTTTAAAAATATCTCTCCTTCATGGTGTAGTGAACAAGGAATGAAATTTTCCATTCTTACATAACTCTAAGATAGTCACACTCAAACTTCAGTTCCATTCAACTTTACATACATAAACTTTAGTTATGTGTTTCAACCTTACATGAACCTTATAGATACAAAATTTATCTCACAATAATTCACACCACACTTTTCTTGGACACCTTCACCTTGAACCTATATAATATAACAAATTTCTTCATATTATTCAAATTAATTTCATGGAGCATTCGAGTTTATTTGGTATAGATATGAGTTAATATTTTCCTTTTTCTGAGACAAAACACATAATCTCATATTTCCCCTTCTATGCTAGTTCAATATCTCTCAGATATGATAATTCAATTATATTATCATGTAGCTAATATATTTCCTGATTTAATCATACTCAAGCCTTGGAAAACCACATATAATATTTGGGAGAATAAAAATTCTTCATTATTTTATTCTATCATTCTCTAAAACAACATAAAACCTAACCAACAACTTTTAAAGAAATAGTATCCCCGAGTAAGCTCATTTATAACCCCTCAAATATAGATATACTATCAAATTCAGAAACATGGTCTCCATTTCAAACTAATCTTTAACCAAATCATTCTTCATCACATAAATTCTCCAATAAAATCATGGAATTTATTCCGATCCAAATACTTAATATTATTATGAGTATCTATATATGCTTTAGTATAATGATCCTTATTTATAAAAATACTTCTTGATAATAATTATTAATAAAAAAAATCCAACACCAAACACACCATCGGTTCCAAAATTCTCCCCTGGATTGTGTTTTCAATAAAATCCTGATTTCATCCCTATATAAATACTATAACACTTATTCATGTATTTGTGATCTATTTATTTCCTCCACCTATGAAATCAAAATTCAAAGATAAATATAAATCTACAAAATCTTTGGTATGGACTTCATGAATCAATCAAATTTTAGCTCACATTTTTATCCTTCAACTCTTATAACTACCTAAGATATCATCTCACAACACTAAATATTACTTTTAAGACCTTCATGTGATATTATTTTACCACTTACCAATTTGAATCATTAATTGTAAAAACATATTGTTGAAAATTTATTATACACTATAGTTCAACTTACCAATTTTGGAACACCAGGTTCATCTCCTTGGCTTCTGTCCATGATTATTATCACTATAAGTGTTAGAGATCTCTTTATAAATAGTATTTTGAAGTCTAATTTATTTAAATAAATCACCTTTTCAATAATAATTTTATTCTATTTATTATCTATTTGTAAACACCTCAACCTATATATAATTTTTCTCAAATATTTCAGTGATTGAATTAACCACATGAAACTACTTAATCAATCCTATAATCCTAATAAGTCATAATTGAGTATAAGAAACAAGATTTACCCAATTTCACTTTCCTCCAGATATTTTAGTCCCATGTTCTAGAATGAGGTGTGGTTTTATACTCCATTTTATCACATTACATGTTATATTTCCCTTTTTTTTATGCTGACACACCTTTGGTATGGAAATACTCACTTTAGCAAAAACTCCTGGGATATATTTTTCTTCAACTAGAACTTCACTCTTTGAGTAACTAAATTTCATGTCATGTGTAAAGAGTCATTATCATTCATTACACTTATACCAAAAAACCCTGACTTTTACATCATGTTATTCATCCATCATAACCTATTATTTTATAGTATTGGCCAAAACATCATTGATTCACACTTATTCCTCCACATTGAGGGGGTTTTCCAGGAGGGGGGTGTCCGGGAGGGAGGGTGGGGGTGTCCAGTGTAGAGGGGGTGTCTAGTAGGGCAGTGTCCAAGGGGGTTAATGGGGATGGGGGCAGTGTGAAGGAGGTGGGGGTTGTTCATTAGGGGGGTTTCCAGGGGGTTAAGGGGGTTGGGGGCAGCGTGCAGGGGGTGGGGGTTATCTAGGAGGGGGAGGGGGATATCGAGGAGGTAGGGGTACAAGTATGGGGAAGGGGTGAAGGTGGGGGTAGTGGGAGTATAGGTGGGGGCATTGGGGGTGCAGGTGGGGGGAATTGGTGGTGCAGGTGGGGGTGGGGGTTAGTGGGGTGCATTTAAGGGTGGGGGAGGGGGGGTGTGGGGGGAATTTGGGGTGTAGGTGGGTGGGGGAAGTGGGGGTGCATGTGGGGGGAAGTGGGGGTGAAGGTTGGGGTAAATGGGGGTTCAAATGAGTTCGAGTGAAGGGTGGGGGCAGTGGGGGTGCATTTGTGGGGTGGGGCAGTGGGGGTGCAGGTGTGGAGGGATATCTGGGGCATGTAGGTGGGTGTGAGGGTGGGGTAGAGGGGGTACAGGTGGGGGTGGGGTATGTGGGGTGAATTTGGGGGTGGGAGAGTGGGGGTGCTAGTGGGGGGCAGTGGGGGTGCATGTGGGGGGTAGTGGGGGTGCAGGTGTGGGCGGCTATTCGGGGGGGACTATATCAACGGTTTCACAACCTTTATCAGCACAGGAAATATGCACCTATTTTATTACTTGTTTTCAGTTAACAATCATATGCTCGCAATATTATTTCAGGTATCAATAAACCTGATGTTCTCTTTGTCATTCATCATTCTATGACAAAGTCTATTGAAGGATATCATAAATATAGTTTTCTAAATTTATACTGATGTTTTTTTAATGATATTTCTAGGTGGGGGTTGTCCCGAGGGGATTGTCTAGGTGGGGGTTGTCTGGGGGGGGCTATCCAAGAGGGGGGGGGGGGCTATCCAGGAGGGGGGCTATCCACATCAGAATTCATTTTTGTGGAATTTACTTCTTTGAAATCATAACTGTAGTATAGCCTATAACATGGTGTCAATATGTTTATCATTTTTCAGTGACACTATTAGTTTATCAAACACTCCCTTATTTTCTTGCTTATAATTCTTACACTATTAATTATGTGCATATTTACTTCAAATATAAAGAGTGATTGAAAGGGTTATTGGTGCTACTATTTAAAATAAATCATGCATGATAAATATTCAAATTTTAAAAAAATTGTACTTGGGGAATTAGTTACTGAGAACATTGAATGATTTGTTCCTTGTTTTTATTATTTTATGTTAATTTATAATTTCACCCATGTGTTCGTGTGACACTTTGTTTACTTCAACAAGATATTGTTTTTCTAAGGTCTTAATCCTGCTAATGATGCTGAATGTTGATTTTGTTATCATCATTAGATGTTCTATTATTTTCTTTCTCACTAATCATATTCCTCCAACTTCAATTTTTAGGTTCAATTAATGATGATTCATTAGGTCACTGACATTTTGTTGATGACTCCCAGGACACATTCGTGTGTGTTGCGGAAACCAAAGTCAAAGTCGACTCACCGCGTATTCATAGGTAAGGATATATATAATAATTTCTCCTGTTATATGTATACCCACCCATGGTAGCATGATTACATATAAGGTTCTAGGTGTGCTTATGGATATATATGGAAAATGCTTATGTTTGTGGGTGATAACAGTATTATGAATGCGAGTATATATATAAGGATCCTTTTATGCATGTTCAAGGCTATGTAGACACGTACATAGGGGTTAGGGTGTCCTTATGTATATGCAAAGGTGCATATGCCCGGAGGATGGATGAAGTAGATTAGAGTTTTAACGGATAAAAGTTTCAAGCATTGAGTGTGGCTTGGCTCCTTTGAGGTGGGGTCCCTCTCCTAGCCTCTTTAATTCAATAATGTTTTAAATTTCATTTAGTTTCCTTCTAAATTCTGCTTGTTTATATTAAATTTCAATTCTTGAATAAGTGTAGTTAAGTTAATTGTTTCATTTGATAAAAAAGACATGGTTTTGAAATAAAACCCCTCCAACAGAGGTTCATTGTCTACGAAAACTCATAGTGGTATACCTTGCATGACATTATTGCATTGATGTGTTTCTTATACTTGATGTCTTTGTTAGTCATATATCACACATCGTACTTGAACCTTTTTATATCTATGTAGGGGGTTGTCTAGGGGTGAAAGGGGAGTCTCCATGTGGTAGGGGGTTTAAGGGGGCATGTGTGTGTAGGGGGGGTGTTCAAGGGGGTTGTCCAAGGGGTGTAAGGTTAACTTAATGAATTTAATGAGAAATATGGAACCGAACATGGTTAACTTGGCACATGAGGGGTAATTCCTCATGTAGTGAATTATTTTATGGTCATTCATCCTTTATAAAGTTTAATTGGATGGCATGACACTAGATATCAACCCAAGATCCATACAATTGTGCCAAACAGTTTGGTAAGTCTTCGACCAAATTGGATTCATGAATAGGTATGAAGTGAGATGACTTTGAGATCCAATCCATAATCCCCCATAAGTAATCCTATTTTCAAACCATTCTTAGTAAACCTATGAAATAATTAATAGTTATTTTCTCCAATTTCTAAATAGATATAGGTTAGGTTTTCAACATGCAGGGGGGTGTATGGGGGGTGTCCAGGTGGGAGGGGGTGTCCATGTGGGGGGGGGGGGGGGTTGTAGGGGGTGGGCTACTGTAGGGGTGAGGGTGCATGGGGGCTCTCTAGGGGGTACAAGGGGGTTGTCCAGGGGGTGTGATACTATATGGGGGTGCATGGGGCGTGTTCTAGGGGCTGTAAGGGGGTCGTCTAGGGGTGCAAGGAGGGTGTCCAAGATGGGGTCGATGGCATGGGTGTGTAGGGGGTGTTCAAGGGGGTTTTCTGGGGGGTTCAAGGGGGTGTCCAGGAGGTAGGGGGTGTCCAAGTGTGGGGGTGCAAGGGGGTTTCCTAGGGGGTGGGCCACTGTAGGGGTGTAGGGGGTCAAGGGGGCTGTCCAGGGGTGCAAGGGGGTTTCCAAGAGGGGGGGCTATCCAGGAGGGGGGCGAGGGATGTCCAGAAGGGAGGGGTGAAAAGGTGGGAGGGGTGTCCAAGAGGGGGGTATGGGTGTGTCAGGGGGTGTTCAAGGGGGCTGTTCAGGGGGGTGCAAGGGGTGTCCAGGAGGGGGGAGTGAAAGGGGGCATGGGTTGGTAGGGGGTGTTCAAGGGGGCTGTTCAGGGGGTGTCTAGGAGGGGGATATCTGGGAGGGGGTGTTGTCTAGGGGGTGTTTAGGAGAGAGGGGTGTCCAAGGGGTTTCCCAAAGATAGGGGTGTCCAGGGGGTGTCCAGGAGGGAGGGGTGTCCAGGTGGGAGGGGTGTCTAGGAGGGGGGTTGGGGTTGTGTAGGGGGGGTGGGATACTGTAGGGATGAGGAGTTGCAAGGCGGTTATCCAGGGGGTGGGCTACTACAGGGGGGTGAAAGGGGGTTTTCAAGGGGGTGAAATGGGGTTTTCCGGGGGGGCTACTACATGGGGGGTGTTTATGGGGGGGGAGGGGTTGCCCAGGGGGTGCAAGTGGGTTTCCAAGAGGGGGGAAAGGTGGCATGGGTGTGAAAGGGGTGTCTAGGAGGGAGGGGTGTCTAGGTGGGTGGGGGGTTTGGGGCCATCTGGGGGGCTTTGCAGGTGGGGTGGGATACTGTAGTGGTAGGGTACAATGGGGTTGTCTAGGGGGTGGCCTAATGTAGGGGGTGTAAGGGTCTGTTCAAGGGGGTGAAAGGGGGTTGTACAAGGGGTGGGATACTGAATGGGGTGTTCAAAGGGGTGTAAGGGGGTGTCCAGGGGGCATGGGGGTGCAGGGGGTGTTCAAGGGGGTGTAAGGAGGATTTCTAGGGTGTGTAAGAGGGATGTCTAAGGGGCATGGGGGTGCAGGAAAGGTGTTCCAAGGGGTGAAAGGGGCTATCCAGGGGGCATGGGGGTGTAGGGTTGTTCAAGGGGGTGAAAGGGGGTTGTCTAAGGGGTGCAAGGGGTTGTCCAGTGGGGGCATGGGGGTGTAGGGGAGTGTTCAAGGGGATGCAGGGGGCTGTCCAGGGGGTGAAAGGGTTCTCTCTAGGGGGGAAGGGGGTGTAGGGGGTGAAAGGGGGATATCCATGGGTATGGGGTCCAGGGTTGTTTAAGGGGGTTGTGGGGGTGTTTTTTTAAGAAATGGGAAGGCCTATTGCCATGGTTTTAAACCACGGATATAGGCCTATAGCCACAGTTTTAAACTATGGCTAAAGCTATATTTCCATGTTTCAAAATCATGTAAATAGGCCCTGTGTGGATTAATGTTCTATGATAGTTTCAAATCGTGGTTAGAGGGCTATAGCCATGGTTTGAACTGTGGCTATAGGTCTTTCCTTATATCTACGACAATACCAGCCACAGTATATTGTACCGTGGCTATAAACTATAGCCACGGTTTTTGGGATTATAGCCATGATTTCAAAGCATGGATATAGACTAAATTTCCAGTGTGTGAGAAACTTTTCTAATAGGTTTGATTCTAAAATTTCCTCTTTAGAAGATAAATATGGTTTATCTCTTAATAAATTTCATAACATTCTTATTTCTTATGAAATGAAGAAATCTCCAATGTTTAAAAATAATATGAAATATGAAATGAATTTTGAATATACAATAAAGATAAAAACCCAATATATTGAAGAATATGATCATTATAAGTCCAAAGTTAAAGAGTATGATGAGTTGAATGAAAAAATTATGTCTCTTATATCAAAGAACTATCAAAGTTGAAGAGGAAAGTATGGAGGTAAACTTACTCTCAAATGTTTTTAGTGTGGTGTAATCAGAAATTTTGCTATGAATTTCCTTAAGAATAAAATTAGATAATATCAAGATGATTCTGATGAAAAACCTCAATGAAAGAAGTGGAAAAAATTATAAAGAAGAAAATTCATCCAACAAATACAAGAAGTTTACTAGAAACAAAAGAAGTATGATGAGTAATAAAGTTTAATTTGACTCAACTAAAAACAATTGTTATGAAGATGAAAGTTCAAAAAAATTCCAAATCTTTATTGAAAAAGTTGAAAAATCAAAGGATTTCTCATAGAGTGAAGAAGGTGGTGAATAATCTTATAGATAATATCACCTCAGAACAGAACTCTTTTCATGTATTGAGAAAAACAAAACTCTCAAGAAAGAAATTAGAGTTATGAATAATGATTGTGAATAAATTGTTGATGGAATAAAATATGTCATCAAGAGGGAGGAAGAATATATCACAGATATTTTAATTTACAAAATTATAATTATTGAACATGGAAAGATAGTTGAAGATCTTAATAAGAAGCTAGAAACTAAAGAATAAAAAGTTAACAAGTTTCAATAAAAACTTATTGAGTCTAAAAGTAACTTAAATAAGATGAATGAAAACTTAAAAAAATATTCATAAGTAAGAGTTGAGAATTCTAAATTTACTGAGAAGGCTCAATACAAGAATTAAGTGAAATATTATCTTACTAAAAATAATGTTTCATCTAATTTTTTTAAAATTTACAGTTCTGAAACACATTTTGGAAAATATTGGGTGGATAAAGGATGTAATAAACCTATCAAATATAAAAAAGTAGAAAACTTACTCAAAAAAATATGGTCTATGCCCTAAGTATGTTAGAGTTGAAAGAAGTTACCAATCTCAACAAAGTTTCTATAGATAAAGATATTTCTTGAATAGAAAATCAATATTTGATGGCTATTTCTATTATTTTGGAATATATGGATATAGATATTATAATTTTTGGCATAAATTAACTCTACCTAGAAGAAGGTTTGAGAAAAGTGGAATAAAAAGTGAAAGTAGAATGATATACTTTTCTAACTTACAGAAAGTTAAAAAGGTGAATTCTGAAGATGTTAGAAACATTCCAAAAAAAAATAAATTTTAATGTTTGAAAGAATTTTATGGAAGATTTGATCAGGCTTTTCATCATTTCGAAATATGTATGAAACTCCTTTTGGAAAAACGTCCTTATGATATAAAAGAAAAGGAAGGTGAAAAGAAGAACGTTTAAGAAAGAGATTTTGTTGTTGAGATAACTTTGAATGAAATTAAAATGAAAAAAACATGGATACTTGATAGTGGTTGTTCTTCACATATGATAGGTGATATAAAATTTTGAAACATATTGAAAGTCATGATGTAGGAGCAGTTACCTTTGGAAATGATAGTTCCTTAAAAATTATAGGAATCAGAACAACTGATATTGAAGAGGAAAATTTAAAATATAAGGAAGTTGTATTTGTTGATGGGATAATACATAACTTACTTAGTGTAATTCAAATTTATGATAATGGAAAATAAGTTTTTTTTAGAAAATATTTTTGTATCATCATAAATTTAAAAGATGAAAAGGTTATTTTAAAAGGAGAAAGAACCGGTGAGAATCTCTTTCAAATAAGAGAATTCAATAACTCATGTTACATGAGTATGGAAGATGAAAAAAAATTGCAGCACCGAAGAATTGGTCACCTTGTACAGAAAAGTATGAAAAATCATTCTAAAGTTGATGCTATTCAAAACTTTATAGAATTGAAAAGAAGAGAAGAATATTTTTGTGTAACTTTTCAAAAGGGGAAGATGAATAGAAAAGGTCATAAAATAGTTGAGATTCAGTCTAGAATGCCAATTGATCTTATCCATTCTAATTTATATGGGTTGATGATAGATCAATCCACAAAATGATACTTATACTTTATCACTTTTATTAATGATTTCACTTGGATGAAAAACATCATGTTTATGAAGCACAAGTCATAGGACTTTGAAATGTTTAAATTCTTTAGAAAATATCTTGAGAAAGAAATGAGGGTTTCTATAAATAATTTGAGAATATATAATGGTGCCTAATTCACAAAAAATACTTTTAAAACTTATCTAAGAAAGCATGGTATCAAACATTAGTATATTTCCCCCTATACTCCATAAAAAAAATGGAGTAACTTAAAGAAATAATATAAGTTTTATAGAAATGGGAATAAGTATGTTAACAGAATACAATCTTCCAATGTTTTATTATAGAGAAGTTGTTAGAAATATTTTACATTTTCAAAATAGATGTTAAATGAGACCAGAAACCAACATGACTTCTTATGAAAAAGTGGTATAACAAAAAAATGTTCATTGAAATATTTCAAAGTTTTTTAAAGTCCATGTTTGCTCAAAATCAAAAATCTAGATTTGGGATATTTTGATGATAAAGATGAGAAAGGAAATTTTCTCAGTTATTCACCAAATGGAAGAAGCTAAAAATGTTGGAATAAATGTTTAAAAAAGTTTTTGGACACATATGATGTGAAGGTAATTAAAAATCAAAGTTCCATAACAAAAGATTTTAAGAATGATGGGGAGGATAAATTAGAGATTTCCCACAATTGTGAATGTAATTTAAAAAATCCTTATCAAGATTCAGAAGAATCACATGACAAAGAAATTTCATATGGGAAAGAAACTTTTAAATTTCATACCTTACAAAAACATATTGAATCTGAAAACATTATTGGGAATCAGAAGGCTTCGGTTTGGACTAGAATAAAGTTGATATTAGAAAACCAGACTTCACTTATCACAAAAGTTGAACCAAAATCAGTTTTAGAGGATATTCAATACAAAGAATGGGTGAATTCTATGAATGAAGAGTTGGATCAGATTGAGAAGAATTAAACATGAGAACTTGTTTAGGATCCAGCAGATAAAAATGTTATTAAACAATGTGGGTTTATAGAAACAATTTAATGATCATGGGGAAGTTTCAAGAAACAAATCAATACTTATTTGTAAATGGTATACATAGGTTTAAAGTTTAGATTTTGATGAAATATTTACCCCTAATTCAAGGATAGAAACTATTATAACGTTTCTTATAGTGGATGATCATGGTAATTACAATGTTTATCAGATGGATGTAAAGTCAAATTCCTTAAATGGTGTGACTGAGGAAGAATTTTACATTGAACAACCTTGTGGGTTTCTACTTTATGAGGATGAAAAAGAATTATAAATTGAATGAATCTTTGTATGGGCTGAAACAATCTCCACGTTCTTGGTATTCAAAACTTGACAATTGTTTGTAAATGTTAAATTTTTCTAAAAGAAAAGTTGATAGAAACTTATATGTGAAATATGTTGACTCCGAATCTCTAATTATAAATTTTTATGTGGGTAATAAAAATTTTAATATGGATATAGAAGATTTTTATAAACAATTGATAAGAAAATGAAGAAGAATTTTGAAATTTCAATGTTGGCAGAATTAACTTTATTCCTTCGCTTACAAGTTCAATAAAAAGAAAAATAAATTTTCTTATCTTAAGAAAAGTATTCCAAGGAACTATTAAAGAAGTTTGGGGTGAAAAAATCAAAATAAGTTTCTAATCCTATATATTTGAACACAAAACTGAGTAAAGATGAATCTGAAATAATTTTGAATTATAAAGACTTTCAGAATTTGATAAGAAAACTTCTTTACCTTATAGCATCAAGGCCTGATATTGTTTGTGTTATGACTTTTTGTGTCAAGTATCAAAGTAATCAAAAAAAATCATATGTTGGTAGCAATAATAATTTTGAGATATGTCAAAAAAACTTCACATGGGTTTTTATACAAAAGAAATAGTTAGATGAAATTTTAGGGTTATACTCATACCAATTTGGATGGAGATTGTAATGATAGAAAATTAGCCTCAAGAGGAACATTTTTCTTGGGTGAATGTTGTGTTAGTTGGAATAGTAATAAATAGTGTTTAGTAACTTTGATCATAGCTGAATCTAAATATGTTGCAGCTACTTAGGCCTGTACTCAAATGTTGTGGATTAAAGTTCAACTAGAAGACTTGAAATTGAAAGTTTCTAAACCATTAATGATCCTTTGTGATAATCAGAGTGCAATTGATATTTTTAAAAATCTTGTTCAACATTCAATATCAAAACACATTGATATAAAATTTCACTTTATAAAAGATAAAGTTGATGCTAGAGATGTTTTTCTAGAATACATTTCAAAAAAGTATCATATTGTTGATATCTTTATAAAACCAATGCTAAAAGAAAGGTTTTTGGAATTGAGACTGAAACTTCATGTTTAGACTCCTCCAATAACTTCTTAAATATCTTATGGAATAACCCCATTGTTCTTTAGATTATTTTTATAAAGGGGGAGATAAAGTAACAACATTGCTCTTTGTGATAATTTTTTACTTATCTTTCTTAAATTAATCTGAAGTTTCGGTTGTCATAAAATGGGGGAGAGAAAAAGAATAGAGATGGGGAGTTATCTTTACAGGGCTGCAAAATTTTCTTATCATTGAGAGATGAAATTTCTTAAAAAAACATTACTTTATCTAGTAGTGTGGTTTCAAGACACTATATTTTAATAAAGGCTATGTTTTTTTGATAGTTAAAAACAAAACATGAGTTTTTTACAAAAGTTGAGTTGTGAAAAAATTCTTAGAGTTGGAAAGTTGTTAATAAGGGTTTTCAACATATCCAAATGGAAGATTAAAGAACCTTTATGATAAATTATTTTAACAAAAATTTTGTATTTTTTGACAACTAACCTTTTTGTATAAGAATTTTTTTGTTATCTAGGAATAATATCTAGTCTATAGTAATGAGATTTGTAAGAAAGTCAAAAGTTGCTGAAAGAATCAGATCCATCTGCATCGTATTCAGCTAATTGGATCCAAAATAATAAGAGGTAGAAATTGATGTTTACTGGAAGTTTTCCTTTGTTGTAATTAGAAAAATAAAGAAGTTCTAAGTGATGAATTTGTATTGTTACTGAATAGTTTTATTGAATAAAGTGAAGTCATGAGTTAGAATGTTTTCATATTTTCAAAAAAAAATAGACAATGATTTTCTAATCAATAAGTTCTCAAAAATCATAAAAACATTCATAATAATAGATTTTGAAAAAATGGTGTATAGGTTTTGAGAAATTCAAAATTTCAGAGTGAATAATTCAATCATAATGAGAAATTATATTGTAATGGGGATTCCATAATTATGAAGAAATCCATTAAAGGCATAATGTTTCAGAATATTAGATTCAGAATTCAAAATGTGTGAAGCTGATGAAGTTTGAAGAATTTCAAAGTTTAAGTATAAATATTCCATCGTAATGGGAATTCGATCATAATGGGAAAATCCATCGTAATGGGAATTCCATCATAATGATAATTCTATCATTATGAGGATTCCATCGGGCTGAAGCTAAAGGTAGATCGTAATGAGCTGAGAAGGAAGAAAAAATTGTAATGATCTAAGAAGGAAATAGAAATCTTAATGAGCTGAGAAGGAAATAGAAATCGTAATGAGGTGATTATGAAGAAAACTCAAAAATAAAATTCTAGAAGTTTTATGAAGAGTTGAAGAGGTCAAACTTTAAATTCAATTTTTCATAAATCATAGGGAAATATCAGAAGGATTGAAGAAGTAAAAGTATAAGTTTAAATGCGATATATTTTTAGAGTTTTTGAAATTTGAGGAAGTGGGGAAAGTTTTCAAGTTTCAAACTTTTCTTTTTTGAGCTACCTATAAATACTTTCTCAGATCATTTGTTTAGTGTGTAATGTTCACGCAATCAAAAAAGGATTCCTAAAGATATCAAGTGAAATTCATTTCTAAATAGAGATCTCATGATGAGGATCATACAACAGAAATATTGTTTATTTCATTGAGAAAGATCATATTGAGAAGATCTTATTGAGTCAATAGGACAAAGGTACATTGTATTGAGAATTTGAGTAGAATTTGAGTTTTGCATATTGAGAATGGGTCCATCGTATTGATTCCATTGTATTAAGGGAATCAGGTCCAGACTAATCGTATTGATAGAGTCAAATCCAAACTCATAGTATTGAGAGAATTAGATCCAAAATCATCATATTGAGATAATTATATCTAGATTCATCAGATTGAGAAAATCAGATCTAACTAAATCGGAATAAGGATTCGGACTGATAAATTGTGGATCAGTTTCAACAAAGTCTTTATTCTTTTTTTTGGATCAATTGTTTTATAAGAAAACATTGTAAACAGACGGGAGTTTGTATAATCTTACTTATAGGGAGATAAAAGGTGTATAATGGAATTTGGCATAAGTTTTATTCACTTATTCATAATAGTGGATTTCCATAGACCCATGAGAGTGGCTGTAGAAAGGATGTAGGTTCTCAAACTAAGGATGAAACTTATAAATCTTGTGTTCTTTACTTGATTTACTACTCTTTCATGCATGAGTATTTTATAAAGGTTGATAAATAAATAAATCTAAATAGGTTTTAGGGGTAAAGTTTCTAAATGTTTTGAAACTTATAAAAAGTAAACAATTGACTCACTCCCCCCCCCCAAGTTTTTATTAGATCCTTTATAACTTCACTAATAAACCCATTGTAATCAATAGAAGTATTACAGTGGAAAATATATGGGTTAGATAATCCGGAAACACAACCTGGACTAGCTACTATGGTTGAGTAGTGAAACTTATAAAAATACCATGTGTCATTATTTACTTAATTTTCTATATTGCATGAAGTATATGTGTGTTTATTAAATAGAATATATTCACTATTATATTAACAAATAATAAATATTTGAGGAATGATAAGTAAATTAAAGCGAGTTAAATTTATAAATAATAAATACTTGGTAAAAAGTAGTCACACCTGATTCACCCCCACTCTCAAGTGACTGAACCCATTCCTAGGCACAAAAATTGGTTTCAGAAAAAGTATGGAAGTAAAATCATTGATAACTATCACATGTGAGTGTAAGGTAAAACATGGATCTATTCTCAAGGGATTCATGCACTTTAAGGATAATCTATGTGTTAAGGAAAATACTCAACCAATATTTCCCATAGGGAAGTGGATAATTCTTGTCCAATGGATTCAAAAGGAAGTGAATAATTCTTTCCTTTGAGTAAAAAGTCTATCATGAAGTGCTCTAATATGTATCAATTATTTATATTATGAATAAAAAAATGGTATCAATTTTAATAAATTTCCCAATGGTAAGATCATGTAATGATGCAAATTTTTATTGATTGGACTTAGCTCCATTTTTGAATTTTTTTAGAATCCCAAAACCTCATTAGGGGTAAAATGGTAATTTAACCTATTAGATGACCTTGGAAAAATTTTATATTGATTCTACTAGTTTTGGAGTGTGGGGTTCATCCCTATACTGAGCCAGCATGAAAAGAGAGTAACAAGGAGTGTCAGAGATAATTTAATAAAAATATTATATTATTTTTAGTCCATGAAAATGTGTTTTGAAAAAATGATATATATACTAAAAGAGACCTAATATGGAAAAACTAGAACTATTCTTGAGTCCAAGGTATGGATTTTACCGAAGGATTAATATTAGTTTGGTTTACATTAGAAATCTCAAGTGTTTGTTGTCATGAGTGAATAAATACATATATTTAATTAACTAATTTATTGGAATAATTAAAAGAAAAACCCTTGAAATACCATATCTAATCATATTTATGATTCTTCCCTATAGTTAGTCACTTCTATTATGTGCACAACCCTAGAGAGGAGGGTGGAGGTAGAGTGTGAGTTGGAGATCATGATCATGGTGGCGACAATGATAGACTAGAGGACTAGGATTGCCTCTGTAGTGACATTGATGGATGAATCATGAACATGTGATAGTTGAATTAAAGTAAAAAATGACTCACCATCAAGTTATGTCTTTTTATTTTTTCATGTTTTCTTTATTTTCCCTTAATTATCTAATCATGGATTTTTTATTTCTTCGGGTTAATCCTTGTGAAGAAAATTTGTGATGTTTTGTTTTTAACAAAGTTTGGTATTTTTTCAGAAGTGACCTTTTCGTAAAATAATTATTTTTTTCTTTAATATCATACCTAGTCCATCAGAATGGTTTTTTTAAGAAATCTGAAAGTTTCTGAATATTTGAATCTAAACAAAAATGGGGAGAAAGGTTTTTTTTATTTTATAATGTTTTTTTCTAGACATAGTTTTTTAGACTGAGAAGTATCATAATCAATAGGTGTAAGGAATATGGAAGTTGAAAGTTCTATAAATTTTTTGATCAGATGCACCACCAGACTCATATCCATCAGCATAATGTTCAAGATTCATTAGACTCTGCATTGGTTTTAAAGTAAGAAGATTTGGAGTGAGGAAGTCAAAATGAAGTTGAAGATATTGAAGTAATATAGTGATTTCAAGAGTTAGAAAGTTATTAAACAATATAACCTAAAGTTCTATGATGATTTTCTGGTCATGGAGTTCTCATAAATCATGAAATATTCTCATGATAAAATATATTGAATAAATAGAGTAATTGTAAAGATTGTATCGGTTATAGAGATTAAGAAAAAGTTTTCATTAAATCAAAAAGTATCGGGCACAGAAGTTTTTAGAATTATAAATTAGTTATTGCTTATAAGGTTTAAAGAATTTTAAATTTTTTAGTGGAGTCACCACTGAATACTTTCCATCTTAATGGGGAATCCATCATAATATGAAATTACATTGTAATGATGTTCCATTGGATTGAGTCTGAGGAGGAAAAGTCAATCAAACTCACTTTGAGGAAAAAAATCATGTAGACTAAATATAAAGAGGAAATTCAATCAGACCAACTCTAAGTAAAAAAGTCGTATCTTAATGAGCATAGGAAGAAAGTCCGATCGTAATGAGCAGAGATAGAAAGTAAGATCGTAATGAGAATAGATAGAAATTCAAATTGTAATGTGTAGAGGAATCATAATGATCAAAGGAAGAGAGTCACATTGTAAAGATATGAGGAAGTTCCATTATATGGAAGAAAAGTTAGTCAGTTCGAGAAGGATGATTACTAAAAAGACTCAAGATGATTCAAATATTAAGAAAGTTTGAAGTAGTCAAAGTTTAAGTTTAAATGTGGGTGTTTTTTGGAGATTTGAAATTTGAGTAAGTAGGAATTTTTTTCATTTTCCTGCCTTTAAATTTCTAGTATTCCTATAAATATAAGAAAATTACATTTATACTTTGACATTTTTTCACCATAGCTAAAAAGTCTGAGCACTACAGAATTCATGTAAAAGTTATATTTCCAGATAGATATCTCATTAGTAGATCAAACAACTCAATTTTTTATTACTGGACTGAGGAAGATTAAACTTATAAAGATTTAACTATCCATTTGAGAAGAGTCTGAGAAGTGTATTTTTATAAAAGGTTTCATCGTAACGAGTCCATCATAATGAGATAATCAGACTGAGGAAATTAGACCTAGGGTCCCTAGACTAAGGTTCTGGATAGAGTCTTATGGGCCAATTTTTTTGTGATATTTTATTTTTTTGGATCATATTATTTATAAGAAAACTTTGAAAACTTATGGGAGTTAGTATAATCATTCCTATATCAAGATATAAGGTGTCTAATGGGAGTTGGAACAAGTTGTATTCACTTCTTCACTATAGTGATTTTCCATAGATCCATGGAAGTGGCTATGGAAAGGGTGTAGGTTCTCCCACTAAGGCTGAACCTTATAAATCTCATGTTTTTTAATTTCTTTCCAAATTTTACATGCATTATTATTTACTAAAATGTGATAAGGTAGTGAAATTTAATAGTTTTTAGGGGTTAAGTTTCAAAGAGTCTGGAAACTTATAAGAACTGAACAACTGATTAAACCCCCCTTTCTTAGTTGTTATTAGATACATTGGAACTTCAATTGGTATTAAATCCAAGGTTCCCTTATTGAATCCTTATCAGGGATAATATCAATTCTATCAATAATAAAGGAATTCCTACATTTTATAAAAAAATATTATGGATGAAAAAATAAGATGATTCTTTATCTCCTATCTCTTGTCCTGGAAGTTATCAATACTTCCACAATTAGGTTTCCACCTATTGAGAAGGATGACCTGTGATTTTTTTTTGATAATATAAATATCAAATTTGATGGAAAATATAGAAATTATGTCCTCACGTACTTATCAAAAAAAATAATATGAAGGTGATGGGTCTCAAAACATCAAAGAGCCTACGGGACAAGATGGAAATTATTTTCTAAGGTAATACTAAAGTGATGGAAGAAAAACTAAAAATCTGGCATGGTAAGTATGAAGGTATAAAAATGAGAGATGAATAAACTATTAATGATTACCTCAAAAGAGTAAATGAAATTGTTTGCAACATCAGATGATTTAGAGATGTATTGGAAGATTATACAATTGTGAAGAAACTTATGAGAAACTTTCTAGATAGGTTTTATTCTAAAATTTCCTCTTTATAAGATAAGGATGATTTATCTCTTGATGAATTTCATAACTTTATTATTTATTATTAAATTTGGAAAGTTACAAAATTTAATAAGAATATTAAAGATAAAATGGATTTTGAAGCTATGAGAAAAATGAAATGTCAAGATGTTAAAGATGTTGATTCTTATGAATCTGAAGATAAAGAGGATGATGAGTTGAAAGAAAAAACCATGTATCTTATATCTAAGAACTATCGAAGAGGAAGAGGAAATTATGGTGGAAAATTACACTCAAATGTTTTGAGTGTGGAAGAATCATACACCTTTCTATGAATCTCCCCAAGAAGAAAGTAGGTGAGTATAGAGATGATTCTGATGAAACACCTCAATAGAAGAAGTGGAACAAAATTTCTATTTAATAAAAGTTATCCAAAAACATAAGAAGACATTTACTAGAAAAAAAGAAGTATGTTGAGTAAGAAATTTGAATCAAAATCAACTGAAAAAATTATTTAGAAGATGAAAGTTCATAAAAATGTAGAACCTTCATTACAAAAGTTTAGAAAACAAAATATTCCTCAGATAGTGAAAAAGGTGGTAAAGAATCATATAGAGAGTATCAATGCAAAACAAAACTTGTTTCATGTCTTGAGAAAAATATAACTCTCAAGAAATAAATCAGATAAATTAAGAAATATTGTTAATAAGTTTTTGAAGTAAGAATAAATTTCATCAAGGAGGAGGACGAATACATTCAAGAGATCTTGAGTTACAAATTAATAATTGCTAAATATGGAAAGATGGTTGAAGAACTCGGTAAAAAAATTACATCTAAGGAAGAATAAGTCATCAAGTTTCAATCTAAAATTTTTGAGACCAAAAATACCTTAATAAAGATAAATGAAAACTTTAATAAAGATTCATAAATAAAAGATGACAATTTTAAAGTTTCCGAGAGAGCTTAAATTAAGAATCGGTTGAAATTGTCACCCACCAAAAATAATTTTTCATCTGATTTTTCTAAAAATTCAGGTTTTAGAAAAAGTGTTGGTAAATCTTGGGTAGATAAAGGATGTGAGAAACCTTTTTCATCTACAAAAGATGAAAACACACTCTGGAGGAAAGATGTTCTACATCTATAGATTGTTAGTGCATGAAGAAGTTATCAAACTCAACAAATTTTCTATAGATACAAATCTTACTTCAATAGAAAATAAATATTTGATGGTTTTTGTTGGTGATATGGAATCTATGGTTATAGGTCTTATAATTTTTGGTAAAACTTATCTCTACCTGGAAGAAGTTTCGAGTAGAGTGAAAGAAATAGTGAAATTGGAATGAGTAACATTTCTAACTTACAAAAAGTTGAAAAGTGAATTTTCAAAATGTTAGAAATGTTGAAATGAAGAATTATTTTTACTATATAGAAGAAGTTTGTGTAAGATTTTATCAACTAGGTCATATTTATAAATAATTTATGACTACTCTTCTAGAAAAAGTTTTGTATGTAAGAAAAAAAAAGGTATCAGAAAAGAAGAATGTTGAAGAAATAGCCTTTGTTTTTGAGAATCCCTTGAAAGAATGTAAAAAAGAACACAGAAAGGATAATTGATAGTGGTTGTTCTTCACACATGATAGGTGATTTAAAAGTCTTTAAACATTATGAAAATCATTATAGATGTTTTTTTACCTTTGGAAATTATAGTTTCTTAAAAATTAGGGAAATCATAATGGATGAAATTGAAGCAAAAATATTTAAATCTAAGGAAGTTTTATTTTTTGATGGGTTAAAAAATAAATTACTCATTGTAAGTAAATTTTTTGATGATATAAAAAAAATGATCTTCAAAAAATATTCTTATGTTATCAAAAGTGTAAAAGTTGTAAAAGTAATTACAAAAGAATAAAGAATTAGTGGGAATCTATTCCAAAAAGAAGAATTTAAAAAATCATGTTACTGAAGTGATAAAGATGAGAATAAGTTGTGAAATTGTAGAATTATCCACCTTGGGAAAAACATTAAAAAAATTAAGTTGATTCTATATAAAATTTTCCAGAATTGAAAACAATAGAGGAAGATTTTTCTATTACTTTTCAAAAAGAGAAGATGACTAATAAAAGTTATAAGAAAGTTGAGATTCAATATATCACGCCTCTTGAACTTATTCATTCTGATTTATGTGGGCTAATTAGACATCAATAAAAAATAATCTTTATAATTTATCACTTTTATTAATGATTCAAATTAGATGATAAACATCATGTTTATGCAACTTAATTTAGAGGATATGGAAATGTTTAGGTTTTTTAAAAAATAAGTTGAGAAAGAAATGTGGGTTTATATAAAGAATTTGATAATATATAATGTAACCTAATTTATAAGCAATAATTTTTAAACTTATCTAATAAATAATGGTATTAAACATTATTATAATTCTCCCTATACTCCACAAAAAAATGGAGCAGTTGAAATATAGAATAGAAATTTGGTGTAATTAGGAAGAAGTATGTTAGAAGAATACAAACTTTCAAAGTTCTATTGGAGAAAAGTTGTTAGTACTACTATAAATATTCATAACATATGTTTTTTATGGATGGAATCCAACATGTCTTCTTATGAAATTTGGTATAAAAAAAATCCATTTAAGTACATTAAATTTTTGTGCAGTCCTTGTTTACTTAAAATAAAAAATCTAGATCTGAGAAACATTGATTATAAATATGAGGAAAGAACTTTTATTAATTTTTCAACCATTGGAAGAAGTTACAAAAGTTGTAAAAAAAATTTAAAAAATTTCATGGAATCATATGATGTTAAAGTGATTGAAAAGTCAACTTACTTAAAAAATTGTTGGGAACGTTGAGGAAGTAAAAATGAAAGTTTTCAATAAAAATGAAAGTGTGAAAAGTAATGTGCATGAAGATTTAGATTAATTGTGTGATGAGGAATGTGAAGTTGGTAGAGGAAATCTAAAAATTTTTAATTTACAAGAACATATCGAGACCAAAAATATTCTTGGGAATCAGAAGGATCTAGCTCAGACTAGAAGGAATCTGATATTATAAAATAAAACTTCACTCATTTCAAAAGTTAAACCAGAATCAGTTTCAAATTCTACTCTATACAAAGAATAAGTGAATGTTATGAATGAAGAGTTAGATTAAATTGATAAAAATGAAACATGAGATCTTGTTTCATATGCAAAAGGTAAAAATGTTATTGGATTAAAGTGGGTTTATAGAAACAAGTTTAATGAACATAGAGAAGTTTTAAGAAAAAAATATAGGCTTGTTTGTAAAGACTATGTATAGGTGGAAGGTGTTGATTTTTATGAAACATTTTACCTCATTCCATGGTTATAAACTATTACAATGTTTCTAGAAATTTAGGCTTACTGAAATTACAAAGTATATCATATAGAAGTAAATTCAGAATTTATCAATGGAGATATTGTAGAATAAGTTTACATTAAACAACCTTGTGGGTTTCTACTTGATGAGGATTAAAAATATGTTTATAGATTGAAGAAAGATTTTTATGGGCTGAAACAATCCCCATGTGCATGGTATTCTAAGATTGATTTTTATATAATGTTGAATTTTTATAAAGGAAAAGGTGATAGCAACTTATTTATGAAAGATGTTGACTTTATAACTCTAATTGTAATTGTTTATGTGGATAATATAATTTTTTTCTAGGGATATAGAATATGCTTGTAAAAAATTTGGTTAATAAATGAAAAGGAACTTTGAGATTTCAATGTTAGGAGAATTAAAATTATTCCTTGGTTTACAAGTTCAACAAAAAGAAAAATAAATTTTCTTATCTCAAGAAAAGTATGCTAGAGAATTATTACAAAAGTTTGACATGGCAGAATCCAAAGAAGTTTCTACTCCTATATTGGAAGGTATGAAGTTTAGTAAGATGAGTCTAGAAAAATTGTGAATCAAAAAGATATTAAAAAGCTAATAAAAAGTCTACTTTACCTTACAACCTCAATCCTTGATATTATTTATGTTATAACTTTGTGTTCCAAATATCAAAGTAATCCAAAAGTATCACATATTTTTGAAGTAAATAGAATTTTGAGATATTTCAAAGGAACAACATTACATGGGTTGTTATACAAAATAAATTGTGTGATTAAAATTAATGGTTATACGGATGCATGTTATTATAGAAATTGTAATGATGGAAAATCAAAATTAAGAGGAACATTTTTCTTGGGATAATGTTGTGTAATTTGGCATTGTAAGAAAAAAAGTTCAGTAACTTTGAGCACAATGGAATCCAAATATTTCACGTCTACTCAGGCTTGTACTCAGATGTTCTTGATGAATGTTGAGCTTGAAGATTTCAAAGTAAAATTTTCTAAACCATTGAAGATAATTTATGATAATCAGAGTGAAATTGATCTTTCTAAAAATCTTTTCCAACATTTAATATCAAAACACATTGATAAAAAGTTTCAATTTATAAAAGAGAAAGTTTCCACTGAAGAATTTTTTCTAAATTCTATCTTAAAAAGTATCAAATTGTTGATATATTCACAAATTCAATGTCAAAATAAAGGTTTGTTAAGTTTAGGATACAAATTCATGTTCATCCTCCTCCAATGTCTTCTTAAATATCATAAGGAAGTTTCCCACATTGCTATGGATTATGTTGTCAAAGGGGGAGAGAAAGTAACAACTTTATAATTGGTAAAAAGTATTTACTTATTTTTCTTTTATGAATATGAAGTTGTGTTTATTAGATAATAAGGGAGATAACAATCAATGGGAGAGAAAAATAAAAGTGAGAAAAGATAAAAGTAAGGGGGATTGTATCTTCATATGGCTACAAAATTTTCTTGTCACTAGGGGATGGAATTCCTTTAAAAACATTAATTTATCTCATATTGTTGTTTCAATACACTCTTTTAAGAAAGTATATGTTTTGATAAAAGTTTAAAACATTTATTTGTTTCAAAACTTATGTTGTGAAAACTTCTTGAAAGTTTAATTTTTTAATTAATGATAGTTTTCAACAAATACAAAGAGGGATATTGAACAACCTTTTTGGTGTTTTTTTAACAAAGTTTTGTATTTTTTGAAAACTAACCTTTTAGTAAAAGAATATTTTTGTTCTTAATGATCAGACCTATTCCATGAGAATGAGTTTTTTTATAAAGAAAAAAGTTGTTGAGTATTCTAATACAATTACAAAGGGGGAGTTTTTTTCTTTGAAAAAGTTGTTTTCTAGACACAGGTTTTCAGACTAGACAGTACTAGACTCAAAAGGTGTAAGGAAGATGGAATCTGGAAGCTCATTAAGTTATTGGTCATACACACCATCAGACTCGTATCCATAATCATAAAGTTTAATATTCATCGGACTCGGAATTGGTTAGAAATTTAGAGGATGCAGAGTAAGGAAGTTAGAATGATGTTGAAGAGATTGATGGAAGACAGTGATGTTAGGATTTTGAAAGTTCTTAAACTTTATAACCGAAATTCAAATGCTACTTTACTGGTCATGGAGTTCTCTTAAATCATAAAATATTCTCATGATAAATTATTTTGAAGAAATAGAGGAATCATAAAGATTGTATCAGTTCAATAGATTAAGAGGAAGTTTTCATGAGATCCAGAAGTACCAGATATAGACATCTTTAGAATTATGAATGAGTTATAGCTCATAAGGTTTGAAGAAATTCAAAGTTTATAACTGGATTCATCACTAAATACTTTCCATCACAATGGGAAATCCACCATAGTGTGGAATTACATCAAAATTATGTTCCATCGTTATGATTCTGAGGAGGAAAAGTTAATCGGACTAAATCTAAGGAGGAAAGTCAATTAGACTGACTCTGAGGAATAAAATCAATCAGAATGACTATGAAGAAGAAAGTAAGATCGTAATGATTAGAGGAAAAAATTGAGATCGTAATGAATAGAGGTATAAAGTCAAATCATAATGATCATAGGAATAAAGTCAGATCAAAATGAGTAGAGATAGAAAGTCAAATCAAATGAGAAGAGGAAGAAAGTTATATCGTAATGATCGTAGGAATAAATTCAAATCATAAAGATCTAAGGAAGGTTCATCGTAATGAATAAAAGTTGAGATTTTTAAAAGGATTATTAAAAATAAGACTCCAGAAGATTCAAATCTTGTAGAGTTTTGAAGCAGTCAAAGTTGAAGTTTAAAAGAGTGTTTTTTAGAGATTTGAAATTTTAGTAATCATGATTTTTTTTTTGTTTCTTCCATTTGATTTTTTGGGATGCCTATAAATAGAAGAACAATACAGTCATACATGATTTTTTTACCATAGTGGAAAAGGCGAAGCGCTACTGAATTCATGTCAAAGATTTCTTTCTATAAAGAGATCTTGTTAGAAGACCATAAAATTGAAGGTTTTCTTACTAGACCGAGGAAGATCATACTGAGGAAGATCAGATTGAGTATGAATGGACTGAGTAGTTGAGAAATGTTTGAGAATTGTAGTTTGAGAAAAGGGTTCATCGTAATGAGACAATCAGACTAAGGCAATTAGACCCAAGGTCATCAGACTAAGGTTCTAGATAGAGTTTTATAGAGTAGTGGTTTTTGTGATTTTTCTTTTGTGGATCAAATTGTTTTTAAGAAAAATTTATAAACTAATGAGAGTTAGTATAATCATTACTATCGGAATATAGAAGGTGTCTAATGGGATTTGGTATGAGTTGTTTTCAATTCATAATTATATTGAATTCTTATATAACCACAAGAGTGGCTATGGAAAGGATGTAGGTTCTCACATTGAGGCTGAACCTAGTAAATCTTGTGTGCTTTACTTGCTTTACTACTTTTACATGCATGATTATTTACTAAAATATGATAAGGTAATGAAATTAAATAGGTTGAAGGGGATATGTTTCTAAAAGTCTTGAAGCCTATAAAAAGTTAACAACTAATTTAACTCATCCCCCTTCTCAGTTTTTATTCGATCCTTTGGAACTTCACCTTGCATGGATATTCCAACTTTCATATTTATTTTTATATTATAATTTGTGCTATTTTATCATGATCCATATTTTATATTTAATTATTAATTTTCCAAACCATTAATGATGATTGAATAGGATATTTCTTAGGGCTACACACCATGTACCCTGAGGCACCTATCATGTACTCCCTCCAGACTCACCGACTAGATATATCTTATTGTTCGGACTACATTTTAGATATGAGAGTAATCCATATTGGGTGTTTTTACATATATCACAATGGTATTGTCTGATTGGTTATCTGAGGCTATTTTTGAGGTGATATACTCATATCTCATATTTATATTTGTAGGTCTAAATATAGGTTCATGTATGATATTTGGAGTGATTATAAGGTTAATACTCCCCTGATGGGTCCAATTACATTAGTGTGTGAGCCCCCCATTTCCTATTTACATATAGGGACAATCCCCCTTCCCCCCCCCCCCCCCCACACACATTCAGGGACCGAGTCCTCTATCCATAGAGTCAGTACTCCCCCATATTTAACCTTAGGCATGGCATGAGTCCTCCAGTTATTCACCCATCGGTGAGGTTCTTCCCCCTACAGATCTTATGAGATTGCAATAGAATTATGGCTATGAATAGATTGAATTCATTAAGCTTCTTCTAAACTTTCATTATATTTGTCTCCTCCTCAAGACTAGGATTGGACATGTGATTTTGAGGTATTATTTGGTATTTTTACTCTCTTAGATACATGTTATTTCCGGTTGTAGTTCCCCCACATCACATGGACCATAGGGAATGGTATTTACTTGACTAGTGATATGGTTTTAGTGAAAAACAAGTTTTTCTTCACCATTTTTGTTAGTGGTCTAGAAATTTTAAAGTGCTAAGAAGATTATTATTTTTTAAGACTCTTGAATCCTTTGTATCCCATGTGTTTCCCTGGGAGGAAATGTGTAGCTGGATATCAACATCATATTTCATGAACTCTTGAGTGATTCAAGCATTCTGTTTTTTTATGTGGTTTAGTTTATGATATTTAGAGTTGATATGAATTCATATTATTTGAATTTTTGAGAATCCTAGTGTTTGATAATGTCAATATTATCCTTTAATGTTTTTCTACCATACACTCTTTAGTACCAGGGGTTATGGGCAGACTTGGTGTTTCGAGTTTCTCCTCTCCATCTTCCCCTTGGTCACCTCTTGTGTCAGGAATCAAGATAAATTATTGCTTTTTTATTTCCCTTTGTGGTTTTTAGGGAAGCCTACTGGGTATGTTTATACTAACCCCTACACAGGTCTTATGTTCGCACATGTTGTGTCTATGAAGATGATGGATAGGTTAAGTGATGGTCTGGATGACATTAGGATGGTGTGTCTTGTTCAGAGTTGACACCTGGTTATGTTTAGAGATGAATTATAGATTATGTTGATTCGATATGATGTTGGTAACCACTATAAGTGGTGTGTGATCAAGGATTAAATATAGTATAGAGGATATTCTTAGTTCCATGAATTCCTAAGTCTTGAAGGATGTATTATCTACCTTGTATTTATCTTATAGTATGTTCTTTTACTTGTTGTCTCAATAATGGATTATGTATAGTTTAGTTTCTCATTTATATATTATGCTGATGTTTGAGATATCTTGTGTATTGGAGATATGTATTTATTTTAGGTTGATATAGGCAATTACCTCACATATTGTGAGATATTACTTCTGAGTAACAGTCATCAAGCCTTGGTGTATTGGAGGTAGGCTTAGGGTGGAATTCTTGACTTATCATTGACCCGAGTGGGGCCCTAATGGGCTAGGTCATATCAGAGTAGTATTAGAGTAGGTTATCCTAGAGACAAGGTTTAGAGTTAGTAGTCATGTGAGTATTGATTTGAGAAAAATATTGAAAAGATGTTAAAGGGTTATCAAGTTTGGTTATCAGATCTAGGATACTAGAGGAGGGGAGGCAACCAACATATCATATAACCGAGACTCTAATAAATTATTTGTCAACCTAGTACTCTCATACTTCCTTGTAGGGAATTACTGAGCACGGTATATGCATCATATAGCAGCCAGTTATGATATTATATGATTTTTCAATGTCAAATCATCTAGATATCCTCTAATACTTGTGGGTTCATCCTATGAAGGGTGCTACCTACTGATAGTGAAATTTTATGCTGAGGCAGGGTCATGATGAGCATGTGCCTATAGTTCAGAATTTTTATTGCTAGATAACATGCAGTGAAGTGTTTTTTTGAGGAATAAATTAAGATATATCCATACCCTATGATCTGAGGAAACTTATCTCCCCTATTTTCTCAGGGAAGGCTTCTTGTAGAGAAGATTATAGTTTATGTTGTGTGAGATGATGCTTTCCATGATTAAATGTGGTGAGTGTAGTTAGATGACCAAGGAAAGCTAGATCCTTGGGTGATAAGAGATCAGTTAGAGTATGTTAATCATGAGTTATCATATGTTATATATACACAATATCCATATTATGAATCTTTTTGGTATCCATATATAATACCCCAAGATTTTATGATATTTATCTTTTTAAATAAATTTAATCTCTTCAGTATATTGCATTTCAAACAAAATCAATTTCAAACGAACTGTGATCTATTATTATGTTACCATTATAACCTAGAAATTAAAAATGATGGGTGTGAATGATACTAAATATATTATGAAAACTATTTTGGCTACACATTTATAAAACAAATTCATTAGTTATAAATTAAAATATAAAAAAATCATCTGAAAGTAAAAGAAATGTTTTTCTTAAAAACTATTTTTTTTCACGTAATACATTTATATCATAATAAATTGAATTAGTCACTAATAATGAATAATTTTAATAGTGTTACATGAATTTTATAGACAAAAATTTTATATTATATATTTTTAAATTAACTATATTCTAAATACAACTTTTTTTGATGTATTTGAAGTTAAATTAAATAAATAGTGTCAAAATTGACATTATTGATAATTTATCCAAATAATATTTTATTAAATCATTTAAAAAACATTATAATAGTGAAAGATAATAATACGGGTAATATATGGTTTTAAATTTCATCCATTATCCATTTATGAGTCAATAGGTTCCTTATATGTAAAATTTTAACCCTTTAAGAGTGAAACATATGTTACCATGATTAATATTAAAATAGGTTAACTAAGGGGTTAAACCAAAAGATAAGGTTTAAAACACCACAAAAACCTATAAATATTTTATTTTTTGAGGATATTTAAACCATATCCTACCATAGGTTCAAATACTTATCAATTTGGATGTATTTGGACTAGAGAATGACTTTATAATAATTTAACCTTTTAAGAAATTCCAAAAGTACCCCTCACCTTAATTATAAAAGGACACTCATTAATTCATTTATTTACCTCACTTTGAGAAATATAGATTAACCAAAACCTACACATTTATCTTATAAACATCTTTAAATAAGTTCTGGAGGTGGTGGTCTCCCTAAAAGACCAAACCAAAGATCCTTAATAAAGGATTTAAAAGAGGTCTCCTGATGAAGAGGTAATTGTCTTACCCGACCTCTTTTAATTTATTTATTCTTATGCCTCTTATAAATATTTTTAATTTATCGTAAAATAATAAATTTAGTATCCTTAATATACTGAAATGTTATTATGATTATGATCCCACCTTTACTCACCCTCTTTCCCATCAAATGAGAAGTAAAAGTATCGCTTGTGCGTACGCAGCTTACCGTCTCCACGTAGAGATAAAATTCCTTTTTCATCACCATATTTTAAGTATATATATTATGATGGGTTTAATATTTATATATTATAATTATGAAATTATTATACCCCAGTAATGATAATATCATATCTACCTTCTTACCTTACAATCCCTTGGGAAATGATAATGTAGCTCGTGTATACGTGTGGCCTACCACCTCCATTAAGTGATTTGATTTGTTTTTCATTTATATTATACTTGTATTGTAACGTGGATGGATTATATGAAAATATATAATTTATATTAAATAATAATCATTTTCTAATGGAAAATTATTATATACTTTTCTTTCTTTCCATCCTTCAAAAAGTGAAAATAATGTTCATGCATATGTATAACCTACCGTCTCCATGAACGGTGTAATTCATTCTCTATCTCTAAATTTTATGGATTAATATAAATATTTATATAATAAATATTATATATACATATATATATATATTATCAACATTTTTTATATGATTTAATCTCTATAAAAGTATAAATATCAAAACTACTAAATCAAAACATAAATGAAAAATGAAGCAGTTATTATCCAAAGCAATGATTTTTAACAAAGAATTGTTAATAAATGGGTGATAAAATATTTCAAATAATTCATAAATGGTATGATATTTATGAGTGTGGTTCTAAAATATATTTATAATAAATCTATATTTTTTATACTGGAGGTTCAAACATGTTTAAAGGAAATCAAACTTGAGGTAAGGGTTTGTTTCATAATCTCATCATTATTCGGGATTGTTTTTATTTAAGTCCCCTATGGGGGAATATTTTTCTTCCATGACCATATTTTCCTCAAAAATTTTAAGATAATATTGTTATTAATCTCCAGTTATTTATTAATGAAATTTTTACCCATGTTTTACTTCTTAAAAATTGGTTTGAAAGTAATCTTCTTATTTTTTTCTGAATGAGGTACTTTTTAACATTTTTACAACAGTGTGAAAGAAATGTTTTTTAACATATACAATATGAATGTATTTTCTCTCCATCATGAATAATATTTTCTTTGAATCTTACTTTAAAATTTTGAAATTTTCCTTTCAAAGAAAATATTTTCCTTCATATTTGAAATTTTTTAAAAATAACTGATTTCAAAGAGAAAAGGGAATTTTCCTCAAGAATTTCCATATATGTCAACATATTTTTTAATATTATTATTTATAGAGGTTATTATCTTATTATACCATATACCATATTTTTTTGGATGGTTTATGATTATTATTACTGGGGATATACTATTTTGATACCATTTTTCCACATTACTCTGGATGGTTTATGATTATGTTTATTAATTGGGGTAATTATTGACATTTTGTATATTAGTTTCAATAAGATAATTATATTTTGTATATTTCTCCACTTTAATATGATGAATTATTTGGAAATATTAAGTGATGGGAAGGACCCACTATAGTCTCTCGATGCATCGGTAGGTCTCATAAGACAAACTAGTTTGGGTATTGGCGGAGGCCTTACCCATTTATGTAAGATGTTTTAACATGGGGTATTAAAGGAATATTTATGATGCCCAACATTATGCATTTCCTCATTATGAGATTAGTTATTTAATTTCCATGTGATTATTTGATTAGATATGATATCCATGGATAAGTTTTGAGATCATGCAATTATTTATATGGAATTATTTTATCATTATTTATTCCTACCATATTATTTTTCACGCTTATGTTATTAATTAAATGACATGTGTTTACATTTCTATATTTTTAATGCCTTATTTATTCATGTTTTCTTCCACTATATGCATTCCATTACTAAGCATCAAATCTCACCCATTTATTATAATAAATTTTCAATAGGATTATAGGAAGTGTATCATGATTCATATGAAATGTGACAAACCCGACCCAGATACCCTCACAAATCGATACCCAACCCGAACCATCACATACCCGAAGGGAGTTCTCAATCCCCACAGTCTTAATGAAGATTTAGATCAAATTGAGAAAAATGAAATATGAGAACTTGTTTCATATCCAAAAGATAATAATGTTATTAGAACAAAGTGGGTTTATAGAAACAAGTTGAATGAACATAGAGAAGTTTTAAGAAACAAAGAAAGGCTTGTTTGTAAAGGCTATGCATAGGTAGAAGGTATGGATTTTAATGAAATAGTTTCCCTCATTCCAAGGATAGAAACTATTACAATGTTTCTAGAAGTAGAAGATCAGAAAAATTAAAAAGTTTCTCATATGGATGTAAATTTAGTATTTATCAATAGATAAATTGAATAAGAATTTTATATTGAACAACCTTGTGGGTTTCTACTTCATGAGGACGAAAACAAAGTGTATAAATTGAATAAATATTTGTATGGGCTGAAACAATATCCACGTGCATAGTATTATAAGATTGAAAATTGTTTGATAATGTTGAATTTTTATAAAGGAAAAGTTGATAGAAACTTATATGTGAAAGATGTTGACTTTAGAACTCTAATTGTAGTTGTTTATGTGGATGATATCTTTTTTTCTAGGGATAGAGAAAATGTTTGTAAAAACATTTCTTAATAAATTAAAAGGAACTTTGATATGTCAATGTTAGGAAAATTAACATTATTCCTTGGTTTACAAGTTCAAAAAAAATACATTTTCTTATCTCAAGAAAATTATGCTGGAGAATTATTACAAAAGTTTGGCATGGTAGAATTAAAATAAGTTTATACTCTTGTATCAGTAGGTATGAAGTTGAGTAAAGATGAGTTTGGAAAATTTGTGAATCAAAAAGACTTTAGGAAGCTGATATGAAGTCTACTTTACCTTACAACCTCAATCCTCGATATTTTTTATTCTATAACTTTGTGTCCCAAGTATCAAAGTAATACTAAAGAATCACATATGTTGTAAGTAAAGATAATTATGAGATATTTCAAAGGAACAACTTCACAATGGTTGTTTTACAATATGAATTATATGATTAAATTTCATGGTTATACTAATGTCGATTGAGATGGAGATTGTAATTATAGAAAATCAAACTCAAGAAGAACATTTTTATTGGGTGAATGTTGTGTAAGTTGTCATTGTAAGTAACAATTTTTAGTAACTTTGAGCATAATGGAATCAAAATATGTTTTGGTTACTCAGGATTATACTTAGATGTTGTGGATGAAAGTTGATCTTGAAGATTTGAAAGTAAAATTTTCTAAACCATTGAAGATAATTTGTGATAATTAGAGTGAAATTGATCTTTCTAAAAATATTTTCCAACATTCAAGATCAAACACATTAATATAAAGTTTCACTTTATAAAAGATAAAGTTTCTGCTAGAGAAGTTTTTATGGAGTATATCTAAAAAAAGTATCAAATTGCTGATATCATCGCAAAGTTGATGTTAAAAGAAAGGTTTGTTAAGTTGAGGCCACAAATTCATATTTTTCCTCCTCCAATGACTTCCTAAATATCATAATAAAATTATCCACCATACATTGGATTATGTTGACAAAGGGGGAGAAAAAGTAACAATTTTATAACTTATATTAATTTTTTAATTATCTTTATTTTATGAATCTTAAGTTGTTTTTATTAGATAATGTGTAAGATAACAATCAAGGAGGATATAAAAATAAAAGTAAGAAAAGATAAAAGTAAGGGTGACATATATTTACATGGATATAAAATTTGATTGTCATCGAGGGATGGAATTCCTTCAAAAACATTACTTTATTTGGTACTGTGGTGTTAGGACACTCTTTTAAGAAAGTATACATTTTGATAAAATTTGAAAACCTTGAGTTGTTTCAAAACTTGTGTTTTGAAAAGTTACTGAAAATTGAAACATTTTATTAATGAGGGTTTTCAAAAAATTCAAAGGGGGAGATTGAATAACCTTTGTAATGTTTTGTTTTTAACAAAGATCTGTATTTGTTAAAAATTAACCTTTTAAAAAAAGATTTTATTTGTTCATAAAGATTATATTGAGTCCATCAGAATTAGTTTTTCTAAGAAAGATGAAAGTTTTTGAATGTTAAAATCCAAATAAAAAGGGGGGGAAATTTTTTACTTTGAAAAAGTCATTTTACGAACACACATTTTTTGTACTGAATAGTACCAGACTCAGAAGGTGTATGGAAGATAGAAGCTGGAAGCTAGAAGTTCTGTAAAGTTATTGATCAGACACACCATAAAACTCAGATCCATAATCATAAATTTTAATATTCATTAGACTCAACATTGGTTATAAAGTCAGAGGATGCAAAGTGAAGAAGTTAGAATGATTTTGAAGAGATTGAAGGAAGGCAATGATTTCAGGAGTTTGAAAGTTCTTAAACTTTCTAACCAAAAGGCAGATGATACTTTATTGGTTACAGAGTTCTCTTAAATCATGAAACATTCTCATGATATATTATTTTGAAGAAATAGAGTAATTATAAATATTGTATCAGTTCAAGTGATAAAGAGGATGTTTTCATCAAATCTAGAAGTACCAGATATAGAAGTATTTAGAATTATGAATGAGTTATACCTTATATGGTTTGAATAATTTCAAAGTTTCTAAGTGGAGTCACCACTGAATACTTTCCATCATAATGATAAATCCATAAAAATGTGAAATTACATCAAAATGATGTTCAATTGGACTAAGTTTGAGGAGGAAAAGTCTATCGAACTAACTCTAAGGAGGAAAGTCAATCAAACTGACCTTGAGGAGGAAATTCAATCAGAATGACTCTAGGGAAGAAAGTCATATCATATTGAGCAGAGGAAAAAAGTTATATCATTATGAGTATAGGTATAATGTTAGATAATAATGAGCATAGGAATAAATTCATATCGTAATGAGCAAAGGCAGAAATTCAGATCACAGTGAGAAGAGGAAGAAAGTCAGATCATAATGAGTATACGATGAAATTAAAATCATAATGATCTAAGAAAGCTCCATCGTACTGAAGAAAAGTTGGGAAGTTTTATAAGGCTGATTACAAATAATAATTAAGATGATTCAAATCTTGAGAAGGATTAAAGTAGTGAATGTTGATGTTTAAATGTGAGTTTTTTTAGAGATTTTAAATTTGAGTAACCGGGAAAAATTTTCAGTTTCTCACCTTCGTCTTTTTGGGATGACTATAAATAGAAGCATAAGACATTAAACCATTTAGAAAATTTTAACATAGTGGAAAAGGAGGATCACTGCAGAATTCATGTCAAAGTTATTTTTCTGTACAAAGATCTTCTTAGAATACAGAACAATTGAATGTTTTCTTACCAGACTGAGGAAGATCGGACTGAGGAGGCTTGGATCAAGGAAGATCAAACTGAGTAGTTGATAAGGGTTTGAGAAGTGTAGTTTGAGAAAAGGGTTCATTGTAATGATAAAATCAGACTGAGGCAATTAGACCCAGGGTCATCAGACTGAGGTTTCAGATAGAGTTTTATGTAGTAGAGGTTTTTGTGATTTTTATTTTGTGGCTCAAATTGATTGTAAGAAAACTTTGTAAACTGAAAAGTGTCAGTATAATAATTCCTATAGGGAGATAGAAGGTGTCTAATAGGAGTTGGAATAGGTTGTATTAAATTTTTAATTATAGTGAATTTCTATAAACCCATGAGAGTGTCTATGTAAAGGATGTAGGTTCACAAACTAAGGCTGAACCTTATAAATATTGTGTGCATTACTTTGTTTCATACTTTTACATTCATGAGTATTTACTAAAATATGATAAGGTAATGAACTTTAATATGTTGTAGGGGTTAAGTTTCTAAAATTCTTAAAACTTATAAAAAGTGAACAACTAATTTAACCCCCCCCCCCCTCTCAATTGTTATTCAATCCTTTGGAACTTTACCTTGCATGGATATGCCAAATTTAGGATTTATTTTTAGATTCTATTTTGGGATATGTGATCTTGACCCAAATTGTTTATTTAATTATTCATTTTTTACACCATGAGTGATGTCTGAATTTACACGTCCATCAAAGCTATTAACTTTTATGGTTTATTGGATTTCTCCCTTTTTTCTATGTGCATTCAACACTAGCCTTTGATTTGGTTGGCTCTTCGACCATTCATGAACTGATTTATTGTGTGATTAACTATCAATTTCATGATCATTGTTGTGGGAAGAACATTGAGATCATAGTGTATATGAGGATCATGGATGATGGTGGAAACATGGAAGTTGAATGGATCAAGTTTCTTCCACAGTGGTGACATGCATGAGCAATTAAGCTTTGACATGGGATTATGTTTTTGGTGACTGGTGGTCAGAAATCAATCTAAAACAGTGACATCACCTTGGAAAAGATATTTTTTAAAAATATGTAGGTATATTTTTTGGTGAAATCAACAATTGTAGTGAATATTTCAGGGGATCAAATTGAATTTGGTTTGGAAAACCGAACTACACGACATGTAGTTTAGAATAACACATGATGTGTATCTTAAGGATGTGATGACTAGGGTTTTCATATGAGTTAAGTATCACACATCGTGTGATAAAGTCAGATATCATGAAACCCAAGATGGATACTCAACCTGTATGGAGAGTATAGGACCAAGAGGTCATTTGGCCCTATACATCATGTGGGATAGGACCACTCACTATGTACCTTGAATTCACACAACACAGGAGACTTTGGTACATGATGAGTACTACACTAGGTTTCATATGCCATGTATTCTAACATACACATCATGGATATGGATCCTTACACACCATGTGGGGAACTAGTGCATGAACATGCTATTTCGTAGGGCTACACATCATATACCCTGAGTCACCTGCCATGTACTCACTCTAGACTCACCTACTAGATATATCTTATTGTTTAGACTCCATTTTAAACATTCCAGTAATAGATATTGGATATTCTCTACATATATCACAATGATATAGTCTAATTGGTTATCTAAGGCTATTTTTGTGGTGAGATACTCATATGTCATATTTATATTTATAGGTCCAAAGATAGGTTCATGTATGATATTTTGAGTGATTCTAGGGTCAGTACTCCCCTGATGGGTGTAATTACATTAGGGTGTGAGCCCCCCATTTTCTATTTTCAGAGAGGGCCAATCCCCCCCCCCCACACACACACACATTTGGGGTCTGAATCCTCTATCCAAAAAGTCAATACTCCCACATATTGGAGCTTAGGTAGGGAATGAGTCATCAACCTAGGATCAGTGATCCCTTAACCAGTTATGCACCCACCAGTGAGGTGAGGCCCTTACAGATCTTGCGATATTGCATTGAAATTTTGGAAATGAGTAGATTGAATTCATGGAGATGCTTCTAGACTTTCATCTATAGTTGGATACACCTAAAATATAGGTTTGGAAATGTGATTTTGAGGTATTATTTGTGGTTTTTACTCCCTTAGAGACATTTTATTTCTAGTTGTAGGTCCCCCATATCACATGGAATAGAGGATCTGGTATTTACTTGACCAGTGATATGGTTTCAGTTACAAACAAGTTTTTCTTCACCATTTTTGGTAGCGGTGTGGAAGTTGTAAAGAGATAAACAGAGTAGTATTTTTATAGACTCATGAATCCTTGGTATCCCATGAATTTACTTGGGAGGAAACATGTTGCTAGATATCTACTTCAAATTTCATGAACTCTTTAGTGATTCCATTATTCTGGTTTTCTCATGTGGTTTTGTTTATGAGAGTTATAGTTGATATGAATGGGAATTATTTTTATTTTTGAGACTCCTAGTGGTTGATCATGTCAATATTATCCTTTATTTTTTTTCTCCCAGACTTTCTTTAGTACCGGGGGTTAGGGGCTGACTTGGTGTTTATGGTTTCTCCTCTTCCTCTTCCTCCTATTCACCTCTTATATCAGTAATCAAGATGAATTATTTATTTTTTGTTTCCCTTTGTGGTTTTTATGTAATTCTAATGGGTATGTTTATATTAACCCCTACACAAGTCTTATGCTTACACATGTTGTATCTATGAAAATGACACATAGGTTTAGTGATGGTGTATATAGACATGGGGATGGTGTGTCTTTTTTAGAGTTGACACCTGGTTATGTTTGGGGATTCATTATAGAGCACGTTGATTTGAGATGGTGTTGTTAACCACTATAGCTAGTGTGTGATGAAGGAGTAAATTCAGTATAGTGGAGATACCTAGTGCCATGTGTTTCTAAGGCTTGATGAATGTACTATCTACCTTGTATTTATCTTATAAGATGTTATTTTACTTGTTGTCTCAATAATGGATTATGTATAGTTTAGTTTCTCATTTATATATCTTTCTAGTGTATGGGATATTTTGTGTATTGGAGATATATATTTATTTTAGGTTGATATAGGAAATTACATCCCATATTGTGAGATATTCCTTCTTGGTAATAGTCATCATCCCTTGGTCTATTAGAGGGAGACTTGGGGTGGCACTTTCGACTTATTGCTAACATGAGCGGGGCCCCAATGGGTCAGGTCATATCAGAGTGGTATCCGAGTAGGTTATCCTAGGTACAAAGTTGGGAGTTAGTTGTCATCTTAGTATTGATTTGGGAATAATAAGGTAATTATGCTAAAGGGTTATTAAGTTTGGTTATTAGATCTGGGAGACTATAAAAGTTGCGAAGACTGACATATCCTATTGTCGGGACTCTAATAACTTATTAGTCAACCTAGTACTCTCAGATTTATTTGTGGGGCATTACTAAGAATAGTATATACATCATATAATATATAGTTATGATCTTACATGATTTTTATATGTAAAATCATATAAATATTCTCTAATTGTTGTGGGTTCATCCTATCAAGGGTGCTACCTATTGATAGTCAACTTGTATGTTGAGGCGAGGTCATGAAGAACCCATGCCAATAGTTTATACATTTTATTGCTAGATAACATGAAGTGAGGTGTTGTTTTGTGAAATAAATTAAGAGATATACATACCTTTTAATATGAGACAACTTCTATCCCCTTTTTTATCATTGATGGATTCTTGTAGATAAGATGATATTTTATGTTGTTTGAGATGATGCTTTCCCTGATTAAATGTGGTGAGTGTATTAGGATGACCGACGAAAGCCGGATCCTTGGGTTATAAGAGATTAGTTGGAGTCCGGGAATCATGTGTTCTCATATGGTACATACACACAATATCCATACGATGAATCTTTTTTTATATCTCTATGTAACACCAAAAGATTTTATGATATTTCTCTTTTTCAATAAATTTAATCTCCTGACTATCTTGCATTGCACACAAAACTGAGTTCAAACAAACCGTGATCTTTTATTATGTGACCATTATAACCAAGCCATTAAAAATTATGGGTATGAATAGTACTAATTATATTATGAAAAATATATGTCTTACAAATTTATAAACTAAACTCATTGGTTATCAATTAAAATAAAAAAATCATTTGAAAGTAAAATAAAGTTTTTTATCAAAAACTATTTTTGTGCATGTAATATATTCATATCATAATAAATTGAATTATTAATTATTAATAAATAATTTTAATAATATATATATATATATATATTCAATAAAAAAAATTAACATTCATCCAGAGTTTTTACTAGGCATAGGATAAGAATAAATCCAGTTTTATGCTTAAAATATGTATTTTTTTAAAAGAGATTACATCATGTTTTGTGGACTTATTTTCAAATTAATTTATGAAACTTATATAAATTTAATATTGAAAAATAGATTCCATATTTAGAATCATTAGGGTCAAATTTTGTAAATAGGATCATTCTATTTTTTTCAATATGAATAGTAACTATGGTAAAATTTATCACCCCGATAAAGGGAAAATCAGGTTAATCTAGGTTAAAACTAAGTGGTAAGGTCTTAATATTTCATTTAAATTATTATTTAAAAATTCAATTCAATCCTTATCATATTTTTCTTGAAATTTATATTTTTAATAGACACTTGTACATGAAAATGACCAATATAATATTTAAATCAAAAAGTTACAAAATGCCACTCTATTATTTTTAAATATCTATTATGTGCCCACATAAGGAAAAAAGTAATAAAAAAATATAAATTTAAACTTTTTGAAAAAATAAATTATATTTATGATTAAAATTTATTTATAATTTTTTGTAATTATATAATTACCTTAAATTCTTACGCAATACTAATACAATATTTATTCAATTAATAGAAAACTAAAATAAATGATTTAAAAATATTAAAAGTGATATAATTTGAGTTATTTACAGTGTTACATGATTTTTTAGACAAAAATTATATATTATATATTTTTAAATTAATTATATTATAAATACAACTTTTTCTTTAAGTATTTGAAATTAAGTTAAATAAATAGTGTTAAAATTGACATTAATGATAATTTATCCAAATAATATTTTATTAAATTATTTACAAATCCTTATAATATTTAAAGAGAATAAGGGGTTAATATATGGTTTAAAATTTCATCCATTATCCATTTATGATTCAATAGTTTTCTTATATGTAAAATTTTAACCTTTTAAGAGTGAAAAATATGTTACCGTGATTAATATTAAAATAGGCTATCTAAGGGGTTAAAGAAAAATATAAGGATTAAACCACCAAAAAATCCTATAAAATTTTTATTGGTTAATAATATTTAAACCATATCCTACCATAGGTTCAAATCCCTTTCCATTTGGATGTATTTGTTCTAGAGAATATCTTTATTATAATTTAACCTTTTAAGAAATTTTAAAAGTACCCCTCACCTTAACTACAAAAGGAAACTCATTACTTCATTTATTTACTCCAATTTAAGAAACCTATATTGACCAAAAACTACCCATTACTCTTCTCAACATCCTTAACAAAGTTCTGGAGGTTCTGGTCTCTCTAAAAGACCAAACCTAAGTTCCTTAAGAAAGTATCTAACTGAGGTCTCCTGATGAAGAGGTAATTGTCTTACCCGACCTATTTTAATTTATTTATTCTTCCACCTATTATAAATATTTTTAATTTATAATAAAATAATAAATTTAGTATCCTAAATATAATGAAATTTTATATTGATTATGAAACCACCTTTACTCACCCTCTTTCTCATCAAATGAGAAGTAAATGTATCACTCATGTGTACGTAGCTTATTGTCTCCACATAGCGATAGAATTAATTTTTCATCACCATATTTTATGTATAGATATTATGATGGGTTTAATATTTATATATGATAATTATTAAATTTTTATACCCCTATAATTATAATATCATATCTACCTTCTTACCTTACAATCTTTTGGGAAATGATAATGTCGTTCGTGTATACATGTGGCCTACCACCTCCATGAAGTGATTTTATTTTTTTTTTCCATTTATATTATACTTGTATTATAATGAGGATGGATTTTATGAATATATATAATTTATATTATATAATAATTATTTTTTAATTATAAATTATTATATACTTTTATTTTTGACCCATCCTTTGAAAGGTGAAAATAATGTTTATGTGTACGTAAGACTTACCATCTCCATGAACGGTGTAATTCATTCTCTACATCTAAATGTTATGGATTAATATAAATATGTGTGTATATATATATATATATCATTATTAAAAAAATTATATGATGTAACATTGATAAATTTGTAAAGATCAAAACTACTGAACCAAAACATAAATGAAAAACAAAGGAGTTATTTTCCAAAACAGTGATTTTTTACAAAGAATTGTTAATAAATAGGTGACAAAAGATTATAAATAAGTCATAAATGGTATGATATATATTATTATGGTTATAAAATATATGCATAATAAATATATACTTATTATATAGGAGATTCAAACATATTTAAAGGAAATTAAACTTGAGGTAAGGGTTTGTTTCATAATCTCATAATTATTCGGTATTGTTTTTGTTTTAAGTCCCCGTTGGGGGGAATATTTTTCTTCCATGACCATATTTTCCTTAAAATGTTTTAAAAATATTTATATTACTCTATAGTTATTTATTAATGAAATTTTTACCCATGTTTTACTTTTTAAAAAATGGTTTGAAAGTAATCATCTAATTATTTTCTGAATGAGGTACTTTTTAACTTTTTTACAACAGTGTGAAAGTAACATTTTTTAACAAATATGATATGAACATATTTTCTGACCATAATGAATAATATTTTCTTTGAATATTAATTTTCAATTTTAAAATTTTCTTTACAAAGAAAATTTTTTCCTACATATTTGAAAAGTTTTAAAAATAAGTGATTTCAAAGTGAAAAGGTATTTTCCAAAAGAATATTAATATATCTAAACATATTTTGTTTAATCTTATAATTTATTGAGTTTGTTATCTTATGATATAATATAAAATATTTTTTGGATGGTTTATGATTATTCTTACTAAAGATGTACTATTTTGATACCATTTTTTCATATTACTCAGGATGGTTTATGATTATGTTTATTGATTGGGGTGATTACTAATATTTCATATGATAGTTTAAATAATAATGTTTATATTGATTATGTTTCACCAATTTAATATGATGAATTAATTGGACATATTAAGTGATGGGAAGAGCCTGATATATCCCCTCGATGCATCGGTAGGTCTAATGAGACAAACTAGTTTGGGCATTTGCTGAGGCCTTACCCATTTTTGTAAGATGTCTTGACATGAGATCTTAAAGGTATATTTATGATGTCCGAAATTATGCATTTACTCATTATGAGATTAGTTATTTAATTTTCATGCAATTATTTAATTAGATATTATAACCATGGATATGTTTTGAGATCATGTGATTATTTTTATGGAATTATTTTATCATCATTTATTCCTCCCATATTATTTTTCATGCTTATGTTATTAATTAAATGACATGTGTTTACCTTTCTATATAATTCATGCCTTATTTATTCATGTTAGCTTCCACTATAAACATGAAATTACTAAGCATCAGATATCACCCTTGTATTATATTTATTTTTCCATAGGATTCTAGGATGTTTATTGTGATTGATTTGAAATGTGATGAACCCGATCTAGATACCCTCCCAAATCAGTACTCAACCCAAAATGTCACATACCGGAAGGGATTTCTTGGTCCCCACAGACTAAATACAAGAACCCAAGCATATAAAATAACTAAAGGTAATGATTTATCCCAACCTATAGTAAACAACATGAAATACGCACACACAAAGACACACGATAGGAAGAAATAGTAGAAGAGTAAAGCAAGAAATATATGTCATAGAAAAAAGTAAAAAAGAGAAGTGATACAACATGAAAGTAGCTAAACAACCTTTAAGGTACAAGTCCCACAAAAAAGGATAACTAAAATAGAAAGATAAACTCCATGTGATAGCATGGTAAAACTCCCACCATCTCAACACCATCCACCTAGACACAGCTTACAGAAACCTTAATGCCTCATTGCGACGCCTTGATGTTCCCTGCATCGAAAGATATAACAAGTTCTACACACCATCGAAGGGGTGCATAGGGTGTAAGATAAAAAGGATCAGTAGGATCCCACCCAATTGTTCTATATCAAGTCCCTATACAATAATATGAACATTCTCAACTTTAAAGAAAACAAGGCATGATAATCAATTAAATAGTTTTATATCAAAATCATGGTAAAAAATCCCCCCCCTTCCCACAATTCCAAATAATCCAGGTAAAATGATTTTTAAGCATATCACATATATCAAAGTATTCAAAAAAATCATGTATCACATATCATATCAAATCCAAATAATTACAACCCAAATCAAAGGTAAATCACTCCAAGGATCATAATAGGTTAGACTGGCTAGAATAATCATAAGAAGACATAGACAATCATGAACATCAAGTTTCCAGATATACGAATTGAATCTAAAGAGCATAGGAACACCCCATCAAGAGAACCTACCAATAGGTCCAACAAGACTCTAAAACAATGGGCCTCGGGAGAAGAGGAACACCGCATGAGTGAACCCCCCGATAGTATAAATGTATGAGAACTATTTCTACTCCTTCCACCTAAGTACCCAAGTCTACCCATGTTCTACATTTTATAAACCAATTCATCAAAACCATGATTTGAAAACTATTTCATAAATCTATTTCAAAATTCTTTGAAAAAGCCATTTCTTTTACCAAAAAAGTCAGAAACCACCTTTTCTCTAAACACTATTTCCACACACACAATTCAATCATGATAATTCATTTATAAAAAAAATTAAATCCAAAGTAATACAGTTCATACAACATTGTATTGAGATGGAACCACCTAACTAAAACTTAGTCCGCACGCATCTACAATAGGATTCACCAACATGTAATAATGTAAATACACTAAGAGAGTGCCTAGAATCAATCTTTATTGACTAAAAATTAAAATTGTTTATTATCCAAACACTTTTGAGGGAAAAGTGAGAAACCATTAAACACTTTTGAGGGAAAAGTGGTAAACTATATATGACTTCACAACTTACAACAGTCAAAACATCATGCATCAAAGGATAAAGACCAACCAAACAACTCATTTAACACACCAAATCAATCAACTCAAGCATTCAACCTGTCCAAAAATCATAGTAAGATACAGAATCACCAAAGATAAGGATGAGGAAACCATGAACCAGGAAACAAAAACAATATAAAATCTTGAAAAAACCTCAAAATCAACCTCCTTGAATACCCATCGATTAAACCATCGACACCAGCCCAAAACCACAAACACGTTGTCAAGATCCGATTGAAATATTACCCACCCTCTAAAAATGTGAGACGGTCTCCCAAAAATCCTCCAGGAAGAAAATGTCCACATAAGTCCAATGAAGAAGAAAGATCTAGTAAGAACAAATTCATCCAGATGTCGCACCCTGCTCTGGAGTCAACCTCGGCACAACCTCGTGCAGTGAAGACTCCGCAAAAACCAACCAGAGTCACCTTAAAACCTTCCCCCTCCGAAGCACTTTGAGCAGATAAAGAGAAAACTATGCCATGTCGAATCTAACTGCAATCCATGCTGATGTTGTTCAAACTGGATTTCAAAGCCTCACCTTGGAAGAATGGTCCGCGAGCCACACTGACATCGATATGAACCAGAAAGAGCGAGTGACCATGCCGCATTGTACATGTCTGCAATCCATTCCGACTCTGGATCTGATCATGCCATGAATTATCTGTCCACAAGACGTGTCGAATCCATTCCATGGTAGATATTACTGTGAGAACACTGACGCCAGGCTGATCTAGAAGGATCTGGAGACCACACCATGCCAGAATATATCGCAAGCCACGCTGACGCTGGATATGTCCACGTTGTGACAGATCTGACCAAAAACATTTTGATACTGGTCTGAATCCCATAATAAGCCCAAAGGCATGCCAAGGACACAGCTAATCCAAGCCACCACTAAACCAAGATCTAGGATGCCGACATCGATCCACCCGATCCACATCGGAGGGGGAAGGGAACAACCGCCGAGTTGAAATCCTAGGATGGTGAGAGAGAAACAAAGACGCCGCTCAGAGGCCCCTTCTCAAGATCTAGCCACTAACTAGAATTTTTGTTCACCAAGAATCAATCCTTACATATCAAAATTAATTTAACAATAAAATTAGTCAATGAATAAGATAAAACAATACATACCTCAAGGAACAAAAACGACACACCATAACCAACCCGAAGATCATCCCTCATAGGAAGACCGCATAATGAATCTATAAAGGATCAAGATAATCATCACCATAAGGCCAATATATATCAAAATGTAGTAAAATGACACTACTATGACCAATTAAAATAAAGAATCAGAAATATAACTAAACTAAAGAGACTTTACATAACCAAAATGAAGATCAATTGCTAAATAAAATTATCTGGAAGGAGCAGATATCCCCAAAAACAGTGGGAGAAATTCTAAGTTTCGATAGAGGATCCTACATGATGAATGAAAAGGAAATAATGTGTGAAACATGGTTAAAACCATTGGATCCAAACAATAAATGACATAAAACCCCTTTCACGATGTGGATTTAAATTTTTACAAGATACATTGAAAAATATATTGCCTCAGTTTAAAAATACTGATTGAACTTTTCATGATGTGATCCAGTTTCAAAATGTGTAAACATTTCACACTCTGAACTAGTTCATGGAATTATCCCAACAATAGGTTCATGTTGTGTAACCAGCTCATGAAAAAAAAATTGAACAGAAATATTGTAACACCCGAGATTTTTATGAGTAATATTTTGTTCAAAGGAATCTTTTACTACACACTTGCTTGTCTTGCTTTACACGCAATCGCGACCTTCCTCGATAGCTTGCGTCGTACGCAATACCGAGTTTCACTAAACAACAATATGCTATTAAAACTAGCCGTTATGAATAGTAATAACCACTTTTTGAAATTTTATAAATTTTATTTTTCAAAATGGACTTCATTTTTGGACTCAGAATATCGAAATTATCTTAGGGTGAAATTTTGGTATTTTTCTGAAAACTTTCAATTTTTGATGAATAGTGAAACCACTAAGTGGTAGGTTAAAAAACTGAATTTTGCATAAAACTTAATTTTAACGCTTCTGTGAATGGAATTTCAAAAATCCGACAGACACGGTTGATATCAGTAAGTAAAATGTGGTTCAATGAGATAAAAATAATTTTTTGGTGAATAGTAACATTTTTACTATTTTTACCGCAGTTAATAGTAAATAGGGTAACTAAGGGTAAATATGATATTAATATTACCCTAACACATGTCCTAATTCTATTGGAAAAGTGTAATTCGACCAAAAGCAAACTTAGAAATAAAATATGACCATTTAGGCCCACTTGGATTAGATTAGGACATTTATTATTAATTTATTTAAAGAAGGGTTAAAATAGTTAAATCAAAGTTTAATAAGTAAATAATTTTTAATATGGGGTTATACATAAGATAAATTCTATTGTAAATATTCATTATAAAGATTAAAAGATTTCCTACATTATGGTATTTTATTTGTAATTTTTGGACAACAAATAATTTAATTTATTTATGACACAAAGATGATGCAGTAATTATCTTATTAATGAAATATTGACATAATTGATAATATAAATACCAAAATAAATGTAATTTAAGACTTTTTATGAATTCCAATAATTTTCTAGGTTACTATGATATATTAGTTTTGATTTAAGCAACTTGGTTCTAACATATAATTCTGTTATGACTTTCACAAAAATCATATATCAAATAATGTCAAAATTGACACAAAATAGTTTTTAAATCAAATATTATATTATTAATTGTTATTTTATTCCTAAAAATCTAAGGTTCTTCCAAATGACTTAGATAAGGATATATATATTAATAATAAACAATTTGGGGTTCGTTTGGCATGTTATAGTAAGTGTATTAACCATATAGTGAAAGAAAACAAAAAGACATGGTAAAAGTTAAATTATTTAACTTAGAGTTAAATCTAATTGATAAGGTTAAAATAATACCCTAAACTTGTCTAAATCCTATTGGTTGATAGTATTTCAACCCATCCCCACTTTAGCTTCGAAATAAGACCCTTTGGAACCATTATAAACCGATTTTGACTTTAATATAAAATAATATTTTGAGATATTCCTAAGTTGCCCCTCTCCTCCCTTACAAAAGGGCACCTCCTCCCCCTCCTCCTCACACCAAATTGAGAACTCAAGATCGGCCAACCCCTGACATTTTCTCCTCTCCACTTCCCTAGAATAATCCTAGAGGTCCTGGTCTTCTTCAAAGACCAATCTTAGTACCCTAAGTGGAGGATTCAAAGAGGCGTTCCAAAGAAGAGGTAATATCCATTACCGATCTTTTCAATTTCTTTCTTCTTCAACTTCTTCTTCTTTAGTTGTTTCATGATAAAGTAATAACATCAGTATTAATTACATACTGATATGTTATTATAAATATGAAACAACCCAAATTCACCTTCTATCCATCCTACGGAAAAATGAAATCACCGCGTGTGCGTACGTACGGAATACCGTCTCCACGCCGTGGTGTAATCTATTTTCCACCAACACCTTACAAGGATGGGTATAATGGTGTAATGAGTAACTATTTATGATTATTATAAAGTAATATTGATACTGAAATAATATACATATACTCCAATACAATTCCACGATCATAGGAATGATATCATCACTCATGCGTACGTACGGAATACCGTCTCCACGATGTGATGCGACTCGTTCTACATGATCATCATTACATAGTAATTATATAAATGAATGGAATGAATAAATATGATATATGTTACACTAATACCATTCTGGATATAAGTTATCTATAACCTTAAAATAAGAATAAGAATTTATTTGGCAAAACACGCATAAGAGCAAAAGGCAACAAAGACCCGAGTAACAAGTAACAATGAAATATTACTAACAAGAAGCTAAGAATATGACCATATATGATATAATATCAATATGTATGATTCTGGAATAAGTCAATAACATTATTTAAACCATTATACAGGATCTTCGGACACGAACAAAGCAAATCGGACCTAAGGTAAGGGAAAATACCACTATCTCATTTTTATCCGAGATTGTTTATTCGTAAGTATTTACTGGGGTGTATTTTATCATCCACATCCATGTTCCCTCAATATGTAATATTGTTTCCATCCACTTACAATAGTTTAAATCCAATTTTACCCTTCGGTGAGTTTTTAGTAAAAAATATGAAAGGAATATTTTGACGTTTTTCATACGAGGTGCTTTTTGACTTTTCCCACAAAAGTACGAAGAATGTTTTTTTAACTTATACGGAATGAATGGATTTTTAAAAAATTATTTCCAAGAAGCTTCCTTTACAAGTTTTCAAGTTTATTTTTAATCAACTTATTTTAGTTTAAAGTCTAATGACCTATTAAGAAAGGAAAAATGTTTTTGAAGAAGAAAGGATATTTTCCTCAAGAATGGAGTTCAAGTGTTTTATCAAAATTATTTTCCATCTAAGATAATAAAAGGGTTCTGTTTTTATCCCTATTATTACATGGATTTGATTATGTTGTGATGGAAACATTTTTATGAATTCCTTTATCTTATATGAATTGTTTTATGATGTCATGTTGTTTAAGAATCCCATTTTTATTACATGGGTTATGCGATGATGTATGATTTATGATTATGTGGCACACATAAGAAAGGATTCATTATAAGAAGGGTGGGACCTATATCTCCCTCCAATTCATTGGGTAAAGATTTTATATCTCATGAGATAGACAGGGCTGGAACGGTAGGTTATACCGGTTCAGTGAAACAGGACTGAAACGAGGGTTACTCGATTCAGAAAGGGACTTTGTCCACTAAGATAGTCTTGGCAATGAGACATGACTAACAAGAAATGATTTTCCATGATTATGTGTGCATGCCACAAAGTTTCAAGTTTTATGTTATGATTATGGGGATCTCATTTTTACTTCTATGATTTATTCCATTTTAAGATATTATTATCTCTTTTGCAGGTTTTGATTTTCAAAAAGATATGATATGATTTTTATTTCCTTTATTTACCCTTGCTGAGCATTTGAGCTCACCCTTTTATGTTTTCTTTTCCCCAGGTCAGGAAGATGGATATTAAGTAGAATATGCTAAAAGGGACCCTAGATATGATGAAATAAATGGGAGACACTGTAGAAGATTTATGAACCAGTTGTTTATGTTTCCCAGTTTCTAAAGACACTATACCTATACGGTCCTTTGTGGTTTTTTCATATGTTGTAATAAGTGTGATTCAATTTTGAAGTATTAACAATGTATGTAAAGGATGGGTCGTTATAGTTGGTATCAGAGGAAAGGTATAGTCAACCTTTGGAAACTAGGATGTGAAAGCCTTAGTAAGAACCCTAAGGATAAGTCTAAGCATAGAACACAATCTTAGTGTTTTAGAAATGGCCTTGAATAACCTAGGATAATACCTTAAGCATGAAAATTTTATTCTTATGTGGTTTTCCTATTATAATTAGTGTTGCTCACACTATTCTTCTTGGTTTTAGTCAATGGCTGGAACCCGAAGGAACCGTGGTAATGCAGAATGTGATGGGAAATGCAATGATTGTCCCCCTGAGCAACCAAACGATATGGGAGCTGGAATGCAAAATCTTGTAGCCATGCTCACACAACTTTCTCAAGCTATGAATCATGCAGGACTTCCAAACGAGCAAAGGAAGGAGCAACATTCTGTTGAATCTTTCATGAGGCAGCGTCCACCTTCTTTCAGCGGGTCTACTGATCCATTAGTTGCTGAACAATGGATTAGTACTACTGAAAAGATATTTTCAGTTCTTCAATGTTCTGAGCATGATAAAGTTATCCTAGCAGTGTATCGTTTGGAAGGAGATGCTGATCAATGGTGGAATCTTATTAAGAATACGAGGCAAAGGGATGAAATTGAGTCTATGGAATGGGACGAGTTCAAGAACTTATTTTTCAATAAGTACTTCCCTCGTATTCTCCGAACAAAGATGGAGAAAGAGTTCCTTGAATTGAAGCAAAGGGATGATGAATCTGTTGGTACCTATGAAGCAAATTTTACAAGACTTGCAAGGTACGATTCTGGTATTATTATCCAACCTGAGAGTAAGATCGATCGATTATTTAGTGGCTTAAAACCAAGTCTTCGAAGGGCGTTAGCCATAAGGGACTTCAATAGCTACGAGGAAATCGTTCGATGTGCTCTCAAAGTCGAGATGGAGATTTGAGTAACCCATCAGTCACATGGGTTTAATAAGAAGAGGAAGATGGAATTCAAAGAAAAATCTAAAGAGCACACGGAAAAGAAGATGAAATTTCCCTTATGCTTAAAGTGTGGAAAGAAACATGGAGGGAGTTGTCTTAAAGGGACAAGTAAATGTTTTAAATGTGTAAAGGAAGGTCATCGGGCATTTGAATGCCGCGATAATGGGAAGAAGATGTCTAATGATGCAAACAAAGGAAGGGATACACATAATGAACCTACTACACTTCAATGTTTCAAGTGCAAGGAGATGGGGCATTATGCCAATCAATGCCCAAATCCAAGGGTTGATGATGATGGTCGACATCAACAAAATCTTAAGGCTAAAGACAAAGGAAAGTCACATGCAATTTCTATCAGCGATGTGGAGTACGATAACGAAGTGGTGAAAGGTAAACTTACCATCCACTCTAAAGTAGAAAATGTTTTATTTGATTTTGGATCCACCCACTCTTTTATTTCTGAAAAATTTTCTAAGGGTATCACCGTATTACCTCAACAATTAGATGTTGAGTTAGCTATGACAACACCTAATGGCACAACAGTCGCATCAAAAGTTTATAATTCTTCTCCGATCGAAGTTTGTGGGAAAGTGCTTCCTGAAAATCTTGTGATCCTTCCTTTAGTGAAATTTGATGTGATTCTTGGCATGGATTGGCTTTCTCTACATGGAGCTCATATCAATTGCCAAAGAAGGGAATTCACATTTCATATTCCAGATCAATCTACGATCGTATATCAATGCAAGGATGAACATAACCTTCCAGTGGAAATTTCTTCCATCTTATGGGTATTGATTCCACTAAATGAAGGTTATTTATCTCAAATGGTTGGTGAGAAACTCACGATTAAGAATATGCCCATTGTACGGGAGTTTGATGATGTCTTTCCGGAGGAATTACCGGGTCTTCCACCAAATCGTGAAGTTGAGTTTTCAATAGAACTCGTACCGGGTGCTTTGCCTATTTCAAAGACACCTTATAGAATGGCCCCAATTGAGTTGCAGGAATTGAAGAAGCAACTCCAAGAGAATCTTGATAAGGGATTCATACGCCCTAGTGCGTCACCTTGGGGATCACCTGTTCTATTTGTTAAGAAGAAAGATGGATCAATGAGACTCTGCATTGATTATCGAGAACTTAACAAGATCACTATCAAGAACAAATATCCTCTCCCACGCATTGATGACTTATTTGACCAACTACGCGGAGCTCAATACTTTTACAAGATTGATCTTCGTTCAGGGTATCATCAATTAAGGGTCAAAAGGGAGGATATACCAAAGACGGCTTTCCGTACAAGGTATGGACACTATGAATTTATAGTGATGCCATTTGGTCTTACTAATGCCCCTGCTATCTTCATGGATCTAATGAATAGAGTCTTTAGAGGCTATCTTGATCAATTTGTGGTAGTCTTTATAGACGATATTCTTGTCTATTTAAAGAGCAAGGAAGAGCATGAAGATCACTTGAGAATTAAATTGAAGACCCTGAGAAAGGAGAAGCTTTATGCCAAATTTACCAAGTGTGAATTTTGGCTTCAAAAAGTTGCATTTTTGGGTCACATAATCTCAAAAGAGGGGATATCTGTGGATCCAGCAAAAACAGAGGTTATCGAAAGATGGTCGAGACCAACAACAGTAACTGAGATCCGAAGTTTTCTTGGTTTGGCTGGATATTATCGACGTTTTGTAAAAGATTTTTCACGATTATCTAATCCACTCACCAAGTTGACTCGGAAAGGAGTTAAGTTTGTCTGGACAGAGGAATGTGAAGAGAATTTCAAGGAGTTGAAAAGAAGGTTATCCAGTGCACCTGTGCTCACACTGCCTTGTAGTGGAGAAAGGTTTGTGATCTACAGTGATGCATCCAAGAAGGGATTGGGGTGTGTTCTTATGCAAAATGATATGGTGATAGCTTATGCCTCACGACAGTTGAAAATCCATGAGCAAAATTACCCAACACATGCTTTGGAGTTGGCTGCGGTAATCTTTGCATTAAAGATTTGGAGGCATTACCTTTATGGTGAAAGGTGTGATATTTATACTGATCATAAAAGTTTAAAGTATATTTTCACACAAAAGGAGCTGAATATGCGTCAAAGAAGATGTATGGAGCTGATTAAGGATTATGACTGCTCAATCCATTACCACCCTGGGAAAGCAAACAAGGTGGCAGATGCATTAAGTCGACAAGACCATGCTAGTTTATCCATGATGAGGATCACAAAAGATCCAATATTTATGGATTTACAAAGGATGGATCTTGGAATTATAATGGAAGGGGTAAAATCTTATCTTTCTCAAATGAATGTTCAACCATCTATACATGTGAAGATTAAAGAGGCACAGAAAGAAGATGACGAGTTACAAAAGAAGGTGAGAAATGTTCCTGAATTCAACCTTGATTGTGATGGGATAATAAAGTTCAGGAATCGGGTTTGTGTTCCTTCCATCCCCGAATTAAAGAAGGAGCTGCTGGATGAGGCTCATAGTTCTTCATTCTCTATTCATCCTGGAAGCACGAAGATGTATAGGGACCTGAAAGAGTACTTCTGGTGGGATGGCATGAAAAGAGATGTTGCTGAATATGTCTCTCGATGCTTGGTTTGTCAACAAGTTAAAGCTGAGAGACAGAAGTCTAAGGGGATTTTACAACCATTACCCATACCCGAATGGAAATGGGAAAACATCACTATGGACTTTGTCACAGGACTTCCTAAAACATCCAAAGGCAATAATGCTATCTGGGTCATAGTTGATCGTCTTACAAAGTCTACACACTTCATTCCTATTAGAGAGGATTTCTCTCTAGATCAGCTTGCCAGGATATATGTAAAGGAAGTGGTAAGATTGCATGGAGTACCACTTTCTATTATATCTGATCGGGATCCGAGATTTACCTCGAAGTTCTGGCGAAGTCTTCAGCATACTCTGGATACAGAGTTGAGTTTCAGCACTGCTTATCATCCCCAGACAGACGGCCAGTCTGAGAGAACAATTCAAACCCTAGAAGATATGTTGAGAGCCTGCTCTATGGATTTCAAAGGAGGTTGGGATCAACACCTACCTTTGGTGGAATTTTCTTATAATGATAGATTTCACTCCAGTATTCAGATGGATCCTTATGAAGCTCTCTATGGAAAGAAATGCAGGACTCTAACTTGTTGGGATGAAGTTGGGGAAAGAAAGCTATTAGGACCTGATCTCGTTGATGAAATGGCAGAAAAGGTCAGATCTATTCAACAACACATAAGAGCATCTCAGAGTCGACAGAAAAGTTATGCCGACAACCGAAGAAAAGATCTAGAGTTTGAAGTGGGTGATAAAGTGTTCTTACGAATATCTCCCTGGAAGAGGGTTATGAGATTTGGAAAGAAGGGGAAGTTGAGCCCTAGATATATCGGTCCTTTCGAAATACTGGATCGTGTTGGGAAGGTAGCTTACCGATTGGCGCTTCCACCGAATCTCTCTGAAGTTCACGATGTGTTCCATGTATCTCTCCTGAGAAAGTACATACCAGATCCTTCACATGTACTCATCTCAGAAGTTGTACCGCTGGAGCAAGATCTTTCTTATGAAGAACAGCCGATAGAGATTCTGGATCGTAGCGAAAAAGTCCTACGAAACAAGACCACTCGCTTGGTGAAAGTTTTATGGAGGAACCACCAACTTGAAGAAGCTACATGGGAGCTTGAGGATATGATGAGGGAGAAGTATCCTCATCTGTTTGTTACAAAGTGACGAATTTCGAGGGCGAAATTCTTTTTAAGGGGGGTAGAATGTAACACCCGAGATTTTTATGAGTAATATTTTGTTCAAAAGAATCTTTCACTACACACTTGCTTGGCTTTCTTTACACGCAATCGCGACCTTCCTCGATAGCTTGCGTCGTACGCAATACCGAGTTTCACTAAACAACAATATGCTATTAAAACTAGCCGTTATGAATAGTAATAACCACTTTTTGAAATTTTATAAATTTTATTTTTCAAAATGGACTTCATTTTTGGACTCAGAATATCGAAATTAGCCTAGGGTGAAATTTTGGTATTTTTCTGAAAACTTTCAATTTTTGATGAATAGTGAAACCACTAAGTGGTAGGTTAAAAAACTGAATTTTGCATAAAACTTAATTTTACCGCTTCTGTGAATGGAATTTAAAAAATCTGACAGACACGGTTGATATCAGTAAGTAAAATGTGGTTCAATGAGATAAAAATAATTTTTTAGTGAATAGTAACTTTTTACTATTTTTACCGCAGTTAATAGTAAATAGGGTAACTAAGGGTAAATATGATATTAATATTACCCTAACATATGTCCTAATTCTATTGGACAAGTTTAATTCAACCAAAAACAAACTTAGGAATAAAATATGACCATTTAGGCCCACTTGGATTAGATTAGGACATTTATTATTAATTTATTTAAAGAAGGGTTAAAATAGTTAAATCAAAGTTTAATAAGTAAATCATTTTTAATATGGGGTTATACATAAGATAAATTCGATTGTAAATATTCATTAGAAAGCTAAAAAGATTTCCTAAATGATGGTGTTTATTTGTAATTTTTGGACATCATATAATTTAATTTATTTATGACACAAAGATGATGCAGTAATTATCTTATTAATGAAATATTGACATAATTGATAATATAAATACCAAAATAAATGTAATTTAAGACTTTTTATGAATTCCACAAATTTTCTAGGTTACTATGATATATTATTGTTGATTTAATCAACTTGGTTCGAATATATAATTCTGTTATGACTTTCACAAAAATCATATATCAAATAGTGTCAAAATTGACACAAAATAGTTTTTAAATCAAATATTATATTATTAATTGTTATTTTATTCCTAAAAATCTAAGGTTCGTACAAATGACTTAGATAAGGATATATATATTAATAATAAACAATTTGGGGTTCGTTTGGCATGTTATAGTAAGTGTATTAACCATATAGTGAAAGAAAACAAAAAGACATGGTAAAAGTTAAATTATTTAACTTAGAGTTAAATCTAATTGATAAGGTTAAAATAATACCCTAAACTTGTATAAATCCTATTAGTTGATAGTATTTCTAACCATCCCCATTTTAGCTTCTAAATAATACCCTTTGGAACCATTATAAACTGATTTTGACTTTAATATAAAATAATATTTTGAGATATTCCTAAGGTGCCCCTCTCCTCCCTTATAAAAGGGCACTTCCTCCCCCTCCTCCTCACACCAAATTGAGCTCTCAAGCTCGGCCAACCCCAGCCATTTTCTCCTCTCCACTTCCCTAGAATAATCCTAGAGGTCTTGGTCTTCTTCAAAGACCAATCTTAGTACCCTAAGTGGAGGATTCAAAGAGGCGTTCCAAAGAAGAGGTAATATCCATTACCGATCTTTTCAATTTCTTTCTTCTTCAACTTCTTATTCTTTAGTTGTTTCATGATAAAGTAATAACATAAGTATTAATTACATACTGATATGTTATTATAAATATTAAACAACCCTAATTCACCTTCTATCCATCCTACGGAAAAATGAAATCACCGCGCGTGCGTACGTACGGAATACCGTCTCCACGCCGTGGTGTAATCTATTTTCCACCAACACCTTACAAGGATGGGTATAATGGTGTAATGAGTAACTATTTATGATTATTATAAAGTAATATTTATACTGAAATAATATACATATACTCCAATACAATTCCACGATCATAGGAATGATATCATCACTCGTGCGTACGTACGGAATACCGTCTCCACGATGTGATGCGACTCGTTCTACATGATCATAATTACATAGTAATTATATAAATGAATTGAATGAATAAATATGATATATGTTACACTAATACCATTCTGGATATAAGGTATCTATAACCTTAAAATAAGAATAAGAATTTATTCGGCAAAACACGCAAAAGAGAAAAAGGCAACAAAGACCCGAGTAACAAGTAACAATGAAATATTACTAACAAGAAGCTAAGAATATGACCATATATGATATAATATCAATATTTATGATTCTGGAATAAGTCAATAACATTATTTAAACCATTATACAGGAGCTTCGGACACGAACAAAGCAAATCGGACCTAAGGTAAGGGAAAATACCACAATCTCATTTTTATCCGAGATTGTTTATTCGTAAGTATTTACTGGGGTGTATTTTATCATCCACATCCATGTTCCCTCAATATATAATATTGTTTCCATCCACTTACAATAGTTTAAATCCAATTTTACCCTTCGGTGAGTTTTTAGTAAAAAATATTAAAGGAATCTTTTGACGTTTTTCATACGAGGTGCTTTTTGACTTTTCCCACAAAAGTACGAAGAATGTTTTTTTTAACTTATACGGAATGAATGGATTTTTAAAACATTATTTCCAAGAAGCTTACTTTACAAGTTTTCAAGTTTATTTTTAATCAACTTATTTTAGTTTAAATTCGTATGACCTATTAAGAAAGGAAAAATGTTTTTGAAGAAGAAAGGATATTTTCCCCAAGAATGGAGTTCAAGTGTTTTATCAAAATTATTTTCCATCTAAGATAATAAAAGGGTTCTGTTTTTATCCCTATTATTACATGGATTTGATTATGTTGTGATGGAAACATTTTTATGAATTCCTTTATCTTATATGAATTGTTTTATGATGTCATGTTGTTTAAGAATCCCATTTTTATTACATGGGTTATGCGATGATGTATGATTTATGATTATGTGGCACACATAAGAAAGGATTCATTATAAGAAGGGTGGGACCTATATCTCCCTCCAATGCATTGGGTAAAGATTTTATATCTCATGAGATAGACAGGGCTGGAACAGTAGGTTATACCGGTTCAGTGAAACAGGACTGAAACGAGGGTTACTCGATTCAGAAAGGGACTTTGTCCACTAAGATAGTCTTGGCAATGAGTCATGACTGACAAGAAATGATTTTCCATGATTATGTGTGCATGCTACAAAGTTTCAAGTTTTATGTTATTATTATGGGGATCTCATTTTCACTTCTATGATTTATTCCATGTTAAGATATTATTATCTCTTTTGCAGGTTTTGATTTTCAAAAAGATATGATATGATTTTTATTTCCTTTATTTTCCCTTGCTGAGCATTTGAGCTCACCCTTTTATGTCTTCTTTTCCCCAGGTCAGGAAGATTGATATTAAGTAGAATATGCTAAAAAGGACCCTAGATATGATAAAATAAATGGGAGACAATGTAGAAGATTTATGAACCAGTTGTTTATGTTTCCCAGTTTCTAAAGACACTATACCTATACGGTCCTTTGTGGTTTTGTCATATGTTGTAATAAGTGTGCTTCAATTTTGAAGTATTAACAATGTATGTAAAGGATGGGTCGTTATAAATATTCTACAGAAACACTTTTTAAAAATCCATTGGGTCAACCTAGACTCTAAAATACATCCTCTTAAGACCATTTCACATTTATACCCATACTCCATTAATTTAAACAAGCATACATCCCCAAAAATTAGGCCATTTTACCCAATAGAGGCTCTTCATCCCTTAAAATTCCACAATGCACCCAAAAAAAAAAGAAAAAATGAGAATTGAGATAAACAATACTTGAAGAAATGTAATGTGATGTAAGAAACTCCATGCTATATGACATTCTATCCACAATAAGTCATGTGGAAGAATTATGTTTGGAAAGAGGTTATGACACTGCTCCCTCATCAATGACTCGTGCTCCCAAAGTATCCTGAGATTTTGATCCATATCTCCATAATACTTTGACCATAAAAATTGACTTTCCATGTAAGAATTTCAATAAATGATCTCCACTAGTTTCTCTAAAATAGGAACGTTTAGCTCCAAATAGATTTTTTTCCAACTTAGAATGTGAGAGGGGTCAGTATGGTAATTCTTGAGCTAAGATATATTGAAAACATCATGAATATATATAAACTAAATTGGTAATTCCAATTGATAAGAAACTTTCCCAAGTCACCAAGTGACCTCAAATGTTCTAATATATCTCAGAGCCAACTTTCTCTATTTTCCAAGACGGTGATGACCCAAATGAGGAGAAACTTTAAAGAAAACCCAGTCACCAATGGAAAACTCCAAAGGATGATACTGATGATCTGCATACAATTTCTATCAACTCTGAGCTATAACCAGACGTTGAATTAGACCTTTAATCCTCATCGACATCTCCTGGAAAAGACTTGATCCTACAAGAGTGTCCTCACCAACATCTTCCCAATAAAGAGGTGACCTAAATGGTCAACCATAAAAATCATAAAAGGGAGACATTATGATCGACGACTAATAACTGTTTTTATAAGAAAACTCAACTGGTCCCAAATGGCTATCTCATGATCCACTAAAATCCAAGATATAGGCACAAAGCATATCCTCAAGGATCTGAATAACATGCTTAGTCTGGTAATCTGTCTATGGATGATAAGTTATACTCAACCTGACCTGAGTTCCCATCATCTCCTGGAAACTCTTCCAAAACCATAAGGTAAAACTAGGATCCCTATCTAAAATAATGACTGAGGGAACCCCATGTAACCTCACAAACTCAGGTATATATAGCTTTCCCAAGTATTAAAATTTAGTAGGGTCCCTGGTTGGAATGAAGTGAGCCAAATTTTTCAACTGATCAATCACCACACATATATCATTACTCTATTGAGGAGTCTATGGTAATCCAAAAATAAATTCCATGAACACATATTTCCATTTATAAACTAGAACTAACAGAGTCTAGAGAAACCAAGAATGTTTCTAATTCTTTTAATTTACCTATTGGTAGGTGTAACAATGGGACACATAATCTTCAACCTCACACTTCATACCCTACAACCAAAATCGCTATCTCATATAATAATACACCCTCATAGTTCCCTAATGAACAAACCATGAATAACTATGATATTAAAACAAAACTAAGTTCCTCACAAATGTTGGGATGAAAAAATGATCTCAAAAATAGAGAATATCATCTGAAGAGAGAGAATAACCAGAAATAGTCTCCCCACTATATAGGATTTCTCAAATTTCCCTAAAATCATCATAATTCTATTGATCCTATAGAATATAATCATATAGATATGATAATAACTGAACACTTGTCAGAACCAAACCTAAAAAATACTCTTGAGCATCCATGTGGAACTGAGTGAAGAGCCCTATAAGGTTCCACTCCTACTTTGATTCTAGAACATCCTAAAATGGTACTTTCCTTCCGAGAGAATATATAATGATATTACCATTACCTAGGGTGTAGGTAATGTCTAAATAAAACATCTAAAGTTATTACACCCACTACCTCTGTCTTAGATTCAATTCTTTCTCAGAAAATATATATCTCATACTCTTATGGTCAGAAAAAACTGTCAACCTCTTAATAAAAATATAATTCTGCCAATATTTAAGTGCATACATAACTATGGAAAGATCTAAATAGTGATTGAGGTAATTCTTCTCATGTAGTAAAAGATGGTGAGATCTGTTGTCCACCACATGATTGTTATATATAAGCATGTAACACAGACCAACACCAAAAGAATCACAGAAAACCACATACCCCTTACTAGGCTCAGGTAAGATCAAAATAGGAGTTGATGTTAGAAGCCATTTTAGCTCATCGAAAGAAGATTAAAACATTTAATCCCATATTAATTTCACCCATTTCCAATTAAGAGTAGTCAAAGGTGATTCCAACTTTGAGAAATCCTTGATGAATCGTCTATAAGACCCAACAAGACCAAGGAAGCTCTGAATCTCAAAGATGTTTCACGGCTCATCCCATGAAAAGATAACATTCACCTTCTTGGGATAAACTGATAATACATGCCTAGAAATCATATTCCACAAGAAATTCACTTCTTGGATCTAAAATTCTCATTTTGAAAGCTTTACATATAAATGTTGACTTCTCATAATTTCTAGAACCAAACTGAAATGGGGCTCGTTCTTGTGATCAAATCTTGAACAAACCAAAATATCATCCATGAACACTACCAAAAAAGTGTCAAGATACACATGGAATATCTAGTTCATCAAGTCCAAGAAAACTTTAGGAGCATTATTTAGACCAAACGACATCATAAGATATTCATAATGATTATACCTTCTCTTGAAATCCATCTTCAGTATATCAAACTCTTAAACTCTGAGATGATGATAAAATGACCAAGGATTGATCCTTGAAAAAAATTCCCCTTTAACTGGTAAAACAAAACATCCACATGGGACAAAGGATACTAATGATTAACCATCACCCAATTCAATTTCTGATAGTCCACACAAAATCGGAGTGAACCATATTCCTTCTTAGTAAAGAGAAAAGGTGTTTCCCAAGGTGAAAATCTAGGGAGAATGAAACCTTTCACCATCAAATCATCCAACTGAATCTTGAGATCTTTCAGATCTGCTAGTTCTATATGATAATAGGGTATCAAGATCGACTACATATTTGGCACCAGATCAATCATAAAATCTACCCCCCTTTCTGGAAGAATACTAGAGAAATTATTTGAGAAAACATTAGGGAAATACCTAAAAACCAAGGGAAGATTACCCACAAAATAAACATCATTGATATCAATTACAAAAATAGATAATAAACTCATGAGTTTTGGGTGGGAAGTTCCCTCATGAATAGACCTCAGATCCCACTCTCCTAAAAACACCCGAGAACTCCCATTAGCTACAAGAAACGAGACACACTACCAAAAACAACCAACCTCAGCATGATGTGTAAAAATCCAATCCACCCCAATGATTATGTCAAAAAGATCAAGATTAAGAAGGAGAAAATACTATATAAACTATACATCATCTATCGAAAGTGAACAAGGACACTGAAACCCCTACTTTGTCCTCTTCCAAAGAGGTGTCACTAACTCCATAAAAAAGGACATGATTTTCATTGGAAGTTTAATAATATCCATAAAATAGGTTGATATGAATGAGTTCGAGGTACCCATATCAAATAAAATAGTCACTAATGAAGATGAAATAAATATGGAACCTCTCACTATAGTTGGACCCACATCTACCTACACTAGAAACTCATCCACTACAGGAATGTTCTTTACTACTGAGACCTGTAGTTAGAGTCCTGTAGACTTTGAAGCATCCAATTATGATGTTGTATCCTTTAGATCTAAAGATCCTTTACCATAATGAGGTATATACATATCCTAAATTAAATTTTATAGATGGATATAGAGTCCAAAAATTTTACACATCTTCATAGGTTCAGAACAAGAATTATAGGTGTGCCCAACCTTACCACATTGATAGCTAGTTAGGGGATACCTAATGGATATAACTGATGGTGAAGAGGTGGACCACTACTGAGAACCACCCCCACCACTCCCGTGATGATCATTCCGCTTCTTCATCCTCTCTTTCATTCCATAGAATCATCCACCAAGTGGAAGATATGGGTAATAATAACCAACCTTTCCTACCATATCCATCTTTTTCATAATTTCCCTATCTATTGTCTCCGAATATGTACAACGATTCAGAATATATACCTATGATTTGATATCCAGTATCAAAACCTATAGGTACATTATTACTACCTTCAACTGTTCATTCATTACTACCTTCAAGGAAAAATGAACTAGCTCCAAGAACTAATTGGTATATGCCGACACTGAACATCCTCCCTACTATAAGGAGAGGAACTCTAAAGACTTCACCAACATCAGTTACTAGGGAAAAAAATGCTAAAAGAAGTGGTAATTGAAACCCCTCTAGTATAATCCAACATTTCTATCCACATAAACTATAGAATCCCACCATTGCTTGTTGGGACCCTCAATTATGAACACTGCCTAATTTAAATTTAAATTATCAGGTGTATCCATGAATTCGAAGATCTGATCAATATTTTCTAGCTATTCCTCCATATATTGAGGTTTATTCATACCCTTAAAGGATGGAAACTTCTCATGTAATAGGTATTAAGATCTATCCATTTCTCTTGAAACTCTTGGCTACACCTGTAGCATCCCTGACTTGGGAGCCACAAAGTTTTTTCACTGAGCCATGTCACCACATGACCTCAAAGGTGCCTCCTTGTATGCCATAGGTTTCCAACTAGTAGTGAGGGTATAAGATTCAAGTGGGGATATTATACCCCATTTTTAGAGTAAGACACAATAGACTATCATACACAATAGTAGAAGAAATATAAACAAAGCAATAAACATGAATAATAACTGTCACCCCAAACTAGATACGAAACATCCAACTATAAATATGTCATGTCATGCTACAATGCCAAGTGATCCAAAACCCAAAATAAAGACAAACAAAAAACCCCAAAATGTTCCTAGCACCAAAACCAAAACCTCAACCATGCTCATTCCAAAACCAACTCAGTTCCAAAGAATTGGTCCCTTTTAACTTTTCTGACTTGCATCCATGAACTCTGCTTAGGTACCCAATGGTGGCCTGAGTAGGGTGTGAGTAAAATTCAGTAAGCCACCACCAATGGTGTCTAAAAAATATTCTGCCCATTGGATAGTGCATGCAAGTGAAAAATATGGAAAACCAATAAAGACAAGTCAATAATCCATTCTAAATTAATTACTAGCAATAATCCCTTGTTTACTACTTAGGTGACCCACATTTTAATCCCCCATTTTTCATGTGTTCAATAGATTAGGCATAAACAATGTTCTCAAGGTATATAGGAATAATAAAAGTCTTATATCACTAAGAAATCACATCACAAAATAGCATTATCCTCACCTCAAAGCCTCAGTTTGTGTATAATTCAACCATTAGGGAAATAGAACTCCATCCCCTTCTCTAACCCATGAATTTTGGGGTGGATATTAGAACCTCTATCTATCTCGACATGTGGGCATAGAATATTAGTCAATACCCCCACACTACCAAGCCATGTCACATTATTTATTTATCATTCATAAAAATTAACCACAAATCATAACTAATATACTCAACAAAATACAAATAATAGTAACAAGGGAATTAGCATCATGCCATAATCCATTAACAAATCATGCCACAGTCCTCCAACTCTTGAAGTTCATTCATACCCCTAAAGGATGGAAAATTATCTTGTAAGAACTCTTGTGATCAATCCCTTTCTCTTGAAACTCTTGGATATACCTCAACAACCACATTCTAGGCTTATAGTACATTTTGGTCTACAACATTAACTGACCAAATGATAGCCTCGATAAGTTTTTGACCAGGAGGCAGATTCCCTTGAGGATTATCTATTACACCCTCCTAGGAAACCCATCGAAAACATCTCAGAGGCATACTGATGCACATCAAAATAGAAGAAATGATCAGATAAAAGGATAATCTCAGTTCAAACTAGAAAACCATAAGAAAAAATAGAGATTAAGATCCAGGACTCAAAATAGGAGATATACATCCCAACATCCCATTGTAACTTGGGTCTTGTCATGACAAGAGATGGTCATGCACTCACTAAAACCTACCTCTCAATTCCTTACAATCCTATATCCAATCTATTAATTTCCCAAAACTAAGCACAACCATGCTATGATACCCAACTATGATGAACTTAACCGAGATACCCTCACAAACCGGTACCCAAAATTAACTGCCACATACCTAAAGTGCACTCTCGATCCCCACAGGCTGGTGACTAGCACCTAAGAATCAAAAACAACCAGAGGGAACAATTTCTCCCAACCAGAAGCAGAAAACATGACATATTATATACATTATAGGAAGAAACAATTAAAGAGTAAAACAAGAAATATATGCTATAGAAAAAAAAAGGAAAAATCAAAAGTAATAATGCTCGAAAGTATTTAAACAATCTCTATGGAATAAGTCCAACAATAAAGGACAACTAAAACTAAAACAGATACTCCATTGGATAGCATGGGAAAACTCCCACCACCTCACCACCATCTACCCATGCAAGATAATAGAAACCTCACTGCCTCACTGTGGTTCCTTGCATTTCCCGGCATCAGAAGACATCACAACTTCTACACACCACTAAAGCAGTGCATAGGGTGTAATCTAAACAGGCTTAGTATGATCCCACTCATGTGTTACATTTAAAGTCTCTTTAAAACAATCAGAACAAGATAAAATTTAAATAAAAAAGGGATGATAATCAATTAAATAGTTTTTATATCAAAAACATGTTAAAATATATCCCCCCTTCTCCACTATTCTAAATAATCCGGGTAAAAAAGTTTGAAATCATATCATATATATCAAAGTAGCCAAACCAAGTCATATATCACATATCATATCATATCCAAATTAGTAAAAATAAAATCATAGGTAAATCACGCCAATGATTATAATAGGTCAGGATAGCTAGAAAACTCATAACCAAACATAGACAATCACATTAATCAAGTCTTTAGATATATGCATCAACTTAAGAGATAAGAGGAACACCCCAACAAGTGAAAATACAAATAGGTCTAACAATTCCCTATAACAACGGGACTAGGAATTAGAGGAATACCCCTGAGTGAACCACCCAATAGTATCAACAGACAAGGCCTATTACCACACCTTCCACCTAAGTACCCAATGCTTCCCATGTGCTACATTTTCCAAACAAACTCATTAAAACCATGCTTTAAAAATCATTCCATAAATCCATTTCTCAAGGATTTTAAAATACCTTTTATTTTATCAAAACAAGGGGGAAACCACATTTTCTCAAAAACCCATTTCCACACACACAAATCAATCATGAAAATTACTTTAAAAAAATTTATAAAACCACAAAAATAAAGTTTATCAAACATAGGAAAGAGATAGAAACAACTACCTCAAACTTGGGTTGTACATGCTCATAATGGGATCCAACAATACAGAATAATGAAAAGACAACAACACTATTCTTAGAATCAATCCTTACATATTATAATCAATTCAACAAGTAAAACGGTCAAAAAAATATAAAACAACATGAACCTCAAGGAACTCACCTGTTGCACCACAACCAACATAAAGATCATCCCCCAAAGGAAGATCACACAAAATATCTAGAAAGTATCAAGATAATCATCACCATAACAATAACGGATCTTAAAACTTAGTGCAATGACGCTATTGAGACTAACATAAATGAGGAATCAAAATGATAACTTACCTAAAGAGATATAGTGCAACTACAATGAAGATAATTTACTGAAATAAATGATCTATAAGAAGAATAGATCCCCAAAATTGACTGGGAGAGTTATTATGTTTTAAGAGAGGATCCTTCATACCAAATGAAAAAAGAAATCATGCATGTAGTGTGGTTAAAATCGATGGACATGAAAAATACATGACGTGAAACCCCTTTCATGACTTGAATATTAATTTTTAAAAGATACACAAAAAAATGTGCACCTCAGTTAAAAAAACTCTTATTTAAGTTTTCATCTTGTGATCCAGATTCACGGTGTGTAAACATTCCACACTCTAAACCAGTTCACAGCATTAGCCCGATAATATATTCACATCGTGCAACCCATTCGTGATGTGAAATCATTTAGTAGGTAGATTCTAAATAAACACTTAGAAAAAGCCTCCAGGTCAACCAAAACCACAATGGAAATACTATTAATCCATTTAACACTTATACCCAGACTCCATTAATTCAAAAAATCATACATCCTTGAACTTTAGTTCATTTTTTCCAACAAAGGCTCTCCATCCCTAAAAAGCCTGTAACTCACCCAAAAAAAATATAAAACAACACATGAGATGAAAAATACCCAAAATAAGTTAACAAAATGTTGCATGTAGGGATATTCTAAAGGAAATAATGGCATACTCAAAGAAAATACTATGTTGATTTATGTTTTCAAATTTAATGTAATATTCAACAATATATCTATTTTTCAAAGACTAATAAACCAGTAGATCATTTAGGAAGTGATTTTTTATTTCTAATGATAATGTAATTAAGTAACTACTAACTCTAAACCACTACAGTTGGTGTATTTGCTGTTGGTATCATATCAAATTTATTATAAACCTTGGGAACTTGATTTAGAAAAACATAGATTAGGTAATGTAACCCTATAACATACTTTGAGAATATTTCCAAAGAAACCAATCTTATGATTTTCGGATTAGTTATACATAAATTTTAAATTTTTGTTAAGTTTTTCACTACTTTCAAAATTAAATGTTATGATTCATTATATAATCCAATGTATTTCATTTTTTAGAAATGGAGCCTAGTAGAAGGAATGGAAATAGTTTCAATGCGTGTAATCCATGTAGGGATTTCCCTCATAAGAAAGAAAATGAAGTTGGAGGTGTAATTGAACAAATTATAACTATATTGGGATATATCACTCATGTTATGATCAATAAATTTTCCCATATGGAGTAACCAGCTGATCTACAACAAGGTGTAACAATGTTAAACCGTTTTATGTGTTAGAAACCTCTATCATTTAGGGGAACTACAAATCTATTAGTAGTTGAAAAATGGATAGGTTCCTTAGAGAATATATTTCTCATGTTGGGAAGTAATGAAAGGGAGAATGTTTTTATGGTATTTTATCATCTCTCATGGGATCTATAGAAATGGTAGTCATTGATTCAAAATACTAAGGATGATAAGGAATTAACGAGCATAGAATGGAAGGATTTCAAGAAAAATTTCTTTGAAAACCATTTTTCTCATGAACAACAAGAAAATATAGAGAGATAGTTTTTGAATATAAGACAAAAGAAAGATAAAAATGTTTCTAAGTATGAATACAACTTTACAAGGTTAGTAAGGCATTCTTTGGACTATGTACATAATCAAAATAGGAAGATTGATCATTTATTTGACAGGATTAAAACAATCCTTTAAAGGGAACTATTCTCCCAGAAATTCTCATCATATGAGGATATAGTATCATGTGATATCATTAAAAAGAAATAATTATCCATGTCTTCTGGATTAAAAGGAAATAAAGATAAGAATAAGGTTGTTGAGAACTTTGGAAAATGAAATAAGGGAAAGGAGAAGAATGGAAGGGTGTAATTTCTTACTTGAAATAAATGTTGAAATAAACACCATGGAACATGCTTACTAGGAAAGGAAGTTTTCTACAAGTTTGGAGAGAAAGGTCACCAGACTCCTGATTGTAAGGGAAAGAAGGAAACTTCCAATGTTCAATGATTCAACTGTAAGGATATGGGACACTATAAAAATGATTGTCTAAAGAATCAGGGGAAATTTCCCTAGAAAAATACAAGGTAAAAACGCTAAGATTATTCAATCACAACAGCTAAAGTTGAAGTTACTAATGATGTGGTGGTAGGTACTTTAATCATATCCTCAAATTTAGCCTTTTTTTATTTTGGATCATCGTATTCTTTTATACCTTTCATGTTTTCCAAGAAAATTATATATTTCCTAGGTTGGGTCACCACATGACCTCAAGCATGTCTCCCCGTATGTTAGAGGTTTCCAACTAGCAGTGAGGGTCTAAGAGTCATGTGGGGAGATTATACCCACTTTTTATAGTAATACACAATAGACTATCATACAAAATAGTGTAATCAATATAGATAAAGCAATGAACATGAATAATAATCGTCACCCCAAACTAGGTATGAACCATATCCAACTGTAGATATGTCATATCATGCTACAGTGCTAAGTGAACCAAAACCCAAAATAAAGAAAAACAACAGAAACCCCAAAATGGTCCTAGCAACAAGTCTCGAATATAAACCATGCTCATTCCAAACCCAACTCAGTTCCTAAGCACTGGTCCCTTGCCTCTTTCCTGACCTATATCCAGGAATTCTACTCGGGTACCCAACATCAGCCCGAGAAGGGTGTGAGTACAAATCAGTAGGCCACCACCAACGGTGTCTACAAAATATCTAGTCAAATAAATAGTGCATGTAAGTGAAAAATATGTAAAGTAAATAAAGAAAGATCAAGAATCAATTCTAAATTAAATACTACTATTAATCTTGTGTTTACTACTTAAGTGCCCCACGGTTTAATCCCCCCTTTTTCATGTGTTCAATGGATTAGGAATAAACAATGTTCCCAAGGAATATGGGAATAATACAAGACCTATGTCACTAGGAAATAACATCACAAAAAAACATTATCCTCACTTTGAAGCCTCAATCCGGGTGGAATGAAACCATTAGGGGAATAGAACAATGTCCCTTTCCCAAAACCGTGCATTTTGGGGTGGAGATTAGAACCTCAGTCTATCTAGACCTATGGGGATAGAACATTAGTCAATAACCCACACTACCAGGACATGTGCACATGATTTATTTATCATCCACCATAATTAACCACAAATCATAACCAATATCATTAAAAAAATAAAAACAATAGCAACAATGCAATTAGCATCATGCCACAATCCATTAACACATTTATCATACATATCACATAACCATATTAATCCAATTACATTTACCATGCCTATACCACTAAGAATAATCCAATTAATACCATTTTCCAATTTACATTCTAACCAAACAATTCCTCTCCCATTACCCACAATAGTCACATTTACCCTAATCGAGAGGGTCGACGCACCCCATGGATGGACCTAAAATTTTTCAAGTATACCTCCATGAATCCCATGGGGATCAAGAGGGGTTAATTCAGGTATTTAGACACACAATACACCACATCATACCAATGTAACCAAGAACACATCAATAATATAACAATAATAAAACCCTACATACCCAAATCTAGGTATAAATTATGAGATATAACTTATTGACCACCTACCTCAAATATATTGGCGAACACACCCCTAACAAAGGGCTTGGATCCCAAATCAACCACCCTTTTAATACTAAACATAGAACTCACCAGAAAAAGAGATTTTTAGAGATTCGGATGGAGATAAAGGAAGAATGGAAACCCTAAACCTAAAAGAGAGAAAGAGGGAGATTAGCCTTACTCAGATCTTCAATCCACAAACGACGACACTCCAAATGACCTAGAGTTGAGGGAAAATCACCCTTGGAAGATCTTGGGGAATTTGGTTCATTCATAAGGTTACAAGTGGGAAGGAGGAAGAAAATCCCAAGTGGAACACAAAATCCCATAATGGCATTTTTGTAATTTTATCAAAATTATGGGGTCGCACGGTTTCCACACACGATTTTTCAAACCGTGCAAATGCTACTGTTTGCAACATCCCCCTCACATAGTTACCTAGGCTATTCTGTACGGTTATCACTAATCATGCATAAACCGTGCAACATGCCCAAAAAATCCCTTTTCTCCTTTTTCATGTCCCAAACTCCTGGATCACTCCTCAAGCCTTCTTGAGGTCTTGGGAAACAATTGTTAAATTTAAAAGGATGAAATTAAACTAAAAAATAAACAAAAACATACCTTAGGAAAATCTGAGATCTTAGAACACCTCAACAACCACATTTTAGACTTACAATACATTTTGGTCTACAACATGAACTGAACACACAATAGCCTTGATAAGATTTTAATCAATAGGCAGATTCCCTTGAGGAGCATATATTTCACCCTCCTATGTAACCCATGGAAAACATCTCAGGGGAATACTAATGCATATAGAAATAGAATAAATTATTAGGTAATAGAAAAATCTCAGTTCAAACTAGAAAACCCTAAGAAAAAAACCAATATTAAGATCAATGACTCAAAATAGGAGATATACATCCTAACACCCCATTGTAAATTAGTTTTATTCATGGAAAGAGATGGCCATGTATTCACTACAAACTAAATCTCATGTCCTAAAAATCCTATATCCAATCTGCTAATTTCCCAAAACTAATCACAACCATGATATGATACCCAACTATGACGAACTTGACCCAGATGCCCTCACACACTGATACCCGACCTGGACTGTCACATACCTAAAGTGAACTCTTGATACCCACAGGATAACAACTAGTACTCGGGCATCAAAAAAAACTACAGGGAATGGTTTCTCCCAACCTGAAGCATAAAACATAACATATTATATACACAATAGGAATAAAAAACTAAATAATAAAATAATAAATATATATTATCGAAAAAAAGGAAACATCAGAAGTGATACAGTTGGAAAGTATCTAAACAATATCTAAGGTAACAGTCTAAAAATAATGGAAAACTAAAACTGAAACAATTACTTCATGTGATTTCATGGGAAAACTCCCACCATCTAACCACCAGCTACCCACATAGTTAATAGAAACCTCACCACCTCACTATGGTTCCTTGCATTTCCCTACATAGAAAGAAATAACAAGGTCTACACACCACTAAAGTTGTGTGATAGGTGTGATCTAAACAGGATCACTAGGATCCCACCCATATGTTCCATTTAAAGTATCTTTACAACAATCAAAACATTCTCAAATTTAAATAAAAAAGGTATGATAATCAATTAAATAATTTTTATATCAAAAGCATGGTAAAATATTTCCCCCCTTTTCAATAAATCTAAATAATCTTGGTAAAAAAGTTTCAAAGAATATCATATATATCAAAGAATCCAAACCAAATCATGTATCAAATATCATATCAAATCCAAAGTAGTACAAACCAAATCATAGGTAAATCATGCCAAGGATTATAACAAGTTAGGATAGCTAGAACACTTATTCCCAAAAATAGACAACCACATGCATCAAGTCTCTAGATATATTCATCAAATTTAGAGATAATAGAAACACCCCAGTAAGTTAAAATACCAATACATCTAACAATTATCTAGAACAATGGGCCTAGGGAGTAGAGGAATACCCCCCAAGTGAAACACCCAATAATATGAATGAAAACGGCATATTTCCACACCTTCTACTAAGCACCCAAGGATTCCAATGTGCTACATTTTCCAAACCAACTCATTAAAATCATGCTTTGAAAACCATTTCATAAATCCATTTAACAGGGCTTTTAAAATACCTTTTTATTTTACCAAAACAAGAAGAAACCCACCTTTTCTCAAAAACACATTTCCGCACACACAAATCAATCATGAAAATTCATTTATAAAACAATTTATAAAATCATAACAATACAGTTTATCAAACATAGGATAGATACAAAACCACCTACCTCAAACTCAGTTCACACTTGGTCATAATAGAATACCAATAAATAATGAATAAAAGACAACAAAAGAGGCACTAGAATTAATCCTTACATCTCAAAATCAATTCAATAATTAAATAGGTTGATAGAGAATATAAAATGACATGAACCTAAAGGAACTCACACACTGCACCAAAACCAACATAAAGATCAGCCCCATGAAGAAGATCACATAAAAGATCAAGAAAGGATCAAGATAATCATCCCCATAACAATAATGGATCTGAAAACGTAGCGCAACGATGTTATTGGGACCAAAAACAATGAATAATTAGAAATATAACTTACCTAAAGATAAATATCACAAATACAATGAAGATAAATAATTGAAATAAATGATCTAAAAGGATAATAGATCCCCAAAATTGACCGAGAGAGCTTTTAGGTTTTAAGATAGGATTCTACACACCGAATAAAAAATAAATCATGCATGAGGTGTGGTTAAAATCAATGGACGTGAATAATACATGATGTGAAACCCCTTTAATAAATTGAATGTTAATTTTTACAAGACACGCTGAAAAATGCGCACCTCAGTTAAAAAAACACCGATTGAACTTTTTACAATGAGAACCAGTTTCATGATGTGTAAAAATTCCACACTATAAACCAGTTCATGGAATATTCCGGATAATAGATTTACATTATGTAACTTGTTTATGAAGTTAAATTGTTTAGTATGAAGATTCTAAAGAAACACTTAGAAAAAGCCTCCAAGTCATCCTGAACCCCAAAGGACATCCTCTTAATCCATTTCACACTAATACTCAGACTCTATTAATTCAAAAAAAGTATACATCCTTTAAATTTAGTTCTTTTTCCCTAGTTAAGGCTCTTCATCCATAAAAATCCCACAACTCACCCAAAAAAATAGAAAACATTACATGAGATGAAAAATACCTAAAAGAAGGTAGCAGGATGTTACATGTAGGGATATGGTAAAGGGAATAATGGTGTATTCAAAGAAAATACTATGTTGTGTTATTTTTTCAAATTTAATGTAATATTCAACAATGTATCTATTTTTTGAAGTCTACTAAACCATTCGATCCTTTGGGAAATGATTTTTTGTAGCTAGTGATAATGTAATTAAGTAACTACTGACTCCAATATACTAGATTTGGTGTCTTTACTATTGGTATTAGCTCAACACTATCAGAAAACTTGGGTACTAGATTTAGGAAAACATAGATTAGGTAACGTAACCCAATGATAGACTTTGAAAATATTCCCAAAGAAACCAAGTTTATGATTTTGAGATTCTATACATAAATTTTCAAATTATGTTATGTGTTTCACTACTTTTAAAAATATACATTATGATTCATTATATAATCTAGTGTATTAAATTGTTTAGAAATGGAACATAATATAAGGAATGTAAATAGTTTCTATAGAGGTAATCCATATAGGTATTTTTATCCTAAGAAAGATAATGAAGTTGGAGCTATAGTTGAACAAATTATAACTATATTAGGATAGATGAATCAGTTTATGACCAATAAACTTGCCTGTATGGAGCAACCAACTGATCCAAAACATGGTGTAACAATGTTATAATATTTCATGTGTTAGAAACCTCTATCATTCAGTGGAACTAAAAATATATTGGTAGTCGAACAATTGATAGGTTCCTTAGAGAATATATTTCTCACTTTGGGAAGTAATGAAAGGGGAAAGGTTTTTATGGTGGTTTATAATCTCTCATGGGATGTAGATTAATGGTGGTCATTGATTCAAAATACTAAGGATGATAAGGAAATAACGAGCATAGAATGGAAGGATTTCATAGAACTTTTCTTGGAAAATACTTTTTCTCATGAACAAAAGTGGATATAAAGAGATAATTTCTGAATCTAAGACAAAAAGAAATATGAAAATGTTTCTTAGTATGAAGCCAACTTTACAAGGATAGAAAGGCATGATTCTGACTATTTACATAATCCAAATAGAAAAATTGACCATTTATTTGATAGGATTAAATTAATCCTTTAAAAAGCACTAGTCTCCCAGAAATTCTCAACACATATGATATCAATACAAAGAAATAATTCTCCATGTCTTATGGATTAAAAGGAAAGAAAGATAAGAATAAGGTTGTTGGGAACTTTGGAAAAGGAAATAAGGAAATGGAGAATAAAGGAAGGGTTGAATTTCTAACTTGAAAAAAATGAGGAAAGAAACACCATGGAACAAGATTACCAAGAATTAAAGTTTTCTAAAAGTTTGGAGAGAAAGGCCACCAGACTTGTGATTTTAAGGGAAAAAATGAAGCTTCCAAATTCTAATTATTCAACTGTAAGTATATGGGACACTAATAAAATGATTTTCCCAAGAATCAAGGGAAATTTCTTAAGAAAAATCCAAGGGAACTAGGATAAGCTTATGAGATCACAACAGTTGAGGTTGAAGTTCCTAATGATGTAGTGGTAGGTACTTTGATCATATTCTCAAATTTATAAAATTATTTTTTTTTATTTTGGATCATCATATTCTTTTATATATTCCAGGTTTTCCAAGAAAATTATATATTTCCCTTTCACCTTAATAATGGAGTTATGATTCAATACTCTTAATGGAAATATCATCGCAACAAAGATGTGTTAGTTAGTTCCCATCATGGCACATAAATGTGCCCTATTTGGTGATTTTATTATTATACCAATGGTGGATTTTGATATAATATTTTGTATTGATTGGATTTAAAAATATAATGAAAAATATTATTTCAAATAGAAATAAATCATGATTCATGATGAAGATGCAGAATTCTTTATCTTGAGAGGGGATACTTAAATAGAGTCATGTCTAGATCCACCCCTAAAACCTATTCTAAATGAGAATCCTGGGGAAGGAGAGAAGAAAAAATCTACAGATAAAAAGGGTAATCTTTAAATTGATGATGTACCTATCATGTAGGAATACATTCATGTATTCCCTAAGGAATTACCTAGACCTACACTAGATCATGATATTGAGTCTTCCATTGATTTAATCCCTAATGTTATAACCATTTCAAAGACTCCATATATAATGGCCACAGTGGAATTAGTTGAATTAAAGAAACAACTAGAGGAGTTGTATAATAAGGGATTTATAAACCCAATTGTTTCACCATAGGGATCCCCAATTATTTTCATTAATAATTAAGATAGACCTATGATACTACACATTGACTATAGGTAAATCAATGTTATTACAATAAAGAACAAGTATCCTCTACCTCTCATTGATGACTTATTCGATCAACTTCACGAAGATCAATACTTTTTAAATATTTACCTTCATTATGGATATCATAAATTATGAGTGAAGAAAGAATATATTTAAAAGAAAACGTTTTTAAAAAGGTATGGACATTATGAGTTTATAGTAATTCCATTTGTAATGACTAATGCACCCTATGTTTTCATAGATCTAATGAATAGAGTATTCAAGGAATATCTTGATAATTTTTGTGGTATTTATTTATGATATCTTGGTGTAATTTAAGAGTTATAAATACCATGATAATCAATTTTATATTATTCTTGAGACTCATAGAAGAAAAGTGTTATATGAGAAATTTATAAAGTGTGAATTATGTCTTCAAAAAAATATTTTTTATTGACCACATTGTCTTTAAGTATGGAATCTCATTTGATCCTATGAATAAAAATTTAGTCCAATAATGTCATAAACAAATGAACATAACTGAGGTACATAGTTTAATTGGTTTGGCAGGTTACTATCAGTGATTTGTTCAAAATATTGCCTGACTAACTAACCCATTAACCAAGATTACTCATAAAAGGGTTAAGTTCACATGGAAAAAGTAATGTGAATAATTTTTCAAAGAATTAAAGTGTATATTGATGAATTATATTATTTTTACTCTACCCTTAGTAAATGATGGATTTGTTATATATAGTGACACATCGAAGAAGGGACTTGGTTGTGTCCATATACAAAATGATAAATTTATTGCCTATGCATTAAGATAAATAATCATGAATATAACTACCCCACTCAATATCTTTATTTAGAATCCATAATATTTACTTTGAAGATATGGATACATTATCTTGATGGTAAAATATGTGAGATATACACTAAATAGAAGATCCTAAAATACATCTTTTCATAGAAAGAGCTCAATATGAGGAAAATAAAATGACTCAAGTTACTAAAGGATTACTATTGATCGATACACTACCACAAATGGAAGGTAAATATGGTACATAATTCATTGAGCATGAAGGATCATGGATTTATTACCAAAATGATATCGAAGTGGGTCATATGTTCATGGATTTAGTAAATATGTATTTAGTAATTTAAATGACCCAAACTGCTATGAATAAAATTATCCTTTTGGATTTAATTAAATGTATTATAAAAAACACATGTAATTTTTTTATTTATTATATCTAATTGGATTTAAATGACCATTAAGTATCATTACCATTTATAATATAGTCTTTGAACAGTGATCACGTGACTAGTATAAATATAGGGTTTTAACAAATCCTTTTCACGCAGACAAAGGAAGTAATGTCCTCGAACTGTAGGATCGTTCCCTATGAATACCATTTATTGGAGCTGTTGTACCTCTCGTTCCCCTCGTTGTTTGATTTTCATGATCACAATCACCTTATTATTTGTCTAATATTGTTTGAAGTGTTTTTGAATGATAGGCACAAGGTTGCCAAGAAAATGGCCCAAGAAAGAATCAAGAAGTGGACTGAATTTCAGTCCACCAGCCAACCGGTGTGATAGCACCGGCCAGCCGGTGGACCTGGCAGAGGCATTGCCCACTGCCAGGTTCCACCGGTCAGCCGGTGGCTCTGTCACCGGCCAGCCGGTGGCAACCTTATGAAACAGTGATGGCTACTGTCTGCCCACCGGCCAGCCGGTGGCTCTGGCACCGGTCAGCCGGTGCTGCCTGGGCAGAAGGCCTTCTCAATATCCAAGGCATCGGCCAGCCGGTGGCCCTGCACCGGCCAGCCGGTAGCCCAGTCAAACTAGCCGTTGGCTTTGACCAGTCAACTCCCACTTGGCTCTCAACGGCTCTTTAAGCCTTTACAACGGCTCTGAAGACTCCCCAAGGGTTCTATGCCTATAAATAAAGGCCAAAGAAGCCCCGGACAACTACCGGATCATATACAAAGCCCACGGACACGTTTTCCATCATTTGGCGTACCTCCGGCGGACTTCCTTCAAGGAACCCACCTTGCTCCAACAACTTCCACATCCAAGGAGCTCCTTCAAAGAAGCTTGGAAGCGTCCTTCAACATCATCAATCAATCAAAGGCGCCCAAGGCTTCTCCCAATTACGTTTTTTATTGTTTTATTTATTTTGAGCTTTAAATTTGGGTTTGTGCCTACAAACCCCAAACTCTTTCTTCATCCCTCTTTCTTTTGGGTTTCACATCACCACTAAGGTGTGAAGAGGTTTCTTCAAGCCTTTCCTTTTAAAAAGGCTTGTGTCATAGGTGAGCTAGCCTTCACCTGTAAGAAGGCTAGTGGGTTCTTTCTCAACCATTAAAAGCAAGTGGGTTCTTGCTAAACCAATTCAAAAGCAAGCTGTAATAGGTCCTAGTGCTACCTCAAAGCCTAGTGGGTTTCTTGCTAAAACCATTGAAAAGCAAGCGGTAGAATCTCTCAACGGTTGAGTTGGGAGCGGAGACGTAGGCCGGGTTTTGGCCGAACTCCATTAACAATTTCTTGTGTGATTGCCTCTTTATTTCCGCTCCACTTTAACTTTGATTTTAATTTGTTAATCATTTTTTTAAAAGGCAATTCACCCCCCCTCTTGCCATCCTTCCCGTTTTTCTCCGACCAACAATTGGTATCAGAGGGAAAATTTGAGTAATACCTTAACCGGTTTCAAATTCAAGATCCATTTTTGATGGCTTCAACCTCTTTCGCCCCCGAAGGCTTTTCTTTGGGTCGGCTCCATTTTTTGATGGAACCGACTATAATTATTGGAAAACCCGCATGACCACTTTTTTAAGAAGCATAGGATATCCTATTTACAAAATTGTCATGCAAGGTTATTCTTTGTCTTCCCCCGACGAATCCAAATGGACTCCCGCCGATATTAGAAACTTTGAGCTTGATGGCAAAGCCATGAACGCTCTACATTGCGGCCTTGACCGAAATGAGTTCAACCGAGTTTCCACTTGCACCTCATCTCATGAAATTTGGAAACTATTGGAAGTGACCCATGAGGGAACTAACAAAGTTAAGGATACTCGGTTAGACATGTATAGACAAGATTTTGAAAGCTTTTCCATGCATCCAAATGAGTCTATTTCTGAAATGTTTACACGCTTCACTGACGTTTGCAATGGTAGAAAATCTCTTGGTGATGATGTTTCAGCTGAAGCAATGGTCAAGAAGATTCTATGGGTCCTTCCGAGCTCATGGGCACCTAAAGTGACGGCAATCCAAGAAGCTAAGGATGTCAAAAACATGCCGGTCGAGGAGCTCATTGGATCCCTAATGACGTACGAGATCACAATGAGGAGGCAAGCTCAAAAGGAGGGCACACCAATCAAGACACCAAAGAACATCGCCCTCAAGGTACAAAAAGAAGTAAGCTCCTCCTCATCATCATCATCTTCATCTTCTTCATCATCAAGCGGCGACTCGGAAATGGAGAATCTCGCCCGCCAAATGCACAAATTTATGAAGAAGCAAAAGAAGAAGAAGAAATCTCGCAAGGCGCAAAAGCAAGAACCCACCGCAAGATACGAGCCCAAGGTAAAATGCTACGGGTGCGGCCAAAAAGGGCATTACAAGCCCGATTGCCCACTCAACAAAAAACGGGCCACGCCAAAGGAAAAAGGAAAGAAAAAGGTCCTCAAGGCGACATGGAGTGACACCTCATCATCCTCCTCCTCCTCCTCCTCAAGCGACCAAGGTACAAAATGCCTAATGGCAAAACATAAGGTATCATCATCCTCTTCCTCTTCTTCCTCCTCTAGTTCTTCTAATTCTTTTAATCATTTATCATATGAAGAACTCCAACATGCTAGAGACCAATTAGAAAATGGTTTTCATGAACTCTCTTCCAAATTTGTTTCTTTAAAAAAGAATTTCAAAAAACTCTCTTCCGAAAAAGAACAACTTCTTAAAGAGAAGGAAGAGTTGACCCTTAAAATCCAAAATCTTCCTGATGTTGATTCCATGGAATCAACCATCAAAGATCTAAGGGAATCACTAGCTAAGTTCACCCAAGGGGAACAAAATATGACCAAACTCTTAGGTTCCCAACGTGTTTCTAGAACCACCCATGGACTTGGCTACACCAACCAAGCTTCCTCATCCCATGCTCCAACTGTTTTTGTAAGGGGGAGCTCTAGTTTCAAATTTTGCAATTATTGTAAAAAACCAGGGCACTTAATCTATGAGTGCAATTGCAAAAATGCCCGGTATGGCCGCCCCAAATCTTTTTTCTTAAATGATGAATTTTTTAGGAGAAGACCCGCCACTAGACAAGTGTGGATTGAAAAATCCCTATTAGCGAGTCTCTCCGGCCCAAAATTTATTTCGGTTTCAAACACCTCTCCCCGTTGATTTGTTGTTTTATTTAGGGGGAGTTAGGTTTGTTTAAGTTTTTTTTTATTCAAAACTTTCTTTTCAAACTTTCAATTTCAACACTTGGTATCAAATTTTTCAATTCAAAATTTTCTATTAAATTTTCATTTCAAAATTTTCAACTCTTGGTATCGAATTTTTCACTTCAAAACTTTCAATTCAAACTGTTATTCAATTTCTCATTTCAAACTCTCAATTCAAAACTTTCAATTCAATTTCCAAAATTTCAATTGATTTTCAAATCTCAAATCTTGTTTTTCAACTGACTCCCTCAATCAAGTTTTATGCCCCGTGCTATTTTGATAATCACAAAGGGGGAGAAATTTCTTGATTGATTGGGGGAGAAACCTTTTTGATCATGCTTTGCTTTACATTTCATTTTATTCATTAAAGCATGCCTTTAATTTAAGTTTTTACATTTATTGTTTTGGTGATTGTGATCATCAAAATAGGGGGAGATTGTTGTACCTCTCGTTCCCCTCGTTGTTTGATTTTCATGATCACAATCACCTTATTATTTGTCTAATATTGTTTGAAGTGTTTTTGAATGATAGGCACAAGGTTGCCAAGAAAATGGCCCAAGAAAGAATCAAGAAGTGGACTGAATTTCAGTCCACCGGCCAACCGGTGTGATAGCACCGGCCAGCCGGTGGACCTGGCAGAGGCATTGCCCACTGCCAGGTTCCACCGGTCAGCCGGTGGCTCTATCACCGGCCAGCCGGTGGCAACCTGATGCAACAGTGATGGCTACTGTCTGCCCACCGGCCAGCCGGTGGCTCTTGCACCGGTCAGCCGGTGCTGCCTGGGCAGAAGGCCTTCTCAACATCCAAGGCACCGGCCAGCCGGTGGCCCTGCACCGGCCAGCCGGTAGCCCAGTCAAACTAGCCGTTGGCTTTGACCAGTCAACTCCCACTTGGCTCCCAACGGCTCTTTAAGCCTTTACAACGGCTCCGAAGACTCTCCAAGGGTTCCATGCCTATAAATAAAGGCCAAGGAAGCCCCGGACAACTACCGGATCATATACAAAGCCCACGGACACGTTTTCCATCATTTGGCGTACCTCTGGCGGACTTCCTTCAAGGAACCCACCTTGCTCCAACAACTTCCACATCCAAGGAGCTCCTTCAAAGAAGCTTGGAAGCGTCCTTCAACATCATCAATCAATCAAAGGCGCCCAAGGCTTCTCCCAATTACGGTTTTTATTGTTTTATTTATTTTGAGCTTTAAATTTGGGTTTGTGCCTACAAACCCCAAACTCTTTCTTCATACCTCTTTCTTTTGGGTTTCACATCACCACTAAGGTGTGAAGAGGTTTCTTCAAGCCTTTCCTATTAAAAAGGCTTGTGTCATAGGTGAGCTAGCCTTCACCTGTAAGAAGGCTAGTGGGTTCTTGCTCAACCATTAAAAGCAAGTGGGTTCTTGCTAAACCAATTCAAAAGAAAGTTGTAATAGGTCCTAGTGCTACCTCAAAGCCTAGTGGGTTTCTTGCTAAAACCATTGAAAAGCAAGCGGTAGAATCTCTCAACGGTTGAGTTGGGAGCGGAGACGTAGGCCGGGTTTTGGCCGAACTCCGTTAACAATTTCTTGTGTGATTGCCTCTTTATTTCCGCTGCACTTTAACTTTGATTTTAATTTGTTAATCATTTTTTTAAAACGCAATTCACCCCCCCTCTTGCCATCCTTCCCGTTTTTCTCCGACCAACAGGAGCTCCTGAGGGAGATAGAATTTCTGTGAATTTCCCTAGACCAATAACAATCCAATATCCAACAACTTAATCATTAATGAAATCATTTATGGGAGAATTTCAAGTTCATCAAGATCATGGCCCAAACCATGTTCACCGAACGACCCCAAGAAATCCCCACCATTTCCCACCTTACACTTAGGTAATATTCTAGTGTAATAAAGAGATATGTATCAAGATCGTAGCATTATGATTATGTACATTATTTTTGTATAGAATAATGAGTATACTTTCATTCTATTTATGTTACCTTGTAAATGATTTTTAGCACACAAATAGTATTTTTGGTTAATTAAGGAATTTATTTTAGTGAATTAATGTATTTTTTAAATAAATAATATTTTAATGAAATGTTATTATTAAATTACTTTTACTAAAAATGAATAATTGAATAATTTTTATGAAGTCAAATGTAATTTTTATTAAGGTTTGAAAACTATTTTTTTCAAAAACTGTTAATTTTCAACAAATATCAGTTTTTATTTTAAAAGTGAAAATTAACATATTTATAAAACTATTTAGATAAAATAAATATTATTTTTATAATCATGACATCGAAATTATCCAATGGTTAATTTTTCATAATTTTCTAAGACAGTCAAATTTTCAGGTAAATATTAAATACCGTATAAATATATAATGTGTGTTATGTCATTATAATGACCCAATAGTGATTCAATAAAATACTATAAATGGTATATTAGACCAAATATATGTTTTAAATTTAAAATAATTTAATTTTATATTTGTTTGATTTATTTTATTAAGCTTTAACGAATCCTCCAAGACATATTAAATGTTTTAAGATTTTAAAATAATTTCCTAGAGAGTGTGACTCTACTCCACATAATCATGGATAATATTTTAATATCTTAATCCATTGGCCTTATAAAATAATTTTCCCACTCCAATTTTCTATAAATTGTGGGCAAATACCATGGATCGTATTGTGGTTTTGAATATTTTAGTGTGTGGTTTCCAAAACCAAAATAATAATGAATTTTCACTCCTTTCCTATATAAACCCACCCAATCTCTCATTCCTCTCTAATCAACCCATTTGGAGATTTACTAAACTCTGAACCATGATCCCTATAGTCCTCCCAAAGTTCCCCAAGCTCCCAAGAAGCCTCTTTCAAGACTTTGGGGTCACACTTCCAAGTAAGGGATCTTCCACCCTCCTCTTTTATCAAGTATTCCTTTCATGTTATGTCTTTTTAATTTATTTTTTTCCTATGTTGGGATATTTTATTAAATTTATCCCTTAATATCCATTATATTTATAAATTATGATATCCCCTTCCACTCTCATTTATGATCCTTTATGTACACTCATTACCATGCTGAAATTCCGTAAGGGTTTCTTCCTTTCTCAATTTGGTCCAAGTTTCCTTATATTGTTAAACCCTTTTATTTTCAATTAAAAATTTTGGTTTATGCTTTTTAACGTCCCCCATATGGATATTATTATGTTTTAATGATGATATACCCCTTTATTTCTCATTAATACCTCCTGTGTACACATGTTACCATGCCAAAATTCCATAAGAGATTTCTATCATCTCATTTCCATTCAAGAATTTATTTTATATTATGCATCTAAATTCCATTTAACATGTTGGGATGTTATGTTACATGACCCCCTTACTATAATTTTCATGTATAAATTATGATATATGTGTTTCTCTCTCATCAAACCATTTTACAAATTTCTATTTGACGTCGTTGTGCTGCTGAAATTGCACTATGATTTTTCATGCCAAAATCATCATGTAGTGAATACCATACCCATTAATCTATCAAGGTTATTCACCATATGACCATGTAATTATTGATTTTGGAATTAAATATATTCATTCCACATTCCTTTTTCATGGAATATATTATGATTTTTAATGAATTCAAGTTGTATGATCTATGTGGCGCACTTAAGCATGGGATTAAAATGTTTATGAAGGGTGTTCTCTGATAGTGCTCTAATGCATCAGGTAATGTTTAGTATCATGATATGCAATGTTAAATAAGGTTTTAATCATGATAATTAATGTTCAATTGGGGTTTACTCATGATATCCATGTTCAATTATCCTTGTATCATGTTAACATCATGTTGTATATTGTTTCCACATTTCCATGTTATGAATATCATGATATATCATGCCTTTATGTTCATGTTTCTATTATGGTCCATTGATATTCCTGTTGTATAACATGTATTTTATTCCTCATGTTATTCCATTTTTATTCCCTTATCGGGCTTTATAGCTCACCCCTTTCTAATGTATGTCCCCAGGTTATCCCATGCAATGCTATGTACAAAGGAATGTTGTGGTCATGTAAAAGAAGTTTTCAATAAAGATGTTTTATTTCAAGTTTTAAGTTATTATTTAATTTCACTTATCCCAAAATACACTAGACCTCTTGATATTATTAGTTGTATTTAGTTAATGGTAATGTAATAAATCATGTTTAAATTTTAAATAAAGAGTTGGTTTGTTATAGTTGGTCTCAAAGGATTGGTTTAGTTATTTTTGGGATTGGGATTACAAAACTCTTGTGAAATCCTTAGGGATAAGAATAAGTATAAGAAAAACATCCCTAAATTTTGGTGAGTGTATATTAAGTAGTTTATCAAGAAAATACAACTCTGTCTAGATACAAAAAAGCAGAGGTGGCTCTGGGACAGATATATCTAGGGGTAAAACCTGAAAACACCTCTTTGAGCTATACTTAAATAGGAATTGGTGAATGAAAATAGACCTTGCTACACTCTTGGTTAGACACTACTGGGGGATATGATTTGATAAATTCATTAGCTTATAATGAACCATTATTAAGGGAGAAAAAAATCCTATAAGAATATATGTTAGGAAGTAGATCATGGATAATTTAAATTGAAACCTATAAATTCATAATTTAAGGAGATAAATGTAATTTATAAGTTTTCTATTTAATGTAATTGGATTCCCCTTTACGTGTTAAACTATTTAAGATACTAATCCCTGATTTCCCTTTTATTCTAGCCAATGGTCGGTAATAAGAGGAATCAAGTTAACAACCGATGCAAAGATCAATGTGATGACTGCTCTAATGAGATGCCCAATCCAATGGGAGAAATTATCACAAATATTTTCATGATACTCTATCAGTTAAATCATGTTTTTAATAGAAACCTGGGTTAAGAGGAATGCCCAACCCCCCCCCCCCCCCCCCAAGAATGAACAAGTCACAATCAAGAACTTCATGAGACAAAGGCATCTTACTTTCAATGGATCATCTAGTCCCTTAATTGTTGAATAATGGATAAACTCCATTGAGAAGGTCTTCTCCATCCTTCAATGCTCTGAAAAATATAAGGTTCTTTTGGATACTTATCATATAGAGGATGAAGTTGTTCAATGGTGGACATAGATAAAAAATATGAAGCTTGAGGAAGAGATCGAGGAGATGGAATGATATGATTACTAGAAAATTTTTTTTGATAAATATTTTCCTCTCACCCTCCGAATTAATATGGAAAAGGTTCTTCCTTTCACTCAAGAAAAAAATAAGAAAAATATATTGTGGAGTATGAGGAAAACTTCACCATAATTGCATAATATGCCTCCAGTTTTGTTGTTACCCCCAAATGCAAGGTTGAACGCTTCTTCGGTGGGATAAAACCTAGCCTATAAAAATCTATGGTGATCCATGACTTTGATATCTATGAGAAAATTGTCATATGTGCACTCAAAATCGAAATGGAGATTGAACAATCTCATGGGTATCATGGGGGAAGAAGTGGAATGTAGACTTTAATCCTGGAAATCCAATGGATAAATCCAATAGTGCTAAGAAATTCTAGCACCCTACTTTCCAAAGGTGTGGAAATAAGTACCATATAAATTTTCTAAAGGGGACAAGGAAATTATTTAGGTTCGAAAAGGAAGGTCACCTAGTCAATGATTTCCATCAATAAAAACTCGCTACTAAGATAGAGGAAATTAATGCTTCGCTCAATCCTCAATGCATTGTTCATCGCTAAAACTGCAAGGAACCACAAAAATTTTGAACTAGTACCCTAATCCAAGGGTTTTCAAAGGAAACCAAAAACCTTTAAGGTAGTAAGGGTGAGATTTTTCCATCACTACCATGGAAGTGAATCCCGATAATGACATGGTGACAGGTACGCTAGTTATTCATTCAAGAATAGAGAACATATTTTTTTATTCTAGTTCTATGGATTCTTTTAGATACTAAAAGTTTCATAGAACAATCCAAACACCAACACAAATTATTGAAGTAGAAATATCAGTGAAAATGGAAAATTGGTAAATTATTGCATTCTATGTATATAACTTCTCCCCCATCACAATTTTTGGATTGAACTTTCCAGCAATCCTTATCATACTTACCCTGGTTTAATTTAGTGAAATTCTAGGCATGGATTTTCTTTCCCTATATAGAGCCAATATAAATTGTTGTGAGAGGAAAATCACTCTTCATATAGTGAATAAACATCTGATTCTATCCAAGTTCAAGGTGGATGATAAATATTCTTCAGCACCATCATCTCAAGAATTGATATTACTACCTTATGAGAAGTTGTATCTTTCTCAAATGATTGAGACTAAGGAAAGAATCATAGTCTAAGACAATCCTATTGTGAAGGAATTCCCTGATGTGTTTCCCAAGAAATTTTCTGGTCTTCCTCCTAGTAGAGAAGTTGAGTTTTTGATCTACCTTATATATGGGGCATTTCCAATATCCAAGACTCCATATAGAATAGTTGTTATGGATCTTGAGGATCTAAAGAAACAACTATAGGAGAATCTAGATAAAGTCTTTATATTCCCAAGTGATTCACCTTGGGGTGCACTAGCCCTCTTTGTAAAGAATAAGGATGGGTCAATGTGTCTTTACATTAATTATCATGAGCCCAATAAAATCATGACAAAGAACAAGTATCCTTTGTCATGGATTGATCGATTTTTCAATTAGCTATGTGGAGCACAATACTTCTCCAAGGTGGATCTACGGTCGGGATATTTCCAAGTAAGGGTGAAGAAGGAGGATATCCCCAAGACTGCATTTTGAACAATTTATGGACATTATGAGTTCATAGTGATGTCATACGGACTCACTAATTCTCTATAAATCTTCATGGAATTGATGAATAGAGTCTTTAGATAGTACCTTGAAAATTTTTTGGTAGTCTATATTGATGATATTTTAATATAAACCAAAATAAAGGAGGAGCATGAGGAGCATTTGAGGACTATTCTTAGAACCTTGAGAAAGAATAATCTCTATGAAAAATAAAGCAAGTGTGAGTTCTAGTTGAAGTAATTCTCATTCCTGGTTCAATTCATCACAATAAATGGTATATATGTAGATCCTTCTAGGAAAAATCAATTATGGGATGGCTGAGGCCGAAATCTGTGATGTATATCCATAGCTTCCTTGGGTTAGATGGATATTACCACCTATTTGTGATAAATTTCTCATGATTTTCAAACCCTATTACTAAGATAACATAGAAGGGATTAAAATTTTCTTGGAATGATGAATGTAAATAAATCTTCATAGAGTTTAATAAGAGGCTTATCACTACCCATGTTCTCACACTACCCACAAGTGGGGATATTTTCATAATATTCAGTGACGCTTTAAATAAGGGCATGGGTTGTGTGTTAATGAAAAATGAAAAATTCATTTCCTATGCCTCAAGGAAGTTTAAAATTCATGAGAAAAACTATCCCATGTATGATATGGAGTTGGAAGCAATGATCTTTTCATTAAAAATTTTGTGGCATTATCTTTTTGGGGAGAAGTGTGAAATATTTGCGGATTAAAAAAGTGTCAAATATATATTCACACAGAAAGAGATGAATATAAGCCAATGAAGATGGTTAGATCTCATCAAGGATTTTGAATACTCAATCCATTACCACCCTAGGAAAGAAAACAAGGTGGTAGATTCTCTAAGTAGAAAGGACCCATCAATTCTATCATTGATGATAATTGAAAAGGATCCAATCTTCTAAGATTTGATAAAGATGGACATGGGAATCATAAAGAAGGTAACATCATCAATCCTTTCACAAAATATTTCTCAAATGTATTTTTAGAAAAGTTAAGGGATCCTCTAAAATATTATGTGTAAATTTAGAAGAAAGTGGAAACAATAATAAAAATGAAATCCTTATAGTTCAATATTAATTAAGAAGGAATTGTGAGATTCAAGTCAAGATTATGTGTTCTATCAAATATTGAGTTAAAGAAAGAACTTTTTGATGATGCACATAGTTTGAATTTGTCCATCCACCCAGAAAACATAAAGATGTATCGAGACCTATGAGAGAATTATTGGTGGGATAACATGAAGAAGGAGATTACTAAGTATACATAAAAGTGTCTGGCATGTCTTCAAGTAAAGGCTTAAAGGAAAAGTCTAAGGGGATGATGAAACCACTGCCCATACCAACGTGGAAATGGGAAAACATCATTATGGATTTCGTCACCAGACTTCCAAAGACATTTAAGGGAAAGAATTTTATATAGGTCATTGTGAATCTCCTTACAAAGATAGAACGCTTCATTGTGATTTGGGTGGATTTCTCATTGGATCAACTGGAATGGATATACATTAGAGAATTGGTATGGTTTCATGGTGTACCATGATCGATTATATTTGATCAAGAACCAAGATTCACCTCTAAATTCTAGAAGACTCTCCAACATGCTTTGAAAACTGATTTAAACTTCAGTATGGCCTATCACACTCAAACTGATGGAAAATCTAAGCATACTATCTAAACACTTGAGAACATGTTGAGATCGTGCTCAATGGACTTCAAGGGAGTATGGAATCAACATCTTTCTTTTGTGGAGTTATCTTACAACAACAATATCCATGAAAGAATCCAAATTTCCCCCTATGAAGCCCTTTATGGGAATAGGTACAAAACACTATAATATTGTGATGAAGTTGGGGAATGGAAACTTCTAGGTCTGAAAATGGTTGAAGAAATGGTGGAGAAGGTTAAGACCATCCAACAGCACATCAAAGCTTCTCAGAGTCGACAAAAGAGTTATAAATACAACATCGACGTGACCTAGAGTTTGATGTTGGAGACATGGTATACCTCCACATATCTCTATGGAAGAGAGTTATGAGATTTAGAAAGAAGAGAAAGCTTAGTTCAAGGTAAACTAGCCCTTTTGAGATCCTTGATCGCATCATAGCATTGGCCTATCGACTAGCACTCCCATTGAACCTGTATCAAGTACATGATGTGTTCCATGTATCCCTTTTGAGGAAGTACATACTAGACCCCTCACATGTACTCAATTTAGAGGTGATACCATTGTATAATGACATCTCCTATGAAGAGAAGCTAGTGAAGATCTTAGATCATAGAGAAAAAGTACTATGAAATAATATAATGCACCTTGTCAAGGTGTTGGGGAGAAACCAAAAGTTTTAATTAGAAACATGGGAACCAGAGGAAGGGATGAAGCATAATTACCCTCATCTATTTTAGTGTGAGAAAAGAAAATTTCAAGGGAGAAATTTCTTAAGGGGGGAAGGTTGTAACGACTCAAACTGTTATGAATAAAATTCCCCCTTTTGATTTAATTAAAGGTATTATAAAAAACACATGCACTTTTTTTATTTATTATATCCAATTGGATTTAAGTGTCTGCTAAGTATCATTACTATTGATAATATATCCATTGAATAGTGATCACATGACTAGTATAAATATAGGGTTTTAACAAATCCTTTTGACATAGAAAAAGGAAGTAATGACCTCAACCAGTAGGATCATTTCCTATGAAACCCATTTATCAGATCTCCCAAGGGAGATATCATTTCTGGTCCTTTCCCTAGACCAAACCCAAGCTGAGATCCAATAACTTAAACACGAGCAAAACTATTTATGGGAGAAGTTCAAGCTCATTGAGATCACAGCTCAAACCATGTTCACCGAATGGCCCCAAGAAAGCCCCACCATCATCCACCATACACTTAGGGAATATGCATCATGACCCTAGAATTATGATTATGTGCATTATTTTTTTATATAATAATGAGTATACTTTAATTCTATTTATGTTACCTTGTAAATGATTTTTAGCACACAAATAGTATTTTTGGTTAATTAAGGAATTTATTTTGGTGAATTAATGTATTTTTGAAATAAATAATATTTTAATGAAATGTTATTATTAAATTACTTTTAGTAAATATAAATGATCATATATTTTTTATGAAGTCAAATGTAATTTTTATTAAGGTCTGAAAACTATTTTTTTTCAAAACCCATTAATTTTCAACAAATGTCGTTTTTTATTTTAAAAAGTAAAAATTCGCATATTTAGAAAATTATTTAGATAAAATAAATATTATTTTTGGAATCATGACATTGAAATTATCCAATGGTGAATTTTTAATAATTTTCTTAGACAGTCGAATTTTGGGTAAAAATTAAATACCATATAAATATATAATGTGTTTTATGACATTATAATGACCCAATAGTGATGTAATAAAATACTATAAAGGGGTATTTGACCAAATATATTTTTTACCTTTAAAATAATATAATTTTATATTTTATTTATTTATTTTATAAATCTTTAGTGAATCCTCCAAGACTTATTAAATGTTTTAATATTTTAAAATAATTTCCTTGAGAGTGTGACTCAACTCCACAAAATCAAGGATAATATTTTTATATATTAGTCCCTTTTCCTTATAAAATAATTTTTTATACTCCCCTTGTCCATAAACCATGGGAAAATACCATGGTATGGTTTCAGGTTTTGAATATTTTAGTGTGCGGTGTCCAAAACCAAAATAATAAAGAATTATCCCTAATTTCCTATATAAACCCACTAAATTTCCCATTAATCTTCACTAAAACCATTTGGAGCTCTACCAAAATCTGAACCACACTCCCCAGAGTCCTCCCAAGGTTCCCCTAAGCTCTTAATAAGCCTCTCCCAAGCCTTTGGGATCACACTTCCAAGTAAGGGATCTTTCACCCACCTCTTTTATCAAGAATTCCTTTCTTGTTATATCTTTTTAATTTCATTTTTTCCTATGTTGGGATATATTATTAAATGTTTCCCTTAATTTTTATTTGATGTATAAATTATGAGATTCTTTTCCACTCTCATTTATCCCTCCTATGATTCTTTATGTACACCTGTTACCATGCTGAAATTCTGTAAGGGTTCCTTTCTCAAATTTTTTCCAAGTTTCCTTATATTGTTACACCCTTTTATTTTCAATTAAAAATGATGTGTTATGTTTTAAAACCACCTACATATTTTTATTTTTATGTTTGAATGATGAGATACCCTTTTCTCACTCATTGATCCCACTCGTGTATGCCTGTTACCATGTTGTGAAAGTGCCCTGTCAGAGTAAGGTATCACTAAGAGGGGGTTGAATCAGTGATAATATTTTATTTTAAGTTCCCTTTCAGTTGGAACAACCTTCACATCCTGTTAAAGATTAAATTACCAACTAAAAACAAAATAGGCACACATCTACAGAAACACATAAATTTATAAGGATTACTATTCAATAAGAATATTTATGTCCTTTGTATTGTTGGAAATAATCCAATACCATACAATCCACTAAGAAAAAAAAATCCATGGATTACAATGAGTAGGATATACCCTTACACTCGTGATGAACTATGAAACAATCCCACTAGTTCGTGTTCACCCTCTCAATGTAATAGGGTAATATAACTTCTTTTGCAACAACTCATGTTACATGTACTTCTTTTCATTTTAACAAGTATATACAAGTGTTGCACAATTCTTTAATTCCTTACCCATAAGATTGGTAAGAACTTCCTAGACTTAAGTTAAGAAATTCAGATTCCAATTTACCAATCCGATTTACTGAATATGATTCTCCTTGATACAGCTAAATCAGCACCACTTCAACCCTTGAGAACATTAAAACTTAGTATGATTCTTCCTTAATCCAAAAAATCTTCAGTATGTTGAAAGCCAGAATAGAAATCATGTTCTGATTAGTTAAGCCCGGTTTGAAAATATTGTTTTGATTCTTTCTCAATTCAAGAATCCTAGTATGGTGAAAGCTAGTACAGAAGTCCCATTCTGGTTAGTTTAGCTTGGTACAAAAAACCACGTTCTGATTCTTCCTCGGTCTGAGAAACTGAGTACGGTGAAAGACAGTATAGAAATCGCGTTCTGATTAGTTCATCCTAGTACGACAATCAGGTTTCGATTATTTCTAAGTTCGAGAACTCCAATATGGTGAAACCCAATATGGAATTCTAGTTCCAATTAGATCATCACTGAACCATAGTCATCCAAACACACCATTCTTCCTGATGAAGTATACTCAACGCACAACCACTAGTATTACTTTCTCTCTATGAATATCTAGAGCTTCTCTCTCTTTGTGAATTAATGGTACTCCATTGTCAGACACCTTTTAGTGAAATATACTTTATTTTATTTTATAGGTGACCAAAAATGGGTTAGGTTGGAGTTTCAAAACTAATTTCTCACTCACCTAAATTCTCCAACATTTTTAATACTACTAAAATTTCAGAGCAATTTTGAGTTTGAAAATTCTTCTCAATTCTTCACGAATCTTCTTCTACCTTTATCCTTTATTTTTCAGAATCTGATTGCTCAAACTAATTATGATCAAGAAAAACAACGTTCAACACATTAGATTTTGATTCTCTCATGCCTATTTCTCATTCCTATTCTTTAGAACCGATTTGAATCAAAATCTTGGATTTGAAGGTTCAGCTCCCCCTCGACAAATAATTCAGAAATCTGCATATCTTTTTCTTCTTTCTTAACACACTTGAGACAACACACTTTTTATTTACTTCTCTTGACCCACTAGATGAAATCATTTGAAGACAACTCAAAGCAAGAGTCTTTCTAGATCCGATCATCCTGATATCGAAAACCTTTCTCAGCATCACTTCCCCTCTGCATATTCTTCATCAACGGTACTGCCCTAATAAGCACCACTCTTCCAACGACATCACTTTTCATCATCGGTATCACTTCACTCTTCTCAGCACCGCTTTCCCCTTAGTGTCGCTCTTCCATCAGATTCTCTTTTCACCAGCCATAATCATCACTCTTTCTTAAAACCACCTTTCTTATATCATGCCTACATCACAAGTTCTCACTTTGACTCAAGATCTATGATAAATTCATATCATAAAAGCATCATCACAATTATAACATCATATTCATAGTGAATCTAATTCATCTAAAAATTAGGATTTTAATCTTCTCATAATAAAACTCTGATTCTTATGAGAATCTGGTTCTGATTCATCTAAAAACAAACTTTGATTTTGTCGAAAAATAGGTTCTGATTTCTTCAAAAACTGGATTCTGATTTCTCCAAAAAAAACAGGCTCCGATTATTTCAAAAACTTGGTTTTGATTCTTCCCAAAAATAGGTTTTGAAACCTCCAAAAAACATGCTCCAATTCTTTCAAAAACTTATTTCTGATTCTTCCAAAAAAACAGGTTCTGATTCTTTCAAAAACTAGGTTCTGATTCATCCATAACACAACCTCTGATTCTTGAAGAAACAAATATAGGCGATTTCCTTCAAACTTTATGAAATAAAAAAAGAAAACAAATGAAAACCATTACCTTCCTCGTCAGCTTGGTCATAACAAACTCCCCCTTTGGATTTTGTTATCAACCAAGTTTTCATAAATCACAGAACTTTATATCCTCATGAAATGGATTACTTATCAAAAATTCTAAAACTACGTGAGCTAACTCATTGTAGGAAACAAGAATCATTGATATAAAAACCATGTTATCCAAAAAAGTGATTATAAATTCTCCATTATTCTTTATTCTTCCTATAATACAAAAAAAAATCTTTCTTATAACCACTCCAACAAATAGATTGAATATTTCACACACAAAACAATGTTGAATTCATAGCTTACCCATAACTCTCTCTTTTAAGAAATATATTTATGAAGTAGTATAATTATCCCCATTGATAACAAAAATCAAAAGGTAATAAGAGATAGGGGATATTACAACATACATTATCCTTAAAGAGAATGAGGTTGGAAACCCATGTTCAACTTCAATTTTGAGAATGATTCCTTTAGAACGGGTTTTGTGAAAATGTCAGCCACTTGTTCCAATGTTGGAACATATTGAAGCTTCAATTAATTCTTCTCCACATTCTCTTTGATGAAATGATATTTGGTATCAATATTCTCCAAATGATAATGTTGAACTGGATTCTTAGTAAGGTTAATTTTTCTTTGATTATCACATCCCAAGAGAAAGGGTAACTTCACTTCAACAAGAAAATCTTTCAACTGTGTCTTCATCCACATAAGTTGAGTAGTGTCTTGAGTGGTAGTAACATACTCAGCTACATCCATACTGAGGGTCACTAAATTATGTTTCTCTTAATGACAACCAACACAACTCTTTCCCATAAAGACCACTCCACCATATTTAGATCTTCTATCATCAACATTTCCTACCCAATCTACATCTAAATACCCAAATAATTCAATATTTTCTAAGCTTCAATACTTGATTATGATTTTTTTACTTTTATGTATTTAATAATTATTTTTCTAGAAATAAGATGTGATTATTTAGGAGCACTTTTAAATATTTCACATAAGGTTACAGTATAAACAATGTCAGGTCTTGAGGTTGTCAAATACAATAGACTTCCAATCAGCTTTCGATACACTTTCTGATCAACTTTATTTCCTTAACCATATTTACTTAGATTTTTTCCTACTGAAATTAGTGTGGAAATAGGTTTTTAGTTTTCTATGCTGAACTTATTAAGAAGTTACCTAGCAAACTTTTCTTGGAAAATAAAAATGTATTCTTTCTTTTGTAAGATTTTTAACCTAATAATGTATTTCATTTCCCCCAACATGGACATTTCAAAGACCTTCTTCATATCTTCAACAAATATTTCACAACTTCTTTCATAATTTCTAGAAAATATAATATCATCAACATAAACTATTATGGTGAGGTAAAACTCTTTACTTTCTTTGATATACATATTGAAATCCACTCTTCCTTTCTTCAAGTTCATCTTACTTAAGAAAGTATCCAATTTATAATACCATGACCTTGGAGCTTATTTTAGCCCATACAAGGATTTTTTCAATCTTCATACATAACTTTCATCTTTCCCAATAACAAATCCACGAGTTTGTTCAATATAAACTTCCTCTTTAAGATCACCATTCAAGAATGTGGATTTGACATCCAATTGAAAGATATTCTAGCCTCATTGGGCAGTAATAGCAAGAAATATTTTTATAGTTTCTAATCTGGCCATCAGAGAAAAGGTTTCTTCGAAATCAATTCCTTAAATTTGAGAATACCCTTTTAAACCAATATTGCTTTGTTTCTAATAACATCACCTTCTTCATTCAATTTGTTCCAGAAAACCCATTTTGTGATAATAATGTTTTTATTTTTAGGTTTGGGTATGAGTTACCATGTTTTGTTCTTTTCAATATGATCCAACTCTTCAATCATATCTTCAATACATTTTGAATTCTCAAAGGCTTCTTTTATATCATTCGGTTCCACTTTTTAATACAAATAAGTATGTGGAATGGATTTCGTTGTCCTTTTTGTTTGAACCTTATGATGTTGATCACCAATTATATTCTAAGCTTCCACTTGTTTCCTCATCCTTGGATAATAATTTCGATTCTATTCCTCATCACTTTAAATAGTTGAGTTTGATTCTTCACCTTTTTTTGGATTAAACTCATTTGTATCCTTATCAGAGTTATCTTCTTCAACTTTCTCAACTTTCTTGTCTTCCTGGACATTTTTATCTTTCTCAGAACTCTCAATGACTTTTAAATCAATTATATCAACAATTCTACCAATTTATTTTTTTAATTATCTATATCTTCATTCTTCTGAAGAATATCCAAGAAGGATTCCATATTTTCCTTTCTACTCAAACTTATCATTATTTCCACCTTTATTCTTTATGATTCATGGACTTTTGAAAACTCTAACATGCTTACAACTTAGATTATTTCCATAAAACCATTCATATAGAGTTTTATTTTATTTTATCCTGTATAAAAACTAGTTTTGAATATAAATATAAGTACTCATAGCATGCCTCCAAAAGTAATGAGAAAGGTCATGTTCAAGTAACATGGTTCTTCCCATTTCCACCAAGATTTAGTTCATCCTTTTAGTAACCCCATTTTGTTGGGGGTGTATATGTAAAAATATATTCATGTTGAATTACATACTTCTCAAGATAGAAATTAAATTATTCACTTATATACTCACCACCATTATTAGTTCTCAACTTCTTCATAGGATACTCACATTCTTTTTTAGGTTTTCTTTTAAAAAATTTAAACATTTTCAAAGCATCTGATTTGTGTTTCATGTACATGACACAAGTAATATGAGTAAAATAATAAACAAAAGTGATGAAGTAATTATGTAAATTTGTTGATTGTATTATCATTGGCCTATATATATCAGAATGTATCAGATTCAGGGGTTGCTTTGAACAAATATCAACCTTTTTGCACAACATTTATAATCTTTTTGTTCTAATAAATAGTGAAACACCGATTTCTTCTTAGAAAATTAGGGATATCTCGAACATCATCTCTTTTTGATAGCTTACTTATGTTTCTCTGACACATGTATCCAAAACCTTTATGCCACAACTGATTATCTTCCACTATGATCATGTAACAAGAGTTCTGTTTATCACCAACCTGAAACAAGTTCCCTTTTATATGTTTCCCTCTTGTAACAATATTCCCATCTTCTTCACTTTTCATTAAAAATCCATCTTTCTTAAAGATAACTTTGTTACCTTCATCACACAATTGTGAAACACTTAGAAAATTATGCTTCAGCTCATCAACATACAATGTTTTCTTGGATTTTATCTTTTCTTTTCCAATGATGGCTGACCCAACACCTTTGATTTTCAATGTTCACCATTTCTAAATGTCACGGTTCCTTCTCTAAAATCTTTCACATACTTTAACCATTTAAAGTCTCCTATCATATATAAGGAACACCCACTATCATGTATCCATGGTCATTCTACTTTTGTGGATTTTAATGCAGTTTCAACAAAAAGAGCTTTTTGTTATTTCATTTATTTCTTCACCTTCAGCTTCTAAGAATTAAGAATCTTTTGTTGAGATGGAAACAAAAGAAGAAATCCTTTTTCAAGATATCCAGTTTGCTCTCATGTTTCACAGATAGTTTCAAGAGGTTGGAACCTATTTTCAATCTTCATTTAATTATTTCTTGAAGTATATTAACGCCCCATCAATATCTTACTTTCATAACATGTGGGATAATAGTGATGTAGTTGGTTGAACCATCACATACTTGTTATATTCCCGAATCCACCACAATACTAGTAATACTCAAAGAACGAGTATTTTCCTCTAAATCTTCTGTACTGATCTAAATCAAGAATATTTTTCAGAGCCACCTTTTTTCTTGAGACACCAACCTTTATATTATCAACAAGGTTATTATACTTGGATTCAGAAGTATTTGAAACCTTCTCAGATTCAGATTATTTCAAAAAATATTTGGCCTTAGGTTTCCTTAAGGCTTCATAATTTTCAGCATTGTTAGTCTTGGCCACATACACAACATTCCAAGTATTCTTCTTTGTAGAAACAACTTCATTCTTCTTATCACCCCTTGAGGGTAACTTTTTTCAAACCTTATTCGGATTTTATTTTCAAGAATATTCACCAGCCTCAGTGATAGAATTTTGGAAACTTGTGTTTCTTAATTCATATTTTGAGAGTTTTTGTTAAAAAAGTCCCAACTCTTCTTCATTTGACTTCATATTTACTTTAAGATGATCATTCTGATTCATCTCATCTTCAAGATACTTCTTTAAATCATCAATATCTTTCCCAAGTTTTTCTTTAAAATATTATTGATTTCATACTGAATAAAATTAATCTTCCATTTCTTTTTTTCTTTTCAAGTCTTCTAATATTTCTTAAAAATTCCTTCAAATCTTATTTCAGATGCATTTCAAGTTGATTTTCTTATTCTTCAAAGATGATTCTTCCATGTTCTTCATCATTCACTATTTCAACGAAAGTATTTTCAATACCATATTTAATTGACTTTTCATACTCAGCATCACTTCCTTATTCTTCTTCATTTTTAGATATGAAACTTCTTCTTTTGGATTTGAAGAATTTATTTTCTTTCCCTGACTTTTCTTTATCACCATGTTTCTTCCATGATCTTCTTGGAATTATTTCTTCTTTATCACTATCCTATTCATTTTTTATTCAAGGACAATTTTCCACAAAGTGACCAATTCCTCCACATTAAAAACACTTTAAGGAAAGTTTACCTTTGTATTTCCCTATACCTCTTTTCAAATTCTTATAAAACAAGGATAAAATATCATTAATATTTTTCATGCCACATTTTCATAGTTGGAATCACTGTATTCTTCTTCAATTAGCATATTCTAATAATTTTCCTCCTTCATAGCCTTGAAAGACATTCCTTTGTAAACTTTTTTCTTTATTTTCATATATTTTTCTTTTCTCATCTCATGAGTGATAAGGGTGATATGTAAGTCATCAAGGGATAATGTATCTAGGTCTCTATATTCTAATAAAGAAAATTTTGAATTGAATTTGTCAAGTAGGATTCTCAAGATCTTTTCAAAAATTGTTGAGTCATCTAGATTTTCACCAAGGCATCTAATAGCTATTATAATTTCATTTACCCTGGTAATGTAATCCCCAACATATTCATATTCACCCATCTCCAAGTCTTTATACCTTAACATCCAGATTTGTAGTTTTTCCTTCTGGAATTTTGTATTTCCTTCATATATGTTTTCCAGTTTGTCTCATATATCTTTGGGTGTTGCAACACCTTTCACTCTTAAGAATTAACTTTTAGAAAGTGATGATAATATAGCATTTCGGGCCCTTCAATAATTCTCAAGAAACCTCTTATCAACAGCTATAAGTGGAGATTTATCATCAATGGGAGGAAACCACACTTTTTCAGCTTCAAGAACTTCATAACTGATAGAAATAAGATATGGCATCATTATATATTTCTAGATATGATAGTTCTTTCCAACAAAAAAAGGAATACATTTACTGTTCACATAGTTCACATTCTCCATAAATAAGGAATAGAAAAGGGAACCTCCCTCTGATACCACTTTAAGGTGCCTAGTTAGATTAATGTATCACTGAGATATGGGTGAATTAGTGATAATATTTTCTTTTAAGTTCCCTTTCAGTTATAATAACCTTAGAATCCTGTTAAATATTTATTTTCCTACTAAAAATAAAACAAGTACACATCCATAGAAATATAAAAAATTACAAGGTTAACTATTCAATAATAATAATTACATCCTTGGTATAGTTGGAAATAGTCCAATACCATACAATCCACTAAGAAAACATTATTTTTATTACAATGAGTAGGATATACCCTTACACTCATGAAGCACTATGAAACAATCCCACTAGTGTGTGTTCACCCTCTCAGCACAATAGGGTAATATAACTTCTTTTGTAAAAACTCTTGTTACCTATGCTTCTTTTCATTTCAACAAGTGTATACAAGTGTAGAAAAATTCTTCAATTCCTTACCCAGACCAAAGGTAAGAACATTCTAGACTTAAGTTAAGAAATTCATAGTCGAATTTTCCAGCCGGATTTTCTAAATCTGATTCTCCCTAATACAGCTGAATTGGAACCACTTCAACCTCTGATAACACTGAAACTTGGTAAGATTCTTCCTAAGTTTGGAAATCTTCAGTACGGTGAAAGATAGTTAAAAAATTACATTCTAATTAGTTCATCCCGGTATGATAATCAGGTTTGGATTATTTCTCAATCTAATAATCCTAGTATAGTTAAATCTCATACGGAAGTTCCATTTTGATTAGTTCATCTCAGCACGACAACCACATTCTGATTCTTCCTCAGCCTGATAAAACTAGTATTTTGAAAGCCAGTAATGAAAGCTCATTCCAATTAGTTTAGCTTGATACGACAATCAGGTTCTAATTCTTTCTCAGTCTAAGAACTCCAGTATGGTGAAACCCAGTATGGAATTCTCATTCTGATTAGATTAGTACTGGACCATAGTAACCCGAACACACCATTCTTCCTGATGAAGTATACTCAATTCACAACCACCTATATTAATTTCTCTATCTAAATAGTTGGAGCTTCTATCTCTTCAGGAATGAATAGTACTCTATTGTCATACACCTTTTAGTGAAATTTACTTTCTCTCATTTTATAGGTGACCTAAAATGTTTTAGGTGAGAGTTTCAAAAATGCTTTCCCACTCACCTGAATTCACCAACAATTTCATTCCTCTAGAAATTTCAGAGCAATTTTGACTTCAATAATGCTTCTTGATTCTTCTCAAATATTCTTCAACCATCATCCCTTCTTATTTATACTTTGATTGCTGAGACTGATTATGATCAAGGAAAAAAAGGGTATGAACATCATATTCCAATTCTCCTATAATGATTTCTCATTCCTTTTATTTAGAATCAATTTGATTCAAAATCATGGATTTGAAGGTTCATCTCCCCCTTGACATAGCATTCAGAAATCTCCATCTCTTTTTCCTATTTCTTAACAAACATGATACAACACACTTCTTCTTAACTTTCTTGACCCACTATATGAAATAATTTGAAGACAAATCAGAGAAAGAGTCTTTTTGGATCTGATCATCCTAATGTCGGACAACCGTTCATGGCATTACGTTCCCTCAGAATATTCTTCATCATCAATACCTCCCTAATCAGAACCACTCTTCCATCAGAATTAATTCATTATTCTTGGTACCATTTTTCCCTCATCACCGCTCTTCCATCGGATTCTCATTTTAGTATCCATCATCATCACTCTTTCTTAAAACCTACTTTCTTCCATCACACTTGCATCACAAATTCTCACTTTGACTCGTGATCTGTAAGAAATACATATGATAAAAGCATCATCACAATTAGAACATAATATTCATAGTAATTCTGATTCATCATAAAATCAAGCTTCAAATCTTATGATAATCGGACTCTGATTCTTCTAAGAATCGGGTTCTGATTCTTCTGAAAAATAGACTTTGATTCCTTCAAAAATACGGTTCGTATTTCGTCAAAAAAACTCGTTCTGGTTTCTTCAAAAACTAGGTTATGATTCCCTCCAAAAATAGGCTATGATTCCTTCAAAAAATGGGTTCTTATTCTTCCAGAAAAAAGATACTAAAACCTCCAAAAACAGGCTCTAATTCTTTCAAAAACTAGGTTCTCATTCTTCCAAAAAACATGTTATGATTCTTTCAAAAACCAGGTTTTGATTCTTCCATAAAATAACCTTTTATTCTTGCTAAAAAAAATACAGGTGATTTCTTTTCTTCAAACTTACTGAAAAAACAAAATAAAACATATGAAAACCATTACCTTCCTCATCATCTTGGTCCTAAATGCTGAAATTTCATATGGTATTTCCCTCTTTTCATTTCTATTCAAGAATTTATTTTATATTATGCATCTAAATTCCATTTAACTTGTTGGTATTTTATGTTCCATAATCAACTTACTGTCCTTTTCATGTATAAATTATGAGAGACCCATTTCACTCTCATCAACCCATTTTACAAATTTCTATTTGACGTCGTTATGCTGCCAAACTTCCACTACATTTTTCCATGCCAAAATCATCGTGTAGTGAATATCATACCCATTTATCTATCAAGGGTATTAAACTTATGCTTATGTACATATTTATTAGGTACTTACATGTATGTATTCCACATTCCTTATTCCTAGAATAGATTATGATGTTTAATGAATCCATGTTGTATGATCTATGTGAAACACTTAAGCATGAGATTAAAATGTTTAAGAATGGTGAGCCCTGATAGCACTCCAATGCATTGGGTAATGTTGAGTATCATGATACGGCATGTGTAATGAGGGATTAATCATGCTAATTCATGTGAAATAAGGGTTTATTCATTCTATCCATGTGAAGTGAGCCTTGTCTCATTCTAATATCATATTGTATGTTGTTTCCACATTTCCATGTTATGAATATCATGTTATATCATGCCTTTATGTTCATGTTTCTCTTATGATCCATTGATATTCCTATTTTCTAACATGTATTGTCTTCCTCATGTTATGCCATGTTTATTCCCTTACGATGATTTATAGGTCACCCCTTTATGATATATTTCCTCAGGTTATCCCATGCAATGCTAAGTACAAAAGAATTTTGTGGTTATGTAAAAGAAGTTTTCAATAAAAATGTTGTATTTCATGTTTTATTTTATTATGTAATGTTTTTAATCCACAAATACACTAGACCTACCGATATTTTGAGTTGTATTAAGTTCAATTTTATGTAATAAATCCTTTTTAAATGTGAAATAAAGAGCTGGGTTATTATAATAATTATTATCGAAGGATAAACATCACTTATTTTTTAAATGATTTACAAACCATATTTATTGGAAAAGAAAAAAAGTTCTCAGTCTGATGATGAGAATTTTCAAAAAAGAATTAAATCTATAAATGATGGGAAATTGGAAGACTTCATATATGAATATGGTGTTTTGGAATTTGGAAAGATACTATGCATTTCATCTATACCTGATCTGAAGAGGGAATTTTTTTGATGAAGCTCATAGATTTAATTTCTCTATACATAATAGAAGCACCAATATGTATATATATTTGAAGGAACATTTTTTGTGGAATAATATAAAGTGGGAAAATTCAGATTATGTGTCAAGATGTTTAGTTTTTCAATAAGTGAAGGCTGAGAGACAATATCCTAGAGGAGTCATGAAACCTATTCCTAATCATATATATAAATGGGATGACATTACTATAGACATTTTTACTATATTACTTAATAATCCTATAAATAATTATGCTAGATTGGTTATCTTTGATCGAAATATCAAATCTTCACATTTCCTTGCTATAAGAGAATATATGCCTTTGGAGCACCTTGCACGACTCTATATTAATTAATTTATAATACTTCATGGAACACCTATTTAAATTGTGCCTAATCAAGATCTATGATTTACATCAAAATTCTTGAAAACTATTCAGAATGCTTTTGATACCAAGATTCATTTGAGCACCACTTATCATCCTTAAACTGACAGAAAATCAGAAAGTACTATAAAAAATTTAGAAGATATGTTGATATTTTTCTCACTTGACATTCATGGTATGTGGGATATTTATTTACATTTGGTAGAGTTTTACTATAACAGCAGCTTCCATTTGAGTATTCAAATGTTGTTGTATAAAGTATTGTATAGAAAGAGATGTCATCCTCTAACTTGTGGGGATGAAGTTAGTGAAAGGATTTTTTTAGGCCTTGAATTTTTTTAAGTGAAAATGAACAGGCTAAATACTATTTAAACCCATATCAAATTAGCTCAAATAAGGAAAAAGAGATATGCCGATAAACAGAGGAAAGATTTGTAATTTCAAGTCGGTGATCACATTTTCTTGAAGGTATCACTATGGAAGGGTGTAATAGGATTCAGTAAGAAAGGAAAACTATGCCTGAGGTACATTGAAACATTTTAAATCTTAGAAAGAATTGGATCTATGACTTACTATTTTTCAATGACACCTATCCTTTCTAATGTACATTGTAACGCCCCATACCCAGAATCCCGGAGCCAGTGCATTATTTTAATACATTGGCATGATTACAAGGAATAAAATCCTAAAAGACTGAGTATTTTAGTAGTTTTAGAAAACTGGATACATACATAGGTTTAACATTACAACTTGAAAATAAATACAACATATAACTTTTATTGGGAACATCCACCACTCCAAGATTATCCCTTCAACTCAGTCATAATAAACTTCTTTATGTCTTGATAAAATAAAACATAATAAAGGGGTGAGATTAAATGCTTAGTAAGTTTAAAAAATATAGTGAAATATATCAAAAAAATAAACATTAGTCATGGTGAATAACTAAAAACACATACCTTTTAAAAATAAACTTGAACATAATATGGTAGGAATATGTGTTGAGTAAATATTTCCATAATAAAACATAAGCATGGGTATTCTACTAGTCGAATAACCACATGAAATATTAATTTATAACTCTATAATTATTGAAATGCATATATATACATTCTAAAACATACCATCACGGTCATGTCCAAGGCATCTAAAAATAATTATTAAGGCCTCAGCCGAAACCATATCTCAAAATGGACAAGGCCTCAACCAAGTCCACATCTATTTGTCTCATGAGACCTACTGATGCATCAAGAGGATATAAAGGGACCCACCTATCACATACTAATTCCAATTAATTCTTCATTTGAAAGGGGTAAACATAATTAACATATATATTCATATTGAAACTAACATATTAAATGTAAATAACTTTCCCCAATCATTGAACATAAACACTAACCATTTGAAATAATATGATGAATGGTATCAAGATAGCACATACATAGTCAAACTAATCAGAAACCCTTCAAAAACATATTGTATATGATATCATAATAGTTAAACCTCAATAAAGTACAAGATTCAACAAAGGATATTGATATATACGAAGATATTTTTAAATGATACCACTAACAAATTCTTAAGGAAATAATCCTTAACATTTCAAAGTGTCCCATACCACCTTGAAACATTCAAATCATAATCCCTTAGAATATCATGAGAATAAGGATACTCTTGATATGATATACCCAAGGGTAGTACATACACCACATGAATGGAATGAGTGGTGAACAAGGCATATATTTCATAAAAGCTAATATGAGATGAGAAAATTCCATTTACTTTTGAAACATGAGTTATTTTTGAAAATCATTTATATTTGACATGAAATCAAATTATAAACAAGTACATCCCATAAAATAAAAGGTAAGGACATTGAAATTTTATTTTGGGCATAAATTATGTCCTTTTTAAGTGAAATCGTGTAAAAAATAGTTCTTAAGAATCTTTAGAGAAAAAACATATTTTAGTGCATTTAAAGGAAAGTATTAAATATAATTTTAAAGTGGGAAGGAATGATTGTTTTCTCAAAATCAGAAATTAAAAAAGATAATTTTTCATTATAAAATAAGTGGTTTTATAAAAATAATGGTGGATTAAAAAATATTCTAGTTTGAACTTGAAAACGAGTAAGAATTTGAGAAGTTCCCTTGAATCGGTATTGTTTATCGAGATGTAATTTTGAATGATTCTTTGAAAACATGTAAATACCCATAAAATAAAGAATTATTATGGTTAGTAAACATATATAGAAAATTAAAACAGAATTTATGTGGATTACATAAGAATAAATAAGAATTTAATTGAGGTAAGTGGAGAATAAGAGTAACCTGAATGAAAATGGAGGTTCTGGTAGAAATCCCTTACCACATTGTAATCAATCGATTTGTATGCCCCAAAATTAATAATCTTAAAATTATAAATTTAATTCCATGATAATAAAGATATTAATGATATTAAATATCAATTGGAAGTATACATACACTATACACAAGTAATATAATTTAATAAGGAATGTCTCATAAAATTTGATGTGAGATGAGGAAACCCTTACCTTAAGACTGATGGTGTCCTTCAATTGATCTTAGTGTTCTAGATAACTAAATTAAATTCATTAATTAATATTTATAGAACCTATTATTTATTTAACTGATTTATTATAACCTTATTAAGTTTATTCATGGTCTTCTTAATGGGTTTAGAGATCCAATTTCACTGTTTGGGGGTGTTTTCTTCCTTGATTTTCATGATCGGTTTACTTATATTTATGCACGGATAAACATGTAGAATGAGAATGGTTGTTCAGAATAGAAGTTGAATGATATTTTTAAACAAACATAATATTTCATGGTTATAAAATTCATTTGGTTATTGGGATTGAAGATGAATCATTATATAAAACTTTAATGATAATTGTTTGGGTTAATTTGTGGTTTTTGACCACAACGAACTCATTTTGATTTATAAATTAATAACACATGTAAAAAAAGATTACAGAACCTTACATAAGTTATAATATATATATTATAGTCTAGTTCAAACATAATAATGGTTTCATGACCATAATTTAATATGTTAATAGAAATTTAAACCCATCGTCCTTGAATGTGATAAATTTACACATCTCGGATGGTGTTTTCATTTTTAGTATAAAAGAATAGGAAAGTGGATATAATGATGAATTACTAAATTTTAACAAAAAAAATTACAGTAAATGTAAGATATTGGAGTTATCATAACATTTTTATGAAATAAATTGATGAAATAAAATATAAAATAAAGGAACTCAAAATAAAAGAACAGTTTAGAAATCCCTTACAAATATTCGGCAGCCTAATGACATTGCTTAAAAAATAATAAAATATTTTGATGAGAGAAAAATGGTATCTAATAATTCTTAAATAATTTGGATATTAAGGGTGATATGTAATTACATATACCAACATTATGTAATTGAAATTAAAAGATAATAACATAATAAGAGTTCTTGAAAAAAAAGATATTTTGAGACGAAAATTCGGCAGCATAACAGCTATGCAACATGGTTTTAGAAAATATTAAAAATAGAGGGGATATAATTCACACATTCATAAAAGACACATAAAATAGTAGTGGGACAGAATAAAATGGAAATAAAAACATGGTATGAAAACATTAAATACATACCACATAAAAGAGAACTTGAAATAAAAGAAATGAAAAGAGGAATTTACCTCTTGATGTAATCTTGCTTGAGAGCCTTATTGGGGGGAGAGGTTTTGGTATCTTTATGAGACCAAGGGCTAGTGGATATGTGGGAGGATATTGGGAGGATATTTGAGCATAATTTAGACAAGGAACAAGCTTTATAGGGGTGAAGAGAAGAGGGAGTGAGGGGGGTTTATAGTGGAGGAGAAGAGTGAATTTTGAATATTTAATTCATTATTTAATTATTTTTCTCAAGAAAAGCAATAGTGTTTGATGCTTGTGACCAAAAATAGTAATTAGTGTATGTTAGTTTGAAACAATGGTCATTTAAATCTTTCATGACTCAATCATGATGAATAAATTCACTTGTTTAGCATATTTTGTAAATTATCGAATTTCACTATTGACCAAAAATTCATGTATTTTAGGAAAATCCCAAAAATTCACCCTAACTATTTTTTAATTTATAAATTCAAAAATGAACTACATTTTTTTAAAATAGTTTTCTTAAAATTTTAAATTTATTTTTTAAATAAAACCATAATTGATTCGAAAAAATGAAATTAAAACTATAACTCGTTTTATAACACTTTTCAAAATTAATCGATGTCCCATAAAATTATCTTATAAATATAAGACAATAAAATAACAATTTATGATTAAATTTTATGAAAATAAATTTCCATTTTAATTAATAATTCAATCATAAAATTTTAATTAAAATATTTATGAAATACAAAAATATGAATACATATATTATGATCGTTTTTTCACTTTTAAGATGTCTAAATTGTATTTATACATTCATGGGAGAAGTTTCTATTTTTTTGGACGATTTAAAATCCATTACTATTCAAAAGGGTATGCTATTATTCATCAAAAATTAATTTTCTCTTATCAGACTCTAAATATCTTACTGAACACAACTGTTTATGTCAGTTTTTCAAAATTTAAATCACACAGATGGAAAATTTATGTTTTCTTGGCTAGCTAATAACAAAGTGGTATTTTTTAGAGACTCGGTATTTCATTAATTCTATATTAAATCTATTATAAAATTATTAGGGTGTTAAATTATCCTTTCCTTAAAAAAAATTCATCCTCTAAATTTGAAATTGAACTTCTAAAGTTAATGGTTGATACTTCAAAATTCCCTTGTGGAAAACCCACATACAAAATAAAGTACCATATTAAGAAAAGGGAGAGGAAAATTCCAAGATCACCACATAACAAGGAATTTTAATAAGATGGAATTTTGTGAAGTGAAAATATATAAATGGAAGAATAATATAACCATCATAGTCTGATGGAAAGTGATAGAGATCATGCTTAGATGAATGTTGATTACCACAAAATCAGAAACAATAATTATGAAAAAGTTCATTGATATCCTAAAAAATTTGATAATAGGACAACATTTTTTTGAACCTTTCCCTAGAGTTGAGAAATTATTCCACTATATAAGAAAATATACGTTTATATTACCTAAAAACAATCTTATCCTTTGTTTACACCTTGAACAAACTATAATTCATCACTTTGCACAGGTTGCATCATGTGGTAAAGTAATAAATTAACCTCTAAAACCACATTCAATGATCAAATTAAAACATTAATAAATGGTTAAACATTACAAAATATAATTATCCAACAATTTAGAAAGAATTTCATTGAATTTCCAAGAAGAACTTATCATTATCCTTTAATCAACATAAAGTAGCTCTAAATTCTCACATTCCAAACAAGTGAATAATTTCATCATGTATACCCTTGAAATATGGTAATAACTCGAATTACCATAAAACCATATTGTAAAAATGCATTCTTCTATATTAATTAAGTAAAATACAAGTTACTGGGTATATTCCTTAAATTCAAAAGTCTAGTAGATTCCATAGATGATAGCATAGACCACTTGTAGACCAGCCAAAAATCAATTTTTAGGTAGACAGTACTTATCTAAATCAATCATTTCTTCATAATTATCTCAACATTAGATATATATTAAGTGTTGTATCTCCCAAAATCATGTTTTTTCTAAAAAAAATATCTTTTTACTCAATCACTTTTCCTTTATACCATTTATCATATGACCTCAAATCCTTAATGAAATAGTACTACAATAAAATCCTTATATATTTAATAATTCTTATAACAAGAATATCAGAACATAGTTCTTGAATACAAAAACATAAATACGTTATTTATTTTACTTCAACTGTAGTAACCTAATAAGATTTACCTTGATCCCTTTTCTTTTTTAGAGCTATATTTCCATGATGCTTGAGACACTCATTTGTTTAGTGCCCCATATCCTTATAGTTGAAGCATTGAATATAGGAATATTCTTTCCTTGTCTTGAAACTATGAGCATAGTAGACTTTTTCTCCACACTTGAAGCAAACTATTTTTCCTCTTAATCATATACCAAGGTGTTTCCTTCCATAATTATCACATGTGGGAAAATACATCTTTCCCTTCTTACCATTATCTGTGTTTTTCTCTGCTATACTCTTATTATTTTTCTTCCCTTTAAAGAAATAGTACTCAGAGAAGTCTTTACATACCTTATTAACACATGATATTATTTCCTCACATGATGAGGATACTTGGGACACAATCTTCCTTGGAAAGAATGACTTAAGACCATTAGAGATACGATCCTTCTTACTCTTCGTATCACATGCATTGGTAATGTTCTCATTCCTTCTGAAATGTTCCATTTCTAATCAATTACATATTATATATTATCTCATAAAATTATGAACTCTCTATATATCTAAACATTGTATAACACATACCATAAATTTATGCATCATAAATCCTAGAACCATATACTTTGGTTACTTTGGGGGCATAAATCCTTCAAAATTGTTTGTAATAAGATTATAAATTTACCAAATCATATCCCATGAGAGTGTTGAACCAAGAGTGCATCAAGGACCCTTTTTGTGCACCAGTTCTTGACCAAGTATAGCTCAAATCAGTTCTTTTAGGTTTTACACCTAGATACATATGTTCCAGATCCACCTTTACTTGTTCGTATCTAGATAGGGATTTATTTTCTTGATAAACCACATAATCTATTCCTTAGAAAAATTCTAGGATATCTCTGTATTCTTATCCTCAAAGTTTATCTTAGGGTTTTTTCACTAATATACTTTTTCTATATCTAGTTTCTAGGTTTTCTACTAAACTACCTTTGAGACCAACTATAACGCTCTGTCCCCAGAAGCTCAGAGCTGGTGCATTATTTCAATACATTATCATGATTAAAAGTAATAAAATCCCAAAGGACTGAGTAGTTTAGTAGTTTTTGAAAACCAGATATATACATAGGTTTAACATTACAACTTGAAAAAAAATACAATATATAAGTTTTATAGGGAACATCCACTACTCCAAGATTGTTCATGCAAGTTAGTCATAATAATCTTTTTCATGTCCTAAGAAAATGAAACATAAGAAAGTGGTGAGCTCAGATAGTCAGTAAGGGTAAGCAATACAATAGAAGATATCATAATCATAAACATTATGCATGGTGAATAACTAAAAACACATGCCTTTTAAAAATAAACTTGAACATAATATTGGAGGAATACAAGCTGAGTAAATATTTACACTATAAAACATAATCATAGGTATTCCACTAGTAGAATAACCACATGAACTATGAATTTATTGATTCATAATGAGGGAAATTCATATGAAGGACATTATAAAACATAACATCAAGGACTTAGACAAGACTTCTAAAAATGATTAAGGGCCCGACCAAAACCATATCTCAAAATAGACAAGGGATAGGCCAAGTCCACATCTATTTGTCTCATGAGACCTACTGATGCATCGAGAAGCTATAGAGGGCCCCAACCATCACATAATAAGTCCAATTCATTCCTCATATAAAATGGGTAAACATAATTAACATATACATTCATATTGAAACTAACATATGAAATGTAAATAACTTTCCCCAATCATTGTACATAAACACCAACCATTCAGAATAATGTGGAGAATGGTATCAAGATAGCACATCCATAGTCAAAATAATTAGAAACCCTTAAAAAATATATTGTAGATGATATAATAATATATAAACCTCAATAAAGTACAAGATTCAACAAATTATATTGATATATATGAAGATATTTTTAAATGATACCACTAATAATTTCTTGAGGAAATAATCCTTAAACATTCCAAAGTGTCTCATACCACCTTGAAGCATTCAAATCATAATCCCTTAGAATATCATTGGAATAAAGAGTATACTGAAATGATATATCCAAGTTCATTACATACACCATATACAGGGAATTATTGGTAAACAAGTAATATATTTCATAAAAGTTAATGTGAGAAAAGAAAAATCCTTTTACTTTTAAAACATGAGTTATTTTGGAAAATAATTTGTATTTGACATGAAATCAGATTTTAAACATGTATATCCCATAAAATAAAATTAAATAACATTTAAATTATATATTAGGCATGAATTATGTCCCACTTAAGTAAAATCATGTAAAAAGAGTTCTTATGAATCTTTAGAAATAAAACATTTTAGTGCATTTTAAGGAAAGTATTAAAGATAATTTTAAAGAAGAAAGAAATGTTTGTTTTCTAAAAACAAGAAATGAACCAAGATAATTTTTCATTATAAAATAATTGGTTTTATAAAAATAATTTTGTCTTAAATCATATTATGGTGTGAACATTAAAACAATTAAGAATTCGAGAAGTTCCCTTGAATCAGGTTTGTTTATCAGGATGAAATTTTGAAAGATCCTTTTAAAACATGTAAATACCCATAAAATAAAGAAGTATTATTGTTGATAAACATATATAAGAAATTAAAACAAAATTTATGTGGAGTAAATAATAATAAATAATAATTTAACTGAGGTAAGTAGATAATAAGAGTAACCCGGATGAAAATGGAGGTTCGGGTAGAAATCACTTACCACTTTGTAATCAATCAATTCGTATGCCCCAAAATTAATAATCATCGAATTATACAATTAATAAAATTATAATAAATAGATTCATGATATTAAATATCAATGGGCAGTATGCATACACCATACACAAGTAATATTAGTGAATAAAAAATGTCTCATAAAATGGATGTGAGATAAGGAAACCCTTACCTTAAGTCTGATGGTGTTCTTCACTTGAAATTAGTGTCCTAGATAACCAACTTAAATTCATTAATTAATATTTATAGAACCTATTATTTATGTAATTTATTTATTATAACATTATTAAGTTCATTCATGGCCTTCTTGATGGGTTTATAGATCCAATTTCATTATTTGGGAGTGTTTTCTTTCTCAGTTTTCATGATCGATTTACTTATATTTATATATGGATAAACAAATAGAATGAGAATTGTTGTCCAAAATAGATATTAAATGTTATTTTTAAAAAACCAGAAGATTAAATTTTTATAAAATTAATTTGGTTATTGGGAGTGAATATGAATCATTATATAAAACTTTAAGGATAATTGTTTTGGTTAATTAGTTGTTTTGGATCACAACGAACTCATTTTGATTTATAAATTAATATCACAAGTACAAAAGATTCCAGAACCTTAAATAATTTATAATATATATATATATATATTATAGTCTGGTTCAACCATAAAAATGGTTTCATGACCAGAATTTAATATGGTAATAGAAATTGAAAACCAGTCGTCCTTTAATGTGATAAATTTAAACATCTCGGATAGTGTTTTCTTTTTTAGTATAAAAGAATGGGAAAGGAGCGATGATGATGAATTATTCCATTTTCAAAAAAAATCCAGTACATGTAAGGTACTAGAGTAATCATAAAATTTTTATAAAAGGAAGTGAGTAAAGAAAATTGAAAAGGAAGGAACTCGAAATAAAAGAAAATTTTAGAAATCCCTTATGAAAATTCGGCAGCCTAACGATGTCGCTTAAAAATTCATAAAATATTTTGATGAGATAAAAAGGTTATATTATCATTATTAAATAATATATAAAGTAAGGTGGATATGTTATGACATGTACCAATATAATATAATTTAAATTAATAGATAATAACATAATAAGATTGCTTTAAAAAGGGAGAGATTTTGACATGAAAATTCTGCAGCATAATGGCTATGCAAAATGGTTTTAAAAAACCTTAAAAATATGGGGTATAGGGGTCACCCATTCATAAGAGACTCATAAAATAGTATTGGGATAGAATAAAATGGAAATAAGAACATGGTATGGAAACTTGAAATACATACCACACAAAAGAGAACTTGAAATAAAAGAAATGAAAAGAGGAATTTACCTCCTATAATAATCTTCCTTTAGAGCCTCTTTAGGGGAGTGGTTTTGGTAATTTATGACACCAAGGGATTCTGGAAATGGGGGGGATCTTGTTAAGAGATTTTAGTATAATTTAGACAAGGAAAAAGGATTTATATGAATTATTAGAATAGGGATTGAGTGGGGGGTTTATAGTAGAGAAGAGGAGTGGATTTTGAATATTTAATTCATTATTTAATTATATTTCTCAATAAAAGAAATAGTGTTTCATTATTGTGACTAAAAATAGTAATAAGTTCATGTTACTTTGAAATAGTGGTCATTTACATCATCCATTACTCAAGAATGATGCAAAAATTCACTTATTTAGCATATTTTCTTAAATTATCGAATTTCACTATTCACCAAAAATTCAAGTGTTTCAGAAAAATTCCAAGAATTCACCCTAAAAATTTTTCAACGTGTAGAATTCAAAAATGAACTCCATTTTTTCAAAATATTTTTGTAAATATTTTTAATTTAATTTTTAAATAAAATAATAATTTATTTGAAAAAAACAACATTAAAACTATAACTCGTTTTATAACACCTTGGAAAAATAATTAAGGTCCCATAAAATTAACTTATACCCATAAGACAATAAAATAAAAATTTCTGATTTCATTTTATGAAAATAAATTTCCATTTAAAATTATTAAATTAATCATAAAATTGTAATTAAAATATTTATGACATATAAAAATACCAATAATTATACGATGATTGTTTTTTCACATTTAAGATGTCTAAATTGTATTTATACATTCTTGGGTGAAGTTTCTATTTTTTGGCCAATTTACTGTTCATTACTATTCATAAGGGTATGTTACTATTCATAAAAAAATTAAGTTTGTCTAATCAGACTCAAAATATCTTACTGAAAGTAACCGTGTATGTCAGTTTTCCAAAATTCAAATCACAGAGGTGGAAAAATTATGTTTTCTTGTCTAGGTTACAACAAAGTGGTGTTTTGTAGAGACTCAATGTTTCATGAATTCAATATTAAATATATTTTTAAATTCTTGGGGTGTTACATTATCCCCTCAAAAAAAATATTATCCTCAAATTTTGAAATTGAACTTCAAAAGTTAGTGGTGGATACTTCAAAATTCTCTTGTGGAAAGCCCACATCAGAAATAAAGTACCTTCTTAAGAAGAGAGAAAGAAAAATGAAGAGATCAGCACATAACAAAGAATTTGAATAAGATGGAATTTGTGTGAGAATTAAGAATATTGAAATAGAAGAATAATATAACCATCATATTCTGATGGAAAGTGATAGAGATCATGTTTAGATGAAACTTGATTACCACAAAACAAAAATTATAGTTATGAAAAAGTTCAATGATATCATAAAAAATTTTATAACAGGACAATTTTTTTTAACATTTTCCTAGTGTTGAGAAATTATTATACTCTGTAATAAAATATACATTTATATTACCGAAAAACAATCGTATCCTTTGTTTTCACTTTGAAAAAACTATACTTCATCACTTTACACAGGTTTCATCATGTGGTGAAGTAATACAGTAACCTCTAAAACCGCATTCAATGATCAAATTAAAACATTCATAAATTGTTAAACTTTACAAAATATAATGATCCAACAATTTAGAAAGAAGGTAACTGAATTTCCAAGATGAACTTATCATTATCCTTTAATCAACATGAAGAATATCTAAATTCTCACATTACAAACATGTGAATAACTTCATCATGTATCCCTTTGAAATATGGTAATAACCTGTATTACCATAAAACATTATTGGAAAGATGCATTCTTCTATATTCTTTGAGTAAGATACATGTTATTGGGTATATTCCTTAAATCCAAAAGTATAGTAAATTCCACCGATGATAGCATAGACTGTTTGTCGACAAGTCGAAAATCAGTTTCAAGGTTGTCAGTACTTTTCCGAATTAATCATTTATTCATCATTATCTCAACATAAAATATATATTAAGGGTTGTATTTCCCTCAATCATGTTTTTTTCTAAAAAATTTATCTTTCTACTGAATCAATTTTCATTTGTACCATTCATCATACAACCTCAAATCCTTAATAAAATAGTATTGTAGTACAATCCTTATATATCTCATAATTATTATAAAAATAATATCACGACATAGTTTTTAATCCAAAAACATAAATACATTATTTATTCTACTTCAACCGTAGTAACATCATAAGCTTGGCTTTGATCCCTTTTTTATTTTATATCTATATTTCCATGATTCTTAGGACATTAATTTATTTAATGCCCCATATCCTTGCAATTTAAGCATGGAATATAAGAATATTCTTTCCTTATATTGAAATTATTAGCATGGTGGAATTTTTCTCCACACTTCAAGCTAACTCATTTTCCTCTTAATCATATACCAATGTATTTCCTTCCATAATTATCACATGTGGGAAAATACATCTTTCCCTTCTTCCCTTTATCCATGTTTTTCTCTTCCATCCTCTTCTTCTTTTGATTCCCTTAAAATCCATAGCACTTAGAGAAGTCTTTACACGTCTTGTTAACACAAGATATCATTTCCTCATATGATGAGGATAATTGGGAGACAATCTTCCTTTGAAAGGATGGATTAAGACCATTAGATATATGATCCTCCTTACTCTTCACATCACGTGTATTGGTGAAGTTATCATTCCTTATACTATGATCCATTTCTAATCAATTAAATATTATATATTAGCTCATAAAATTATGAACTCTCTATATCTATAAACATGGTATAACACATAACATAAATTTATGCATCATAAATCCAATAACCGTATACTTTGGTTACTTTGGGGAAATAAATCTTTCATAATTGTTTATAATAAGCTTATTAATTTTACAAAGAATATCCCTGGGGAGTGTCGAACCAAGGGTGCAGCAAGTCCCATTTTCATCCACAGTTCCAGTTCAAGTCTAGGTCAAAGTGGTGTTTTTGGGTTTTACACCTAGATACATCTGTGCCAAAGCCACCTCTACTTGATCATATCCAGACATGGATGTATTTTCTTGATAAACCACATAATATATTACTTACCATAATTCTATGATATCCTTTTATTATTATCCCCAAAGTCTATCTTAGGGTTTTGTTCACTAATATACTTTTTCTATATCTAGTTTCCATGTTTTCTACTAAACTTCCTTTGATACCAACTATAACACTCTGACCCCAGAAGCCCAGAGCTGGTTCATTATTTTAATACATTGTCATGATTACAAGGAATCAAATCCTCAAGGAATGATTAGTTTAGTGGTTTTGGAAAACCATATACATACATAGGTTTAACATTACAACTTGAAAATAAATACAACATATAAGTTTTATTGGGAAGATCCACCGCTCCAAGATTATCCTTATAATTCAGTTATAATAAACTTGTTCATTTTGTAAGAAAATGAAACATAAGGGGTGATCTCATATGCTCAATAAGGGTAACGAATATAGTGGAAGGTATCATAAACACAAAAATTAGGCATGGGTAATAACTAAAAACATATGCCTTTTTTAAAATAAACTTGAACATTATATGGCAGGAATATGAGCTGAGTAAATATTTCCATAATAAAACATAAGCATGGGTATTATAATAGTTGAATAACCACATGAACTATGAATTTATAGCTTCATAATGAGGGAAATACATATTCCATACATTATAAAAAATATCGTCAAGGCCCCATCCAAGACATCTAAAAAATGATTAAGGCCTCGGCCAAAACCATATCTCAAAATGGGCAAGGCCTCGACCAAGTCCACATCTATTTGTCTCATGAGATCTACTGACGCATATAGAGGCTATAGTGGGTCCCACAAATCGCATACTAAGTCAAATTCATTCCTCATATGAAATGGGTGAACATAATTAACATATACATTCATATTGAAACTAACATATTAAATGTAAATAACTTTCCCCAATCATTGAACAAAAACACTAACCTTTCAGAATAATATAGTGAATGGTATCAAGATAGCACATCCATAGTCAAACTAATTATAAATCCATCAAAAAAATATTGTATATGATATCATAATAGTTAAACCTCAATAATTAAAAGATTCAAAAATTGATAGAGATATAGAAGAAGATATTTTTAAATGAGACCACTAACAAATTTTTAAGAAAATAATCCTTAAACATTCTAAAGTGTCACATACCACCTTGAAACATTCAAATCATAATACCTTAGAATATTAGGATAATAAGTAGACTCTTTATATGATATACTCAGGAGTAGTAAAAACACTAAATGCATGTAATGAGTGGTGAATAAGTAATATATTTCATAAAAGTTAATGTGAGACGAGAAAAATCCTTTTAATTTTGAAACATGAGTTATTTTGGAAAAAATATTATTTGACATGAAATAAGATTTTAAACATGTATATACTTTAAAATAGAAGTAAAGGACATTAAAATTTTATTTAGGCATAAATTATGTCCCTCTAAAGTGAAATCATGCAAAAAAGTTCTTAATAATATTTATAAATAAAACATTTTAGTGCATTTTAAGGAAAGTGTTAAAGAGAACTTTAAAGTGGAAAGGCATGTTTGTTTTCTAAAATCCATAAATTAACCAAGATCATTTTTAATTATAAAATAATTTGTTTAATAATAATAATGGTGGATTAAAACATATTTTTTTGTGAACTTTAAAATGGTTAAGAATTTGAGAAGTTCCCTTGAATTGAGATTGTTTATCAGGATGAAATTTTGAATGATCATTTTAAAACATGTAAATAATTATAAAATAAATAATCATTATGGTTAGAAGACATATATAGAAAATTAAAACATAATTTATGTGGAGTAAATAATAATAAATAAGAATTTATTTAATTTAAGTAGAGAATAAGAGTAACTGAGATGAAAATGAAGTTCGGGTAGAAATCCATTACCACTTTGTAATCAATAGATTCATATGCCCCAAAATTGATAATCTTTAAATTATACATTGAATAACATGAAAATAAATAGATTCATGATCTGAAACATAAATTGGCAGCATATATACACCATACACAAGTAATATTAGTTAATAAGGAATGTCTCATAAAAATGGATGTGAGATGAGAAAACCCTTACCTTAAGTCTGATGGTGTTCTTCACTTGATCTTAGTGTCTTGAATAAGCAAATTAAATTCATTAGTTATTATTTAGAGAACCTATTATTTATTTAATTTATTTATTATAACCTTATTAATTTTATTTAGGTCCTTCTTGATGGGTTTAGAGATCCAATTTCATTGTTTGGGAGTGTTTTCTTCTTTGGTTTTCATGATCAGTTTACTTATATTTATGTATGGATGAACATGTAGAATGAGAATGGTTGTCCAAAATTGAAGTTGAATTTTATTGTTAAAAAAATATAATATTACATTTTTATAAAATTCATTTGGTAATTGTTAGTGAAGATAAATCATTATATAAAACATTAATGATAATTGTTTGGGTTAATTGGTGGATTTTGATCACAACAAACTCATTTTGATTTAAAAATTAATATCACATCTAAAAAAGATTCAAGAACCTTACATAAGTTATAATATATATATTATAGTCTGGTTCAACCATAAAAATGGTTTCATGACTAGAATTGAATATGGTAATAAAAATTTAAATCCCGTCATCCTTGAATGTGATAAATTTACACATCTCAGATGGTGTTTTCATTTTTAGTATAAAAGAATGGGAAAGAATATATGATGATGAATTATTCCATTTTCAAAAAAAAATTATAGTACATGTAAGGTAATGGAGTTATTATAACATTTTTATGAAAGGAAGTGACGAAATAAAATAGAAAATAAAGGAACTCGAAAAAAAAAGAAAAGTTTAGAAATCCCTTACGAAAATTCAGCAGTCTAACGGCGTCGCTTAAAAATTCAAAAAATATTTTGATGAGATAAAAAGGGTATCTCATAATTATTAAATAATATATAAATTAAGGGGTATATTTAATGAAATATACCAAAATAATATAATTAAAATTAAAAGATAATAACATAATAAGAGTGCTTAAAAAAAGGGAGAGATTTTGACAAAAAAAATTCTGCAGCATAACGGCTATGCAGCATGGTTTTAGAAAACATTAAAAGGAGGGGGGACAGGGGTCACACAGTCATAAAAGACTCATAAAATTTTAGTGGTAAATAATAAAATGGAAATGAGAACATGTTATGGAAACTTTAAATACCAACCACCTAAAAAATAATTTGAAATAAAAGAAATGAAATGAGGAATTTACCTCTTGAAGCAGTCTTCCTTGAGAGCCTCTTTAGGGGGGAGATTTTGTTCTTTTTATGAGACCAAGGGATTATGGGAATGGGGGAGGATATTGGGAGGATATTTTAGTATAATTTAGACAAGTAAAAAGTCCTGATAAGAGTGAAGATAATAGGGAGTGAGTGGGGGGGTTTTATTGTGGAGGAGAGGAGTGAATTTTGAATATTTAATTCATTATTTAATAATTTTTCTCAAGACAAAAAATAGTGTTTCATTATTGTGACCAAAAATAGTTATAAGTGCATGTTATTTCAAAAAAATGATCATTTACATCATACATGACTCAATATTGATGTAGAAATTCACTTATTTATCAAAATTTGTAAATTATTGAATTTCACTATTCGCCAAAAAATCAAGTATTTCAGAAAAATCCCAAAAATTCACCCTAACCATTTTTTAAGGTGTAGAATTCAAAAATAAAATTTATTTTTTGAAAATATTTTTTAAATATTTTTAATTTAATTTTTAAATAAAATCATAATTTATTCAGAAAAAATAACATTAAAACTATAACTTGTTTTATAACACGTTGAAAAATTAATCAAGGTCCCATTAAATTATGTTATAACCATAAGACAATAAAATAAAATTTTATGATTAAATTATATGAAAATATATTTCCATTTTAAATTATTAAATTAATCATAAATTTATAATTAAAATATTTATGACATACAAATATACCAATACTTATAGTATAATCATTTTTTCTCTTTTATGATGTCTAAATTGTATTTATACATTCATGGGTGAAGTTTCTATTTTTTTGGCCGATTTACTATTCATTACTTTTAATTAGGTATTTTACTATTCATAAAAAATAAGTTTGTCTTATAAGAGTCTAAATATCTTACTGAATGCAACCGTGTATCATAGTTTTTCGAAATTCAAATCAGAGAGGTGGGAAAATTATATTTTATTGGATAGGTTATAACAAAGTGGTGTTTTATAGAGACTTAGTGTTTCATGAATTATATATTAAATATATTTGTAAATTCTTGGGGTGTTACATTATACCCTCTTTAAAAAAAATTTGTCCTCAAAATTTGAAATCGAACTTTGAAAGTTAATGGTTGATACTTCAAAATTTACTTGTGGAAAACCCGCATAAAAAATAAAGTACCTTCTTAAGAAGAGGGAAAGGAAATGCAGAGATCACCACAAAACAAGGAATTAAAATAATATGTAATTTTTGTGAAGTTATAATATGGAAATAGTATAATAATATAACCATCATATTCTGATGGAAAGTGATGGAGATCATGTTTATATGAAACTTGGTTACCACAAAACGAGAAACTACGATTATGAAAAAAGTTCATTGATATCATAAAAAAATTTATAACAGGATAACATTTTTTTTGAATCTTTTCCTAGATTTGAGAAATTATTCCACTCTATAGTAAAATATAAGTTATATTACTTAAAGACAATCTTATCCTTTGTTTGCACCTTGAATAAACTATACTTCATCACTTTTCACATGTTGCATCATGTGGTGAAGTAATAAATTAACCTCTAAAACCACATTCAATGATCAAATTAAAACATTCATAAATGGTTAAACTTTAAAAAATATAATGATCCAAAACTTTATAAAGAAGGTCATTGAATTTCCAAGAGGAACTTATCATTAGACTTTAATCAACATGAAGCAACTCTAAATTATCACATTCCAAACATGTGAATAACTTCATCATGTATCCCCTTGAAATATGGTAATAACTCAAATCACCATAAAACCTTATTGGAAACATGCATTCATATATATTACTTAAGTAAGATACATGTTATTGGGTATATTACTTAAATCCAAAAGTGTAGTAAATTCCATCGATGATAGCATAAACCGCTTGTCGAAAAGTCAGAAATCAGTTTCGAGGTAGTAAGTACTTTCTGAATCAATAATTTATTTATCATTATCTCAACATCAGATATATATTAAGGGTTGTATTTCCCTAAATCATATTTTTTTTCTAAAAAGTTTATCTTTCTACAGAATCACTTTTCCTTAGTACCATTCATCGTACTACCTAAAATCCTTAATGAAATAGTACTATAGTACAATCCTTATATATCTTATAATTCTTATAACAAGAATATCATAACATACTTATTGAACCAAAAAACATAAATACATTATTTATTCTACGTTAAAAGTAGTAACATCATAAGATTGACCTTGATCCCTTTTATTCTTTAGAGCAATATTTTCAGGATTCTTGGGAAATTCATATGTGTAGTGCCCTATATCCATATAGTTGAAGCATTGAATATAGGAAGATTCTTTCCTTGTCTTTAAATTATGAGCATGGTGGCCTTTTTATATACACATCAAGAAAACTCCTTCTCCTCTTAATCATATACCAAGGTATTTCCTTCCACAATTATCACATGTAGAAAAATATATCTTGCCTTTATTCCCTTTATCCATGATTTTCTCTACCATCCTCTTCTTATTTTTCATCCCTTCAAAGACATGGTAGTCAGAGAAGTATGTAAAAACCTTCTTAACGCATGATAATATTTCCTCATTTGATTAGGATACTTGGGATAGAATCTTCCTTTGAAAGTATGGCTTAAGACTATTATAGATATGATACTTCTTACTCTTTGCATCATGTGCATTAGTGAAGTTCTCATTCCTTCTGTTATGCGCCATTTCTAATCAATTCCATATTATATATTAGCTCATAAAATTATGAACTATCTCTATATATAAACATGGTATAACAAATAACATAAATTTATGAATCATAAATCCTAAAACCATATACTTTGGTTACTTTGGGGGCATAAATCCTTCATAATTGTTTGTAATAAGATCATGAATTTACTAAAGCATATCCCCTGAGAGTGTCAAACCAAGAGTAAAGCAAGGCCAGTTTTCATGCACCAGTTACCATTCATGTCTAGATCAAAGCAGTTTTTTTGGGTTTTACACCAAGATACATCTGTGCCCAAGCAAGCTCTACTTGTTTGTATCCAGACATGGATTTATTTTATTGATAAACAACATAATATTTTCACTACCAAAATTCTAGGATATCCTTTTATTCTTATCCCCAAATTCTATCTTAGGGATTTTTTAGCTGATCTACTTTTTCTATATATATTTTCCATGTTTTCTACTAAACTTCCTTTGATACCAACTGTAATGCCTCATCCCCAAAATCCCGGTTTCGGTGCATTATTTTAATACATTTTAATGATTACAAGGAATCAAATCCTGAAGGATCGAGTAGTTTAGTAGTTTTGGAAAACCATATACATATATAGGTTTAACATTACAACTTGAAAATAAATACAACATATATGTTTTATTGGAAACATCCACCACTCCAAGATTATTCCTGCAAGTCAGTTATAATAAACTTCTTCATGTCCTAAGAAAATGAAACATAAGAAAGGGGTGATATTAGATGATCAGTAAGGGTAAGAAATACGACATAAGATATCATAAACATAAACATTATTCATGGTCAATAACTAAAAATGCTTGCCTTTTAAATATAAACTTGAACATTATATGCTGGAAATATGGGCTGAGTAAATATTTCTATAATAAAACATAATCATGGGTATTCTACTAGTCAAATAACCATATGAACTATGTTTTTATAGCTTCATAATGAGGTAGATTCATATTTTGGACACTCTAAAACATACCATTAAGGCCTAAACCAAGACATCTAAAAAATGATTAAGGCCTTGGAAAACCCCATATCTCAAAATGGGCAAGGCCTCAACCAAGTCCACGTCTATTTGTCTCATGAGACCTATTGATGCATCGAGAGGATATAGGGGGGCCCAACCATCACATAATAAGTCCAATTAATTCTTCATATGATAGGGGTGAACATAATTTACATATACATTCATATTTAAAATAACATATGAAATGTAAATAACTTTCCCCAATCATTGAACAAAAACACTAACCATTCAGAATAATATGGTGAATGGTATCAATATAGCACATCCATAGTCAAACTAATCAGAAACCATTAAAAAACATATTATAGAGGATATCATAATAGATAAACCTCAATAAATTATAGTATTAAATAAATTATATTCATATAGATGAAGATATTTTTAAATGAGACCACTAACAAATTCTTGAGGAAATAATCCTTAAACATTCCAAAGTGCCCCATACCACCTTGAAACATTCAAATCATATCCCCTTAAAATATCATGAGAATAAGGAGACTCTTTATATGATATAACCAAGTTTAGTAAAAACACCACATGCATGGAATGAGTGGTGAACAAGGCATATAATTTATAAATGTTAATGTGAGACAAGAAAAATCCTTTTATTTTTGAAACATGATTTATTTTGGAAAATCATTTGTATTTGACATGAAATCATATTGTAAACATGTATATCCTAGAAAATAAAATTTAAGGGCATTTAAATTATATTTTAGAGATAAATTATGTACCTATTAATTGAAATCACGTGAAAATATTTCTTAATAATATTTAGAAATAAAATATTTTAGTGAATTTTAAGGAAAGTATTAAAGAGAATTTTAAAGTGGAAAGGCATGTTTGTTTTCTCAAAACCAGAAATGAACCAAGATAATTTTTCAATATAAAATAATTGTTTTTATAAAAATAATGGTGGCTTAAAACATATTATGGTTTGAACTTTAAAATGGGTAATAATTCGAGAAGTTCCCTTGAATCAGGATTGTTTATCGGAATGAAATTTTGCATGATCCTCTTAAAACATGTAAATACCCATAAAATATATATGGATTTCGTTTGGTAAACATATAGAGAAAATTAAAACATAATTGTTTTTAATTAAATAACAATAACTAAAAATTTATTTGAGATAAGTATAGAATAAGAGTAACCCAGATGAAAATGGAGGTTCGGGTAGAAATCCCTTACCACTTTGTAACCAATCGATTAGTATGCCCCAAAATTAATAATCTTAAAATGATAAATTTAATACCATAAAAATAAATATATTCATGATATGAAACATCAATTAGAAGTATACATACACCATACATGTGTAATATTTGTGAATAATTAATGTCTCATAAAAATGGATGTGAGATGAGGAAACCATTACCTTAAGTCAGATAGTATTCTTCACTTGATCTTACTATCCTGGATAACCAAATTAAATTAATTAATTAATATTTATAAAACCTCTTATTTATGTAATTGATTTATTATAACCTTATTAGGTTCATTCATGGCCTTCTTTATATATTTATATATCCAATTTCATTGTTTGGGAGTGTTTTCTTCCTTGGTTTTCCTGATCTGTTTACTTATATTTATGTACGGATGAACATGTAGAATTAATATGGTTGTCCAGAATAGAAGTTGAATGTTATCTATAAAAAAATATAATAATATATTTTTAAAAAAATCATTTTGTTATTGTGAGTGAAGATGAATCATTATGTAAAACTTTTATGATAATTGGTTGGGTTAATTGGTGGTTTTTTATCACAAGAAACTCATTTTGATTTATAAATTAAAATCACATGTAAAAAAGATTCCAAAACCTTTAATAAGTTATAATATATATATTATAGTATTTTTCAACCATAGAAATGGTTTCATGACCATAATTGAATACGGTAATATAAATTGAAAATTCATCATCCTTGAATGTGATAAATTTACTCATCTCAGGTGGTGTTTTCATTTTTAGTGTAAAAGAATGGGAAAGGACAAATGATAATGAATTATTCCATTTTCACAACAAAATTTCAGTAAATTTAATGTAATGGAGTTATCATAACCTTTTTATTAAATTATTTTAGGAAAGAAAATATAAAATAAAGGAACTCAAAATAAAATAAAAGTTTAGAAATCCCTTACGAAAATTCGGCAGCCTAATGGCATCGCTTAAAAATTCATGAAATATTTTGATGAGAGAAAAGGGGAATCTTATAATTATTAAATAATATGGAAAGTAAGGGTGATATTAAATGACATATACCAACATAATATAATTGAAATTAAAAGATAATAACATAATAAGAGTGATTTAAAAAAGAGAGGGAGTTTGAGATGAAAATTCTGCAGCATTACGGCTATGCAACATGGTTTTAAAAAACATTAAAAAGAGAGGTGATAGGGGTCACCCATCCATAAAAGACTCATAAAATAGTAGTGGTATAAAATAAAATTTAAGCAAGAACATGATATCAAAACTTTAAATACATACCACATAAAAGAGAACTTGAAATAAAAGAAATGAAAAGAGGAATTTACCATTTTAAGTAATCATCTTTGAGAGCCTCTTTAGGAGAGAGGTTTTGGTATTTTTATGAGACCAAGGGCTACTGAAAATGGGGGAGGAGATTGGGAGGAGTTTTTAGAATAATCTATACAAGGCTCAATTATTTAGAGGATTGAAGAGAAGAGGGAGTGAGTGGGGGGTTTTATAGTGGAGGAGCGGAGTGAATTTTGAATATTTAATTAATTATTTAATTATTTATCTCAAGATAAGAAATAGTGTTTGATTATTGTGACCAAAAATAGTTATTAGTGCATTTTATTTCAAACCAATAGTCATTTAAATCTTCCATTACTCAATAATTATGAATAAATTCAATTATTTAGCAAATTTTGTAAATTATCGAATTTCACTATTCACCAAAAATTCAAGTATATCGGAAAAGATCCAAAAATTCACCCTAACCATTTTTCTAATTTTATAATTAAAAAATGAACTCCATTTTTTGAAAATAATTTTTTAAATATTTTTAATTTAATTTTTAAATTAAATCATTATTTATTCGAAAAAAAATGACATTAAAACTATAAATCGTTTTATAACACCTTGAAAAATTAATCAAGGTCCCATAAAATTATCTTATAACCGTATGAAAATAAAATAAAAATTTATTATTACATTTTTTGAAAATAAATATCCATTTTAAATTATTAAATTAATCATAAATTTTTAATTAAAATATTTATGAAATACAAAATACCAATACTTATACAATGATCGTTTTTTAACTTTTAATATGTATAAATTTTATTTATACATTCATGGGTGAAGTTTATATTTTTTGGCCGATTTATTATTCATTACTATTCATAAGGGTATGTTACTATTCATCAAAAATTAAGTTTGTCTTATCAGACTCTAAATATCTTACTTAACGCAACCGTGTATGCCAGTTTTTTGAATTTCAAATCACATAGGTGGAAAAATTATGTTTTCTTGGATAGGTTATAACAAAGTGGTGTTTTATAGAGACTCGGTTTTTCATACATTCTATATTAAATCTATTTTTAAATTATTGGGGTGTTACAAAAATGATGTGTTCTATATATATATTTGTTAAGGAAGTACATTCCAGACTCAACGCATGTGATCACCTTTGAAAAAATAGAATAATAACTTGATTTATCTTACTGTAAAGAGCCAATCCATATTTTGGACACTAGAGAACAATATTTTAGGAATCAGATGACATAGTTGATAAAGGTACTTTGGAAAAATCATAATATATAAGAGGTGATGTGGGAACCTAATAAAATTATGATGAATAAATAACCAAATCTATTCATGAGGTGACATTTTGGAAAATTTGAGGAAGAAATTTTTTTAAGGAGGGAAGAAAGTAACACCCCAAGTTTTTATGGTATGTCTCTTTTCAAATAAATTCAATCTCTTTGGTAGCTTGCATTGGAGACAACACCAAGTTCAAAAAAACAATGATCTATTATTATGTTACCATTACAACCAAGTCATTAAAAATGGTGATTAATAAGAGGAAAAACTATATTATTAGAAGTATATGGATCACACATTTATAAAATAAATTCATTGTTTATCAATAAAGAATCATTTGAAAGTAAAATAAATGTTTTTATGAAAAATTATTTTTGTTCATGCAATATATTTATATCATAATAAATTTAATTAGTCGCAATTGGTGAATTATTTTAATGACATTTACATATTATATATTCAATAAAATGTTTTAACATTAATTTAGAGTTTTTACTAGGTATATGATACGAATAAATTTAGTTTTATGCTTAAGAACTATATTTTTCTAAAAATGGTTTTTATCATGTTTTTTGAAATTATTTTAAAATTAATTTATGAAACTTATAAAAATTGAATCATAAAAAATGTATTAAATATTTAAAATCAAGAGGTTTTAATTTTTTAAATAGGTCCCTTTTATTTTTTGTTAATATTAATAGTAACTATGGTAAAATTTATAAACTTAGTAAAGGGTAAATTGGGTTAATCTAGGTTACAAATAAGTGATATGGTCATAATATTTCATATTATTTGTTATTTGATGAAAATAATTATATCATTATCATATTAGGCTCTAAATTTATATGTTTTATGGACATTTGTCTAAAACAATGACCAATATAATATTTAAATAAAAAAAAGTTACAAAATGTCACTCTCTTAGTTTTAAATATTTATTATGTGTCCACATAAGGAAAAAGAAAGTTATTAATGAATATAATTGTAATTTTTTTGAAAAATGATATTATATTTATGATTATAATTTATTTATAATTTTTAGTAATTATATAATTACCTTTAATTCTTTCCCAATGCTAATACAATATTTATTCAATTAATAGAAAACTAAAATAAATGATATTAAAAATATTAAAAGTGATATAATTTGAGTTATTTATAGTATTACACAACTTTTTTAGATTAATATGACATATTAGTGATGTTTAAAGGAATTATATTCTAAATAAAAGTTTTTATTAATGTATTTGAAGTCAAATTAAATAAATAATGTAAAAATTGACATTAATGATAATTTATAAAAATAATATTCTATTAAATTATTTAAAAATAACTAAAATCTTGAAAGGGGAAAAGGGGGTAATATGAGGTCTAAAATTTCATCACATTCCCATTTATGATTCAATAGTTAATTTGTATATAAAATTATAATTCTTTAAGAGTGAAAAATATGTTACTATGGTTAATATAAAAATAGGCTAACTAAGGTGTTAAACCAGAAGATAAGGTTTAAAACACCACAAAAACATGTACAAATTTTATTTTTTTATGATATTTCATCCATATAATAACATATTTTTTAATATCTATCCATTTTGTTCCATTTTGGATATATAATGACTTTATTATAATTTAACCTTAAGAAATTCCAAAAGATCCCTCACCTAAATTATAAAAGGACACCCATTTATTCACTTCTTTACACCACTTTGAGATACATATATTAAATAAACCTACCTATTTCTCTTCTAAAAATACTTATACATGTTTTTTAGTCTTTTTTATCTCTAAAAGACAAAATCTAAGTTACTTAAGAAAGGATCTAATTGAGGTCTCCCGAAGAAGAGGTAATTATCTTACCCGACCTCTTTTAATTTATATATTCTTTGGCATATTCTAAACCTCTATAATTTATCATAAAATAATAAATTATGCATCCACAATATACTTAAACTTTATTATGATTATTAAACCACCATTACCCACCCTCTTTCCCATAAAATGAGAAGTGAAAGTATCGCTCATGCGTACGTAGAGCTTATCATCTCCACATAGTGATACAATTCATTTTTCATCGCTATCTTTTATGGATCGGTACTATGATGGGTTAAATATTTTTATATTATATTTATTAAATTATTATACATATATAATTATAATATAATATCTACCTTCTTACCTTCCAATTTTTTTAGAAATGATAATGTCGCTCGTGCATATGTGTGGACTACCACCTCTATGAAGCGATGTGATTTGTCCTTCATTTATATTTTACTTGTATTGTAATTTGGATGGATTTTATGAATAAATATAATATTTATGATATAATAATTAATCTTTAAAGGTTAATTTTTATTTATTTATCTTTCGTTTCATCCATCAAAAAGTGAAAATAATGTACATGTGTACGTATGGATTACCCTCTCCATGAACAATATAATTTATTTTTTATCTCTAACTTTTATGGATTACTATAAATATATATATATAATGAACATATATTATATTTATATTATTATTAAAAAAATTTAGATGATTTAACCTTGATAAAATTATAAATACCAAAACCATCTAACTAAAACATAAATGAAAAATAAACGACTTATTACCTAAAATTGAGATTTTTAACAAAAAATTATTAATAAACGGGTGATAAAAGATTATATGTCATAAATGGTATGATATATATGATTATGGTTCTATAATAGATGATTAATAAATATATATTTATTATAAAGGAGGTTCAAACATGTACAAAGGAAATCAAACCTAAGGTATGAGTTTATTTCACAATCTCATCAATATTCAGAATTGTTCATATTTTTGTCCCTACTAAGGGATTATTTTTATTTCATATACATATTTTACTTAAAATATTTCAAATAATATTTATATTACTCTTAAATTATTTATTAATTTTATTTTTACCTATTTTTTACTTTTTAAAAAATGGTTTCAAAAGAATATTCTTGTCGTTTTTTGAATGAGGTACTTTTTAACCTTTTTAAAACAGTGTGAAAAGAATGTTTTTTAACTTATGTTGTATGAACTAATTTTCCCACCATCATGACTAATATTTTCTTTGAATATTTATTTACAAGTTTAAAATTTTCTTTTTAAAGAAAAATTTTCCTTCATGTTACAATGTTTTAAAAATAAGAGATTTCAAAGTGAAAAGGGTATTTTCCTCAACAAAATTCTAATGATATTTTTAAATTATTTTCATCTATTTTGACATCCTCTGGTTAATATTGTGCTTTTAATAATTTCATTCTCTTATAATACCATCTAACATACTAAAATTGATATTTTATGATCAGTTTGACAAAGGATGTACTATTTTGACACCATTTCTCTATATTACCCTGGATGGTTTATGATTATGTTTGCTCATTATGGTAATTATTAATATTTAAAATACTAGTTTCAATATGACTATTTATATTTATTATGTTTAACCCATTTCATATAAGGAATTCATTATACTTATTAAGTGATTGGTGGGGCCCACTATAGCCCCTCGATTCATTGGTAGGTCTCATGAGACAAACTAGTTTGGGTATTGGCTAAGGTCTTACCCATTTATATAAGATATATTGGCACGAGGCCTTAATGGTGTGTTTATGATGTTCAAAATTATAAATTTCCTTATTATGAGATTAGTTATTTGATGTTCATGTGATTATTTTATTATTTATGATATCCATGGATAAGTTTCAAGATCATGTTTTTATTTATATGGAATTATTTTATAATTGTTTATTCCTGAAATATTAGTCTTCATGATTATGTTATTGATTAAATGAAATTTGCTTACCTTTACGTATTTTTTATACCTTATTTATTCATATTAGCTTCCTTAGTATGCATACCCTTACAGAGCATCAGATATCACCCCTTTCTTATGTTTCTTTTCCCCAGGATTTCAGAAAGTATATTATGATTGATATGCAGAGATATATCAAAGAGAATAATGGTGCACTCAAAGAAAATACTATGTTGTGTTGTATTTTCAAATGTAATGTAATATTCTAATATTCATATAGTTTTCTAATACTACTAAACCATTTGGTCCTTTGGGATGTGATTTCTTGTATCCATTTCCAATACAATAAAGTAACCCCTAACTCTGGTCTACTGGAGTTGGGGTCTTTACACCCTATATGGAACTGTGAGCTATTAGAGGGAGGAGAATGATGATTCTTTTCTAAGTATCATTATGGTACTATTGTAACATGGATATATTTTTATCCTTTTATCTGAGATAGAGTTTTATGATGGATGTTGTTCTTATTTGTGGGGAAGCACAACCATGTTTGAGTTTGTGTCAAGGCCCTTTGGATTTGTATGGTGTTCTTCTAGTTATATTTTTTGATAAAAAAAATTTGAGCTCACAGGTTCAAGTGGAGACTCCAGAGAAAGGGAATTTGAGTGATGGTTATGATTTCCATCAACAACACTTATATTAGAGTCACTCGAGTAAGTATTGGTATATTGGGAATTCTTAGTAGAGATACACCCTGTCTACAAGAGCAAGATAAATTTTCACAAGAAGAAAACAATAATAATGTTGTGGATAAACCTTCATATTATTGTGGATAAAAAACCCTACTGATTTACAATGAATTATTTAGGACTGGGTGGTGAGAAGGTATTTGGATACACATTACACATTGAATCTCTCCCCTAATTCACTACCTTCGAAGAGTCCTTGTTCAGCAAAGAGTGTTACTTATCTGATATGTGGGATGATATGCATAGAGGAAACCCATGATCGGGAAATAATAAGTGTAGAATGGTGCATGAATTGTTTCCATTCTACATGAACCCCCATGATGGTCAACATGAAATGAGTTGTTCATCCAATTCTATATGACTAGGAGTTTTGGATTCTAGTGGAACCTCGGTTCATACTTTAGTTAACTAGAGAACTTCCACTAATAGTGACCATACTTCACTCACCACTTCTAGTGAAGTAAGGTCTTTCTTGATGGAGAAATATGTCTCCTTATAGATTCTTCCATAGTAGAGAAGAATTTTGGTAGTAACCACCTTATCATTGATTAGTTAACCACTACAAGTATCGTGAGGTGTTGGTGATTGTGTAGTAGATATGGGTTTTATCACAAAAATAACTGATATTATACCCCTTAGGAGTGGTGAGTATGTTCAAAACTTTAGACATTAATACCAACTATCCATCAGTTGGTGGGTGAATCATCATATGCTATGAATGTTGAGGATAAATTTACTTCTTATTATATTGAGGAATTCACTTATGATTTTGAAGGTATAGAAACCCTAACTCAAGTACACTAGATCTAGTAACTTCTTTATTGTATTAGTAAAAGATACAATGTATATAACCACATTGGATCGATCATTTTAGTAGTCTTGAAGAACCATATACATACATTATTTCCATATTACATTGAAAATATAAAATAAATATCATAAGAAACATTCTCTCGTCCCTAATATTATTCATAATATCCTTGTTTATACCCTGAGGAAATGAAAACAAATAAATATTGAGTCAAGATTCTTAGTAAGGGTTATGTACAGTGGAATATATCATGATTAAATAAGACATAATCAATATGTTAAGGAATATAATTGAAAATAGATTCCATTTAATCAATAACATGAGCATAAAATGTGTCCATAGTTAATATCAATGCAGTAATATCATGGATAGTAGTGACTAAATTATCAATGATGGAAATGGTTAATGTTATATTTCATGATCTCAAATATCATGATATCATTACCATCAAGGTCTTTATCCAAGACAGTTTAATCAATGGGTAGGCATACACTAAAAACCCATTTAATAAGGCTAAAAAACTGGTTTTTCTTACGATACCTATCGATGCATCGAGGGGATGTCTATAATCGAGAACCACCCATAACTGCATTTCCAATGTATTAATCATATATTTATTGATCAATTTAATTCATAGAAAATACGAATTATCAACAAATATCCATATTGAGTAAAGAATACAAAATATTAATATTTCCCTAGTAAATCAAATAAATTTCATAGTAAAACACCATATATAGAAATGTTATATGGTTTATGAAATAATCATATCCATGATACAAATAATATATATATTTAAGATAAATTTAATGTATAAAGATTAAAGATAAAGTTAATGACCATAAAATTAATAAGACATAAAAGATGGTTATCAATTCATCAGAAATATAGGTTTTGTAATAAAATTATATCCTTTATAGAAATAAAGAAAATGGAATTGAAACATTTAAAATATAAATTCATTAAAAAAATTCTTTTTAAAACCATTGAAAACTTGTAGAATAATATTAACAACATAAAATTATTATGGCTACAACAAAATCCATTAATGCAGTATACATTAAAAAGAAACATTCCTTTTGACTTTTTGTAAAGAAAGTAAAAAATGACCCTTTCAAGAAAAATAAGAAATATTCCTTTCAAACATTATAAAAATACAAGTATAATATAAAATTTCCTTAATAAATAATTTTATTAAATAAAAAAATTGTAAAACATTTTTGAAAAATATGGATATAGAAGAAAAATATATCCGATCAAAATAATAATAAGACCACCTTTTATTTTAAACATTTCATTTCTTGATTAAAGTTAAAAAGAGATGAAAATTTGGAAGAAAATATTTAAAATCATTAAATATCTAGAGTATAATAAAATATATGTATTTTATGAAGGATTTATTAAAATATTTCTTCAATGAGAATAAGAGAAATCCCAAAATATGAGATTGTAAAATAAAGTCTTACCTCTTTGGTAACATTTAAATTGTAATACCTTGAAAGAGTTTACATGAATTGAAAACATAATCATCATTAATAAATATATAATAATTTTAAATACATAAAAGGTTAAGTATATACACAACATAGAAATAAATAGGCGCATAATACAAAAAATGACTCAATGGAGTGGAAATTGAGAGGAAATCCCATACTTTAATCTCGACTTACCTCGTAAGTGATTTTAACCTCCTATATAATAAATTTAAATTATTATAATTATATACCAGAACCATATACACATATATAATACCATATGTGATCTATTAATAATATCTTATCACCCATTTTTTAATAATATTTTATTATTATCACTATTTCGGGTGTTAACTGATTTTTTTCATGTGAAATTTGGTTCCGTAGTTCCATTACTTGTACTTTGATTACAGTCCTATCATATATAGAATGTTAATAATGATATAAATATCATATATATTCATTATATATTTATTTATTTATTTATTTATTCATACAAGGTATAAATAGAAAAATGAATTATATCGTTCATGGAGACGGTAGGTCGTACGCACACATGAACACAGTTTTCACTTTTCGATGGATAAAATAAAGAAATATAAAAAATAATTCACCTTTATAGAATTATTATTATATCATATATATTAATTAAATAAACCCTTATTACCATCTATTCAAAAATGATACAAAAATCAAATCACATCACTTCATGGATGTGATACTTCACACGTACGAACGAGTGACGTTATCATTTTCCATTAGATTGGATGGTAAGAAGGTAAATGATATAATATATTTAAATAACCATAATTATTTAATAAATATTATATATATTTATTAGTTATATATTTCTAATCATCCAAATAAAGTGGTCGTAAAAAACGAATTACACTGCTAAGTGGAGATGGTAAGTCGTATGTATGGACGAGCGATGATTTCACTTTTTAAAGGATGTAAAATATATGTAAAATGGTTGTAATATAATAATAATAACATATAAGTTTATTTATTATGTTTAAAATAGATTTATATTAAGTATAAAAATAAATAAACATGAAAGAGTTGGTAAAGACGATTACCTCTTCTTCGGTAGACTTTCTTTAGATCCATCCTTAAGGACCCTTTGAATGGTCTTTTAAGAATACCAAAACCTCCACTTCATGGACATAGAATTTTATAATATAATTGGTCTGGTATATTCTGAGATATTTTTATCAAGAAAATGTAAAAAAATAGATAATGAGTTTCCTTTTATAAGTGAAGGGATAGACAATCTTGTAATTTTTCAAAAGATTAAAATATAATAAAGTCACATTCCTAGAAAAGTGGTTCCAAAATTAAATGGATTATAAGATAAGGAATATATGGTCTTAATATAATCATTTAATGAAATTTTGTCAGTTTTAGATATCATTTTAAACCTTATCTTTTTTATTGACCGCTTCATTAACCATTTTTAACCTTAACCTTAGTAACAACTATTTCAATATTAAAGGGTCATAATTTTAATTATAAGGTGAAAATTGGATAATAAATGTAAAATAGATGAAAATTTAGACTATATATTATCCTCCTTGTCCTATTTCACATTTTTTATGATTTTTAAATAATTTAATAAAATATTATTTTCATAAAATATCATTAATATCATTTTTGACACTATTCATTTAATTTGACTTCAATGACATAAATAAAAATATGGAATCATAATAAAAACATTTAAAACATCTTAAATATTTAATATATATCTATAAAATTAATGGGTGAATATAAATCCCCAAAAAAATATTACTTTTTTATTTTTTTAAATCATTTACATGTTTTTACTACTGCTTGCATGCCCACTATGTTGGTGTTGTGTATGCCTTTAAGGTAATTATTTCATATCTAAAAATAAAAAAATAACGTGATAAAAAATCAATTAATATTTAAAATAAACAATTATAATCAAAATTATCCTCTTTTTATACTTGTATAAAAAAATAGAGATATTAAAGTCAAGAGAGTGATATTTTGAAATTTTCTTTACTTAAAATAATATAAATGTCATTATCAAAGGAAAATGGAATAAAAATTTGATATATTTAAATTTATTTTGGATATGTTCTAATTAATATCATACAATGAAATAAATACAAGTTTTTGACAAATTTTTAATGACTTATTACATTATTTTTAACCTTAATTACATAATTTATCCTTTACTAAGGTGATAAAATTTACCACAATTACTATTCATAATACCTAAAAATAAAAGGGAACTATTTAATAAATTAGAACCTAATGATTCTAAATATGGAATCTATTTTATCAAATTCAATTCCTATAATCTCTATAAATGGTAAAAAAATGTTTAAAAATAAACCCATAAAATGCCACAAAAAACTATTTTTAAGAAAATTCTGTTTTTAAGCCTAAAATTGACTTATATAAAAATCATGTAAAATGATGATAATAATGTAAATAAAATGTATCTTATATAACTTTAATACCAAATAAAAATATAATTATACTTTTAAATTACTTGATTTTAAGAAAAGAAATGATAGTTTTTCAAAAAAAAAATTATTTTTCACTATTCCTTGAAAAATAAATCCTTTTAGTAAAATCCTAAAAATTAAACTTAGACTAATAATTAAATTATTAAAAAAATAATATAATTATCACATTATAATATTTCAATATTGTTTTCATAGTTCTTTTTCACTTGGTCTTGTGTGTAAAGTAAGCTATAAAAACTAAATTTATTTAAATAGAAATATATCATAAAATATTAGTGTATTAAATTCTACCCCCTTATAAGAATTTAACCCTATAAATTATATTATTCAATAAAAAAAATGAGGATACTTATTCTTCATCACATCCTCTGGTTCCCATATAGTTTCCTCAAATTTATGGTTTTGCCACAATTTTTTTTACTATATGATTGGTCTTATTTCATAGCACTTTCTCTCTATGATCCACAATTTTCATTGGTTTTTCCTCATAAGACAGATCTAGCTTCAGTGGTATTACCTCTAAGTTTAGTACATTTGAAGGATTAGATATTTACTTCCTTAAGATAGATACATGGAACACATCATGAACTTGAGAGATATTTGGTGAAAATGCTAAACGATAAGCTGCCATCAGGATATGATCAAGAATTCAAAAGGGGTCAATATATCTAGGGTTTATCTTTCCCTTATTTCCAAATTTCATAACCTTTTTCCAAGGAGAAATTTATAGGCCCTAATGGCCCAAAGGCCTCTTTTTTTATTGATTTTTGATAATCCCCTTTCAAGGGATGAGGGGGATCCCTTATCAACTTTGATCCAACCTCAGATGATATTGAATTCATCAAACCTTATATTATATTTAATCATACTGATTAGGTCCAAATAGCTTTCTTTCTCTAAATTCATCCCAACACATTGGAGTTCTCCACATCCTTCCATTAGGGATTCGTAACGATCCATCTGAATTCTCGAGTGAAAGTTATTGTTATAAGAAAACTCTACCAAAGAAAGGTGTTTATCCCAATAACCTTTGAAATCCATAGATTAAGATCTTCACATGTATTATATATTTTGAATATTCCTCTAATACTAAATACCTATCCAAGTATAATAAGGAGTACTGAAACTGAACTCTGTATGTAGATCTTACTGAAGACTTCTCTAGAACTTCTAAGTAAACCTCAAATCTTGATCAGATATGATTGAGAGTGATACTACATGAAATCTCACAAATTCCTTAATTTATAGATAATTAATCTATTCAAGATAGAAATCCTATATAATAGATATAAAATTCACTAATTTCATAAGGTGATCGATTAAAACCCAAATAACATTATGCTCATTAAATTTTTTGGTGAGTCTAATAACTAAATCCATGGTAATGTTTTCCTATTTACATTATGGTATGGTTAATGGTTATAAATTCCCCTTAAAATTATTTCTATGAGCCTTAACATGTTTAGACACTAGTAATAGAGATACAAACTCTAAAATATCCCTTTTCATGTTATCCCACCAGAAATTATGTTTTAGATTTATATACATTTTCATACTTCTAGAATGAATAGTGAATGATAAACTATGAGAATTATATAAAAAATCCTTAAACTATGTTATTGATGGAACACATACTTGATTTCTAGAACTTATCATTCCATCACGATCACGGTCATGGTTGAACTCAAGAACATTCCTCACCTTCTTTTATAATTCCAAATCTTCCTTCTATGACTTCTTAATCCTATCATGGATGGATGGTTGAACATTCATCTGAGAAAGAAAATATTTGTCTCATTTTCTTAGTATTTCAAGATCCTTTTTATGAAAAACTATAAATATTGGATCACACTCAATCCCCTTCATGTAAAAACTATCATGGTCTTTTCAAATCAGAGCATCATTCACTTTATTTACTTTCTCAAGGTGGTAATGTGTTGAATAATCATAATCTTTGATCAACTACAACCATATTCTCTAGAATATATTCAACTCTTTATTTTTAAATATATAATTCAATATTTTATGATCAATATATATATTTCACATTTCACCATAAAACTAATTTCTCCATATCATCAATGAAAAAAATTACCAATACCAACTCTAAATCATGAGTTAAGTAATTCAACACATGAATTTTCAATTGGTGGGAGGCATAACCTATCACCATATCATACTACATGAGGATGAATATCATTCCCTTCTTTGATGCATCACCATATATCATAAACCCTTATCCACTACATGGTATTGTAAGCACAATACCACTGACTAACCTTGTAACATTCAGATTTAAGGTAGACTCTTTTTCTTGATTAAGAGTGTGTTTTAGGTTAGATGGCATTGGAGTTAGTTTGGGAACTTTCTATAGGTCCATTGGATGGTGTTGGCTGTAGGGCTGATTCGCATCATGAATTTGGTTCATGTCTTGAATCTAGTATCTGGATAAATTCATGAAACCATTTTAGAGCATGAAAAATTTACAGGTCATGAAACATGTTCACGTCATGAAATAGTCGGTTTGTTTTTTTAATCTAAGGTGATGCCTTTTTTAGAATATATGGAACTCATGGGATCCACATTGTGAATCTATATTTCATGTCATGAATCATGCACAACTTGTAGGTATTTATCACACTGTAAGAATAACCCCTTCATTATTCATTATGAGGCATCCTCCCTCAAACCCTAAGTGATTCTAGATTCCATATTATAAGGCCCTGTCCATAAACATTACATAATCTTGAGTTAAGTCAATAATCTGACATTGACGATCTTTTCAGGTTTAGAGTTTTAGAGAATTGGTCCATAACTATTATATTACATCTCAAAATTACAAAGTGGACACTTCTTCTCTATCCAAATTTTATTACAAAAATAAAACTCCTTAAAATAAAACAAGAATTATTTTCTTGATATAAATCATCTTGAATACTTCCTTTCTCTTACTCTACCTTATACCCTATGAAAAACATTTCAAAAACTTGGTATGAGCATAAAAATATCAGTAAGGGTTATAAAATAAGGAAAGAAAACATTAGTCCATCAATACATACAAATCAATGAAATCATAATTTTCAATCATAAAACATAATATCTTTATCATACGTCATGAAATTTTAGGATTTATTAATAACAAATAGAAATCATAAATCATAATGGTAACTTGTGGCATCCATATCATACTTACATTGTAGCTTTCACAGCTACAAAGGGAGTGATGTTTGAAATACCCATACCAGTATATTCCCTAAATCTATTAGGTGAAACATTAAAATTTACCTTAGTAAATTTACCAAATTAATTGTAGAACTATCTCGGGATCACCCGCCATCGTTTTATCATAGAACTACCCGTATATGTACATAATTCCCAAGAACCATAGCATTTTCATAACATATAAAATAGTCATAAAGGAAAGATAACATTTCCACATTGCAATCATAATATATCATTTCAATATATTGACATAATCAATCCATTCTCAAAACTATTTTCAATAACAAAATACGTAAATGGGGTAAATGGTATTTATTTTTCTTTTAAATACATTACGGCTTGATAAAGAATCCAAATATCAAATAATGATCGTGGCAGCGTAAAGGTCGTTGTCATCGCATACGTTAAAAAGAAACATTCTTCTTTTCTCTTAGTAAAATGCTTCATATAAAAAGATTACCTTTCAATTAATTTAAATTTAAAATGATTTTATACAAAATATAAAATAATGTCATGTATAAATCAAAATATGTCTCAATGAAAGGAGATTGAGACAAGGTCCCTTACCTTGAGTCTGACTTGTCATGTATATTCCTTGTTCTTCCTGAATAATAAACATAAGATAATTTCTACTTTCTTCAGAACCTTTTACAAGTTTATTATTCTTTTTATATCACTTATTACCACATTATAAACATTACATAATTATTTAAGTTTATATCGGTCATTTTGTCGATATTCGGTACTTAAGTCAAAAATGAACTTGTTATAATTACAAATTGTCCATGTGGTCAAAATTACATTATCTCCAGAATGATATTAATTATTCAAATATCATATATATATATTATATATATGTATTTATAATAGTACATAACATTTGGAGATAATAAATGAAATTCACCATTCATGGATACAGTAATCCATACGTACGCATGAACGCTACTTTCATTTATTTTTCATATATAAAGGAATGAAAACTAAATGATACATTTGGTATATTATAATTATAGTATAATATAATATTTTATATATGTTACATAAGGTAATTAAATCCATCCTTTATACGTTCCATGTATGGAATAAACAAGTCATATCACTTTGAGGGGGCGGTAGTCCGCACTTCCTCAAATGAAATTACTGTATTTACACAATATGGAAAGCATAAAGGTATAATTTAAATAAAAAACAGAAGCATATTGAAAAAATAAATATTATATATATCATATATAAATATATTTCCATCATAATGGTCACTGTGAGAGGTGGTAGTTGAAAATTGAACAATCATCATTTCATGAGGTTATAGTTCGTCGTACACAGAAACAATATGTTTGTATCCATTAGATGGAGGTGTGTGCAAGTGTAGTTTGAATCCTTCTCATAAAAAATCCTATTATATTGAGGATAACGGTTTTTTTATGTAATAAAATAATATGAATATATTAGGGAGTGGAGAAGGAAATTAAATGGAATGAATTTGAGTGAAGATGTTACCTCTAAATTGGCTAACTTCGTTTGATTTGAGACAAAAGGTTTATTGAATTTCCTTCTACACAAGGTAAGGATTATAGAAGGTTGGTAGGGATATTGGTTGTTTATTAGAGTATAGTTTGGATGATCCAAGGGGCTTGAGAGGTGTTAGTAAGGGTTAGAGGTGATGCCCTTTTATAAGAGGGAGGAGGGGTACTTTAGGAAGATCTTGAAATATTATTTTATTATAAACTGAATTTCGATTTAAAAAGGACCACTACTCGTTAAATTAAAAGATAATATGATTATTTCTCAATATGATCTCATCTAATATGTTTTATACAAGTTTTGATCCAAAATTTAACCTTATTTTTTAGCTTAAACCCTTAGTTAACAAATTTAACTATTACCATGTCTTCTTGTATATTCATACTATATGGTTAATATAGTGACTATAAAATTTCAATATAACCTAAAGTGGTTCATTAATTACATTTTAAAGATTATAGAAGTCATTTGGACAAATGTTATATTTTTTGTCCTATTATATCATTTAATAAAATAGTATTTTTTATTAAAACTCATTTATGTCAATTTTTATACTATCCATATCATGACTTTTTTGAAAATCCATAACAAATTGATTATTTCAAAAAAATTAATTAATTAAAATATAAAAAGTAATAATAATCCATAAAATTCTAGTATGGCATAAAAAGTTTCAAAATAAATTTATTTTAATATTTATAATCTCATTTATTTAAATCATTCATTAATAAGGTAATCACTACATCATCATTGTGTCATAAATATATTTATATATTTGATGTCTAAAAATTATAAATAAAATACCATGATATATGAAATATTTTTATCTTTATAATTATTATTTATATTATAATATATCACTTATATAACCCCATGTAAAAATTGTTTTAGTAAAAAATACATGTTTATGTTATATTTTTCTTAACTTTAAATTAATTCTTATAAAATGTCATTATCACATCAAAGTGGCTTCATGAGGTCCCAAAATTTACCCAAGGATGACCATGGTTGTAAATATCTCATAAAATAATATTAGGACATGTGTTAGTGTATTTTAATATTATTATAATAATATTTTTTACACTTATTTACCAGATTTACCCTTTAACCATGGTAAATATAATAATTACTGAAGTCACTATTCATAATGTCTAAAAATAAAAGGTACATATTTAAAAAATTTGTACCTCTTGATTAAAAATATGGAATCCATTTTTCCATATTCAAAACACATAAGTTTCAGAAATTAATTTAAAATTAATTCTCATTGTCAAAACCAAAAGGCGTGTTTTTAAGAAGTAAAAACTACCAAAAGATTGACATGTTTTTATGTCCAATTTCAAAGTGAAATTACTTATAATGAAAAAAATTGGATTAAATGATAAAAATATAATCCAATTAAACTTTAAAACCAATTAGAAGTATAATCTAACTATATAAATAAATTAGATGAAAAGGCAGTTTTGACTTAAAATGCTGTATTTTCATTATTAATTAAAAAATGAATTTTATCAGATTATAACCAGAAATTTATCCAAAATAAATTTTGATGTCGTGATTATATAGAAGAAGTTTATTTTTTAAAATATAAAATATAAAAGTGAAAATAACTATATTTAAAAGGGGTTCACCATCAAAGGGCAGTAAACCGACCTTTTAGAAATATTAGAGTATTTAATGGTTAAAATCGGATTCATCCTTTTTTAAGCCTCTGAAATTTATCGGATAAATGTTAAGACATTTAACAAACATGTATAATCATATTGTTGTTATTTTTTTCATTCCTTTCGATACAACGTCTAGGCGCTAACTACCATTTAAAATAATAATATTATTATATTATTTTTTCGGTATAACTCAAAGTTGTGTGCAACATAAGATTTCAAAGAAACCCGTTGTTATGTTTTGATTATGCTATCATAAAAATTTTCCCCTTTAATGTAAAAATAATATCTTATTCATAAGTATTAATAGAAATGAAAATGTATTATTCTATAAATACTCGGGTTGTAATATCATTCCCCCTTTTGGGAATTATGTCCCCGTAATTTTATTCACTTATCAAATAAGTGGGGGTATTTATCCCTCATATCATTTTTAGATTTCGATGTTGCCTCTTCAACCATATGGTGTTTCCACAAAACCTTTACCTAATAAATTACCTTATTCCACAACACTTTCTCTCTTCAGTCAAGAATCTGTATTGGTTGTTCCTCATAAGAAATATTCTCTTTCAACTAAACTACCTCTAGACTCAAAACATGAGATGGATATGGCTTATACTTTCTCAACATTGAAACATAAACAACATTATGTACCTAGGATAAACTTGGAGGTAAATCCACTCTGTAGGCAACTGATCCAACTTTATCCAGGATTTCATTGGGTCCAATGAACCTAAGACTCAGCTTTCCTTTCTTACCAAAACGAATAACATTTTTAAATAGAGAAACTTTGAGAAAGACATGATCACCTACCTTAAAATTATGATCCTTACTATGGTTATATGCATAATTTTTTTGCCTTCTCTGAGATGTTATCATGTGCTTTTGAATCAACTAAACTTTTTTCTGTCATCTATTCTACCAATTATATTCTCATCAACTTCTGTTAACCTACTTCATCCAAAAAAGCTGGAGTTAGACACCACTTTCCTTATAATGCCTCAAATGGTTCTATCTGTATACTAGAATGAAAACTGTTATTATAATAAAACTCAACCAAAGAAAGATTTTGGTACCAAATTCCCTGGTAATCCATTGAACAAGAACATAGCATATCTTCCAAGGTCTGAATTGTTCGTTCTGATTGTCCATCTGATTGTGGATGAAAAGTTGTACTAAAATCTAATTCAGAACCAAATGACTTTTGAAGGCCCTTCCAAAAGTTAAAAGTGAACCTAGGATCACGATCAAATAAAATAGATGGGGGAACTCCATGTAACCAGATTATCTCTTTAATATACAATCAAGAAAGTTGATCTAGAGATAGAGTATCTATAATAGGAAGAAAATGAGCATATTTAGTCATTCAATCAACAATAACCCAAAATTCATTGTTACCTCGAGAAGTCTTTGATAATCCCACTATGAAATCCATGGACACATTTTCTCATTTCCACTCTGGCATTGTAAAAGGCTGAAGCATCCCTTTCGGTAACTTCTATTATTCTTTAACTTGTTGGAAAGATAAACACTTCACAGTAAAGTCGGCAATATCTCTTTTTATTTCATCCCACCAGTAATACTCCCAAAGATCTATGTACATTTTAGTACTACTAGGATGAATTGAAAACAGATAACTATAAGCTTCACATAATAACTCTTTATTAAAATATGAATCACAAGGAACACCTAACCTCCTTCCAAACCTCAAAACACAATCTTTATCATTATTAAATTCAGGTAACCTACCCTTCTAAACCAATTCTACATTTTTATACCACTCACTATCTTATTTTTATGCTTGCTTTATTCTGTCTTCTAGAGATTATTTCACTAACACCTGAAACAAACTAGAGGGGTCTACTACACCAACAACTTCTATGCCAAAGTTCATAAAATTGTTAATCAAATGATCTTTTTCCCAACATAACATGGTTAATATAGAATTACTTTTTCGACTCAAAGCATCAACCAATTTATTTTCTTTTCATGGATGGTAATGAATCATGAAATCCTAATCCTTTATTAATCCTAACTATCTCCTCTATCTCATTTTTAATTCTTTATGAGTGAATATATACTTCAAAATTTTTTGATCAGTATATATTTCAAACTTTACGCCATACAAATGATGCCACCAAATTTTTAAAGAAAAAACTACAGTAGCTAATTCCAAATCATGTGTAGGGTAATTTAACTCGTGAGGTTTCAACTGACTTAAAGCATAAGAAATTACCTGATCATTCTATATTAGGACATAACCAACTCCTTTCTACAAATCATAACTTTAGATAATAAACTCACCATTTCTGTAAGGTAATTTCAATACTGGAGAATTTTCCAGTCTTCTTTTCAATTCCTGAAAACAATCATCACATTATTTTGTCCAGATAAATTTAACACCTTTTTAAGTTAACTTAGTCAGTGGGATAGATAACCGTGAAGAATTTTCAACAAACCTTTAGTAACAACCTGCGAATCCAAGAAAACTATGAATCTATGTGATATTGGTAGGTCTTGGACACTCTTCAACAACTTTTTTTAGAAGGGTCAATAGTTATATCATCTTTAGAAACAATATGACCAATGAATGAAATTTACTGCAACCAAAAATCACACTTTCAGAATTTCCCATACAATTTATTTTATTTTAAGGTTTTCAAGAAAAACCTTGAATGATTTTCACGCTCCTCTTTTCTTTTAGAATATACTGAAATATCATTAATGAACACAACCACAAACTTATCCAAGAACTCACAGAAAATTAAATTCATAAGATCTATGAATACATTAGGTTCATTGGTTAACCCAAAAGGAGTAACTAAAAATTAATAATGGTCATATATAGTATGAAATGTGGTCTTTTGAATTTATGCTTCCTTTAATTTCAACTAATGGTACCCCAACCTTAAGTCAATCTTTGAAAAATACTGAGCTCCCAGGAGCTGATCAAACAAATCATCGATATGAGGCAAAATATACTTTTTATTAACAATGATATTATTCAATGCTCTATAATCAATGAAAATTCTCATTGAAACATCATTATTTTTAACAAACAAGACTGGAGCACCCCACAATGATTTGATAGGTTGAATGAAACCTTTATCTAATAACTCTTGAAATTGTTTCTTTAAATCTAAAAGTTCAATTTGAGCAATTCGATTAGGCAGTTTTGAAATTGGCTTAGCATCAAGAACCAAGTCAGTAGTAAATTCAACTTCTAGATCAGGTATTATACTAGAAAACTCATCAGGAAAAACATAAATATACTCATTTTCCACTAGCACATAATTAATATAAAAAGTTACTTTGTTTTAAATAATATGTTCAAGGTAACATTAATTTCCATCATTTACTGGTTTCTCAGCTTCCTAACATGTTATCAAAAGTAAGGGTTCATTCTTGTACACAAACTAAAATTATTTCTAAAAAGAAACCTCTTTATCTCTGCATTCAATCTTAGCATGATAAATGGAAATCCAATCCATACCCCAAATAACATCAAACACTACTAGAGACAAAATAATAAGGTTTGTAGGTAGGTTTTTTCCACACACAAGGAAAGGAAGGTTCTTATAATTTATTTTTGTCTCAAAATTTCCTCTAGGTGTTTTTACCACAAGTTTAGGATTCATATCTTGATATTGAATTCCCAATTTACTAGAAAATTTCTCAGAAATGAAAGAATGTGTAGACCCTAAATCAAACAACACATTGGCATAATCTAAACAAACAAACAGTGTACCTGATACTACTTCACTTAATGGCTCGACATCTTCTAAAGTAGTTTCAAAGGATTTCACCACCCCTTTCTATTTTTCATCTGGCTACTTTCCTTCATTTTAGTTCTTCATTGGACACTCATTTTCATAATGACCCATTTCATTGCACTTAAAACATTTTACTAACTATAAATCAGATTTTCTCTTACTGCTACCTTGATCTTTTTATGTGAAATTATGAGACTTATGTCCCATTTTACCACAATGGAAGCACTTACCAGAATTCAAAAGGAATTCCACAATGTTCTTTTTTCCACAATTTTCACAAATTGTAAACTTAATTTTCTTACCATCATACTTTTTTTAAGAGTTATTCCCTTTCTTATTCCACCTAGACCTCTTATTCTGTTGTTTTTTAAAGAACACATGATCATCATAAAACTCTATTTCCACCTTCTCTTCACATCAAACAAGTTTTTCATAACTTTTGGACTCATGAGAAGCTAAAGTTATTCGATACTTTGGATTTAATCCTGAGTAAAAATGATTGATTTTACTATCAATATCTTATATGAAATTTGGAGAATACCTTTCCAATTGAGTGAATTTTGCTTTATAAGTATCCACTAAGTCATCCTCCTACCTCAATTACAAGAATTGTTTTTCCATCCTAATTTGAAACGCCTTATGAAAATATTTCTCATGAAACATACATTTGAATTCATCCCAATCAAGAGCATCAATCTCCTCACTATCCCAGATATTTTTAATCATTGACCACCACTGATCGGATTCACATTCCAAATTATAAACAACAAGACTAAGCCTTTTATGTTCTGAACACCCCATGACATTGAAAAATTATTTCTAGTGCTTTAATCTACTCATCAGCTAGCACAGGGTCTAGTGATCTTCTGAATGATGAGGGATGTTGCCTCATAAAATGATCCACAACTGACATGTTCCTTCGTGGTTGATCTCACGGACATTTTTCATGAATACCACCACCATTTATAGCCTTATTCAATTATTCCATCACTACAAAAAACTATTCAGTTTCAATTACAACCATCTTAGGTTATTGATTTGGAAGGTTATTTTCTTCTTGATGTCATCCCATCATAGCTTCCTGGTTTCCTCTGTAGAAAAGCATTATGAATATAGAAATACCTTAGGCAAAGCAACATGGTAATCTTTAAATTCTATATCATTTCAATCTTACCATAAATTAATTTATGGATATTAATTTAACAATATATTAACTTCTAAAGTTATCTAAACCAACCTTTGATACCAACTATAATTCCCCAGCCATAAACATTACATAATCTTGAGTTAAGTCAAGAATCTGACATTGATTATCTTTTCAGGTTTATAGTTTAGAGAATTAGGCCATAACTATTATATTACATCTCAAAATTACAAAGTAGACACTTCTTCTCTGTCCAAATTTTTTCATAAAAATAAAACTCCTTAAAATAAAACAAGAATTATTTTTTTTATATAAATCTTCTTTAATACTTCCTTTATCTTACCCTACCTTATAACCTATGAAAAAAATTTCAAAAACTTTGTATGAGAATAAAAATCTTAGTAAAGGTTATAAAATAAGGAAAGAAAACAATAGTCCATCAATACATACAAATCAATGAAATCATAATTTTCAATCATAAAACATAATCTCTTTAACATACCTCATGAAATCATAATATTTAAGAATAACACAAATAAATCATAAATCATGATGGTAAATTGTGGCATCTATATCATACTTACATTGTAGATTTCACAGCTACACAGGGAGTTATGTTTAGAATACTCATACCAGTATATTCCCTAAATATCTTAGGAGAAACATTGATGTTTACCTCAATCACTTTACCCAATGCATTGGAGATCTATCTCGGGCTCACCCACCTTCAGTTTATCATAGAACCACCCATATATGTAAAATAATTCCCAAGAATCATAACATATTCATAACACGTAAAAAAGTAAAAAAGGAAAGATAACATTTCCACATTGCAATCACAATATATCATCCCAATATATTGAAATAGTCAATCCATTCTCAAAACCATTTTCAATACCAAAATATGTAAAAATATTTTATGGTATTTATTTTTCTTTTAAAAACATTACGTCTTGATAAGGAATCCAAATATCAAATAATGATAGTGGCGGCGTAAAGGTCGTTGTCATCGCATAGGTTAAAAAGAAACATTATTTTTTTCACCTAGTAAAATACTTCATAGAAAAATATTCCCTTTAAATTAAATTAACATTCAATGTATTTTATACACCATATAAAATAAATTGATATATAAATCAAATTATTCCTTAATGAAAGGATATTGAGACAAGTCCCCTTACCTTGAGTCTGACTTGTCACGTATATTCCTTTCTCTTCCTGAATAATAAACTTAAGTTAATTTATACTTAATTCAGAAACTTTTTCAAGTTAATTATTCCTTTTATATCACTTATTACCACATTATAAACATTACATAATTATTTAAGTCAATATCAGTCACTTTGTCTATATTCGGTACTTAAGTCAAAAATGAACTTATTATAATTAAAAATTCTCAATGTGGTCAAAAGTGAATTATATCCAGATTAATATTCATGATTTAAATATCATATATATCGAGTATATATATGTATTTATAATATTACATAACATTTGGAGATTATAAATGAAATGTACCATTCATGGAGACGGTAAGTCGTACGTACACATGAACGCTACATTCATTTCTTTTATATATTTAAAAGAATAAAAACTAAATGATACATAGGTATATTATAATTATAGTATAATATAATATTTTATATATGTTTCATAATTTCATTAACACCATCCTTTATACATTCCATGTATGGAATAATTGAGTCATGTCACTTTGAGGGGGTTGTATTTCGCACTTCCTCAAATGAAATTATCATATTTACACATTATAAAATGTATAAAGGTATGTTTTAAATAAAAAAAATAGAAGCATAGAGAAAAAATAAATATCATATATATCATATATAAATATATTTCTATCATAATGGCCACCATGAGAGGTGGTATGAGAAAATTGAACAATCATCGTTTCATGAGGTAGTAGTTCGCAGTACACAGAAACAGTATGTTCGTATTCATTAGATAGAGGTGTGTGTAAGTTTTTTTAGAATCCTTATCATAAAAACGTCCTAGTATATTGAGGATACCGTATTTGTTATGTAATAAAATAATATGAATATATTAGTAAGTGGAGAAGGAAAATAAAGGAAAGGAATTTGAGAGAAGATGTTACCTCTAAATTGGCTAACTTCTTTTGATTTGAGCCAAATGGTTTTCTTGAATTGCCTTATACCCAAAGTAAGGATTATAGGAGGAAGGGAGGGATATTTGGAACTTATTGAAGTAGATTTTGTATGATCCAAGTGGATTTATAGGTTTGAGTAAGGGTTATAGGTGATTCTCTTTTATAAGAGGGAGGATGGGTACTTTAGGATTGTCTTGAAATATTATTTTATTATAAACTAAATTTCGATTTCAAAAGGTCAAAAACTCATTTAATTTAAATATAAGATGATTATTTCTATAAATACTCTCAACAAATATGTTTTTGACAATTTTTGGTTCCAAATTTAACCTTATATTTTAACATTAACTCTTAGTTAACTAATTTAACTCTTACCATGTCTTCTTGTATATCCATACTATATGGTTAATATAGTTACTATAAAATGATAATAGAACCTCAAGTGGTTTATTAATGAAATTTTAAATATTATATAAGTAATTTGAATGAATATTAGATTTTTAGGACAATTATATCATTTAATAAAATTGTATTTGTTTTAAAATCTCATTTATGTCAATTTTTATACTATTCATATCATGACTTTTTTAAAAATACATAACTTGATTCTTTCAAAAAAAACTTCATTAATTAAAATATAAAAATTCACAATCATCCATAAAATTCTTGTATGGCATAAAAAGTTTCAAAATAAATTTATTTTAATATTTATAATCTCATTTATTTAAATCATTCATTAATAAGGTAATCACTACATCATCATTATGTCATAAATATATTTATTTATTTGATGTATAAAAATTATAAATAAAATACCATTATGTGGGAATTTTTTTTAGATTTATAATTATTATTTATAGTCAAATATATCGCTTATATTACCCCATATAAAAAATTGTAAAAAAGACATGTTTATATTAGATTTTTCTTAACTTTAAATTAATTCTTATAAAATGTCATTATCACATAAAAGTGGCTCCATGGGGTCCCAAAATCTACCCAAGGATGTCCATGGTCAGACATATCTCATCCAATTGTATTAGTACATGTATTAGGGTAGTTTAATATTATTATTATTATATTTTTTTACCCTTATTTACCAGATTTACCCTTTAACCATGGTAAATAAAATAATTACTAATGTTACTATTCATAATGTCTAAAAATAAAAGGTACCTATTTACACAATTTTACCTCCTGATTCCAAATATGGATTCCATTTTTCCAAATTCAAAACAAATGATTTTCATAAATCAATTTAAAATTAATTCCCGTTGTCAAAACCAAAAAGTGTGTTTTTAAGAAGTAAAAACTACCAAAAGATTGGCATGTGTTTATGTCCGATTTAAAAGTAAAATTACTTATAATGACCAAAATTGGATTAAATAATAAAAATATAATCTAATTAAACTTTAAAATAAATTAAAATTACAATATAGAAACATAAATAAATTATATGAAAATGCAGTTTTGACTTAAAATGTGGTGTTTTTCACTATTCATTAAAAATGAACTTTATCGGAATATAAACCAAAATTTATCCAAAGTAAATTTTGATGTCCCGATTCTATATAAGATATTTATTTTATAAAATATAATATATAAAAGTTATAATAATTATATTAAAAAAGTTTCTCCATCAAAAGGCGGTAAAATAACCTTTTAAAAATAGTAGAGTATTTCATGATTAAAATCAGATTCATCATTATTTTAAGCCGCTAAAATTTATCAAATAAATGTAAAGACATTTAATAAACATGTAAAATAATATTATATTTAGTTTTGTTCATTTTTACCAATACAACGGCTAAGCGCTAACCACCATTTAAAATAATAATAATATTATATTATTTTTTAGTATAACTAAAATTTTTGTACAATGTAAGATTTCAAAGAAACTCATTATTGTGTGTTGATTACGCTATCAGAAAAATCATCCCTTTTAATGTAAAAATAATATATTATTCATAAATATTAAAATAAATGAAAAATTATTATTCTATAAATACCTAGGTTGTTACACATATTGGTGATCTCTAATCCTTCCAGATCACTTTATATCTCTAGCTTGGTTTCATCACCTCTCGCTAGTAAGCGGACTTTCTAATTATTCATTTCCATTGGTAGTAGAAGTATCATTGGCTATATTTTCATATTTTGAAATCATGTGATGTTCAGTATTGATGACGCTTTCTTTTTCCTTATGGATCTATTGTGTAATCATCTTTTGGGGTCGGTCTTTTCTAGGTTTTAGTGCAGAGGGTGTGTTTTCTTTGGGGTATGTTGTGATATATCCTCTCCACCATCTGTTTTGTTTTTGGAATATTATTCTAAGATGTGGGAATCAATTATAGGTCCTATTTTTTATTTTTTTGTTCCATTATTGGTGGATCTCATTGCAAGCATGTGCAACCTAAATTTGAGGTTAGTGGTTATGTCGCTAGAATTTTTTGAATTAACCTTGATCGATCCTATTTTATAAATTAATTTTCATGATTTTTTTGTGTGTGTAAATAGATTTTCTATAAAAATATGGCTTTCCCCTTGGTTTTTAGTAAAGAAAAATGTGTTTTTTCAAAATATTGTGAAATGGGTTATGAAGATGATTTTTGAAGTAGGATTGATAAAAGAAAAGGGTTATTTGAAATTGACTATGAAAATCCATTTTGAAATGATTTGGGAAAATTAAACACATGAGAATCCTTGGGTACTTAGCTGGAAGGCGTAGCTTTGGACCATCATCCATTTTACTATTGGGGGTTTACTCATGGGGTGTTCATTTCCCCCTAGTACTGTTTATCTAGGGACTTGATATTAACATCGTTAGGGGGTTCACTCATGTGGTGATCTTATAATCCCTAGGAATGTTGTTATAGGGAATTGGGTTCACAATATTTAATTATTATGGTAACAGTTTTTTGATAGCCTAACATGTTGTGATCCCTGGCCTGTTTACCATTGCAATTTTGATTTCTATTATTCTGAATTTGATATACCTGGTTTAACATTAATAAATGTTTATGGAAATTATGGTTTGAAACTATTTTTCCTATCTTTTTTGGGAACTGTAGAAAAAGAGAAATATTTTCCATGATTTTTATATAAACTTATTTATCATTTATCATTCCATGTTTTATTTAAAATGAGAACATTAGAATTGTTTGTATAGATACTTGATATGAAACACCTAGGTGGGATCCTACTGAGCCTATTTAGATCACACCCTGTACACCCCTTCAGTGGTGTGTAGACCTGGTTATGTCATTTAATGTTGGAAAAGGCAAGGTTCCACAGTGAGGTGGTGGGGTTTCTATTAGTTGGGTATGGGTAGATGGTGGTGATATGGTGTGACTTTGCTCACATTATCACCTGAAGTAAGTGTCTTTGTTTTAGTGTTCCTTTTGTATTGGAATTTTACTTTGGGTTTTTTCTTACTACTTTGAGTTGTATTGCTTCTACCATCTTCCTTTGGTTATGGATTAAACATTTATTCTAGTTTTTCTTCCATTGTTTCTTTTGGATATGTATATATGTTCCATGTATTCTAATTCTAGTTAAGAAAAATAATCCCCTCATATTGTTGTTGATGCTTGGGTTTTAGTCATCTGCCCAAGGGGATTAGGAATGCCCTTCGAGTATGTGATGCATCAGGTTAGGTGTTAATTTGTGAGAGTGTCTTAGGTAGTTTTATTATAATTTTTTATTAGAGGAGGTAATCCTCAATATTTCTTGTCTTGGGATGTTTGGTAGACTGGAGATAGGACTTTTAGAACATGAGAGGTAGGTTGTGGTGAGTGGATGGTTGGCCAGCTCTTTCCATGATAAGACTCAAGCTACCATGGGATGTTGGGACGTGTGTCTCCTATATTGAGTTCCTAAATCTTGATCTCTGTTTCTAATTAAGGTTTTATGGTTTAAAATGATATTTTACGGTTATCTAATCATTTATTTTATTTTCATTATGTAATGATGTTCCTGTTAATTGTCTTCCTTGGGCTCTACAAGAGGGTTTAGTGAATGCTCCTCATGGAAATCTGCCTTCGGATTTGAATTTTATAGAATATATCATTCATACATTTCATACCATGGACTAAAATGTATCTAAGTTTAGAACCCAGTTTTTGAGGTACATACAGGAGTTGGGGGAGACTTAGATTTTTCTTGAGATTTCATTCATGAGAAACCACTATCCTTTAAGGGTAATAATGAACCTCAAGAGGTTTAGGACTATCTAGATAAGATTGATCGGATATTTGACTTCCTTGATACACTTTAGAATATCAAGTTAAAGTGTGTAATGTTAACATTTAAGGGTACCAGAAAGAAGTGGTGGGATTCTATGGTATAGGAAGATAATAATGTGTTCTTGGACTAGAAGGGTATCAAGACACTTTCTGCTCAATGTTAGAATACACCAATTGGTTTGTGTAGATGGTTTTTTTATCATAAGTGGTAAATAATGGTCATTCAAAAGCTCAGAAGTACCTGTAGGTTTTGTGATTAGATATCAGATCTCATGTATTTATACTAAATCTCTCTACCTATACTGAGATGGTAGATAGAGATATGGTTGAAAAGATGAACACAGTAGGTAATATTGGATTTTTTTCCCATTCTCTTACACCCATTTGCGGCTTAAGTTTCATGAAAGGAAAGAAGAGGAATTGAAATGAGAATTGTAGGAGTGGTGGAGGTTGTTCTCAGTAGTAGGCATTCTATGTACCATTAGTTATAGCTATTAGCATTCCCTTAACATGCTATCATTGTGGAAAGGATGGGCACACCCAATGTTCCAATTCTATGCCTAGAAATATGTTCATTGGTTATGGATACTATGAGAAACTATAATGATTATGTGAGGATATATCTATGACTCATTATGGTTATAGATCATTGACTCCAAAGGCCATTATGTTGTAGTCAGAATCTTCAAAGTCCACAGGGCTCTAGTCATTGGCCTTAAGAGTAAAGCACCTTCACGCAGTAGATTAGTTTCTCATGGAAGTTGACGGAGGTCCAGAGATTGTGAGAGTTACCATTTTTTTCTTCCTCTATAATGGATACTTTATTTAATATATGTTCCTTCAACTCATTTATATCTTCCTATTTTGTTGATGTGTTAAAAATTCCAGTAGCTCTCATATCCTTTTTCATGGAATTAGTGACACCTCTTAGAAAGAGTAAAGATCAGGGGTTTCAATTTCCTTTTTCTCTATCAATAGATAATTCATAGTTTTTTAGGGATTTTATCATTCTTGATCTAGTTCTATTTTAAATCATCATTTGGATGGATTTCTGTGTCACTCATTGTGCTAAGTTTGATTTTTGTCATTGGCGGGTATTTTTATTTTTTATTGATGGTGTCTCTCATGTGTTTTATGGAGAGTGGGATCTGAGGTTTGGTCATATAGGACCTTCCCACCCAATGACCAGGAGTTTGTTTTCTACTACTACAATTGAGCCCAGTGACATTTCTTCTATGGATGATCTTTCCTTAGTTTGTAGGGACTTTCCTAATGTTTTACTAGATGAATTCTCTAGTATTATTCTAGATAGATAGGTAGGTTTTTCGATTGATCTGGTGTTGGGTACACAAATGATCTTGATACCCTCTTATTGTATGATACCGAAGGAGATGAAAGAGATCAAGATTCAGTTAGATGATCTGATAAAGAAAGGTTTTTTTCCTAGTGTTTCTACATGGGAAGCCCACATGTTATTTCCCAAAAAGGCTTTCAGTTCACTTTGATTGTGTATAGGATATTAGAAGTTGAATCAAGTGATGATTAATAATGAGTATCATTTTCCTCATGTGGATGGTTTGTTTGACCAGTTAAAGGGGGGAAATTGGTTTTCAAGGATCAATATTCAGACAGGTTACCATCAGCTCAGAGTTTGAGAGTCTGATAAACTAAAGATGGATTTTAGGAGTAGGTATGTCCATTATGAATATATTTTTATGCCTTTTGGTTCGACTAATTATATTATAGATTTTAGTTATCTAATGAATCATATATTCCATCTATATATTTATAAATTTTTTGTTGTGTTTATAGATTATATTCTATTTTATTAGAGGTCTAAGTGTGAGCAAGATCACCATCTAAGTTTAGTTTTAAAAATCTTGAGGATTCACCATCTGTATGGAAAGTTTTCAAAATGTATTTTATGTATTTAAGAAGTGAAATTATTGGGGAATGTGATTTTTGAACATGTATTATCAGTTAATATTGTGAAGGTGAAGGATGTTTTGGAATCGAAGGAATATTGGAACCTGGTGATACTCTTTGCTCAGTTGAATCTAGACATTCAGGAGGACGTTTCATGTATGGTTATGACCAGTGATTAGTTATTATCATATATCATTGAGTCTATTTTGTAGGTAAATCAAAATTATGATGAGTTCATGGGAATCATACAAACCCTAGATGAGTTCAGTTTTGTTTAGTTTTAATAGTTCCTCATGGGTCATTCATTCAGGAACAAGACGATGTTTCTGGTGGCTAGGTATGGAGCGTTGCATCGCTGATTCTGTGTCCCACTATTACACCTACCAACAAATAAATATAAAGCATTTGGAACCTTCTAGTTTTCTCTAGCCTCTTCTAGTTTCATTTTGGAAATGGGATAAGGTGTCCATGGACTTTGTTTTCAAGCTACCACATACACCCTGAGAGAAGAATACTATATGGGAAGTGATTTATTGGTTGACGAAATCATCCCATTTCATTCTGATCAGTGACACCACTAAGGTTGAAGGTCTGGGTAAGATATATGAGCAACAGGGTGTGAGGTTATATGGGGTTACCTTATCTATTATTTCGGACAGGAATCCCAGTTTTACCTCTAGGTTTTGGAAGAGTCTCTGAGAGGTGATGGGGACTTAGGTTCCATTGAGTACAAATTACCACCCACAAATGGATGGTAAAGTGAATAATTCGATTTAAATCCTGAAGGATGTGATCCATGCTAGAATTTTGGATTTTAATGGATTATGGTATATCCATCTATGACAGGTCATGTTTATGTATAAAAATATTTATTAGTCATTGATCAGAATGACCCCCTTTGAGGCTTTGTATGGTCGCCCATACATATCACCTCTTTGTTAGGAATAGTTGGTAGAGTCCTCTCTTATGGGACTGAGTCTCATTCAAGAGATGTCAAAGTGTATTCAAGATATTCATCAATGTATGGTTATAGTGCAGAGTCAGTAGAAAAAATATGTGATTTATCAACACCATCCTTTTAATATTTTTGTAGGACAATGGGTTTTCCTAAAATGTTCTCCTCAATTGGGTCACCATTAGCTTAGTAAATAGGGAAAATTGGATTTGAGATATGTTGGACCAATTGAGGTCATTGAGCATCATGGGAAGGTTACATATCAGTTGGCACTACCAACTCAATTAATAGGTATTCATGATGTTTTCTACATATCATAGCTTAGGAAGTACCATCCTAATCCCTCTCATGTTCTGAGTTGGGATGATATTGATTAAGAGACAAAAGTTTCAGTTATAGAGAATCCAATGGAAATCGTTGATTCTCATATGAAATTATTTCATGTTAGTATATACTATTGGTTAGAGTATTATGGTGACATGGATCATATTCTCATGGGACTTGGGAGGGTGAATTTCTAGCGAGGAAGCAGTGGCCTCACCTATTTTCAGAGAACCCTTATTCCAAATGACTTCCTAGGGATGGAAAGTCTTATAGTGGGGATATTTTTACATCATGGTTTAAGGTACACACTTTTTTTTTTTTAAGATTATGTATTTTGTTTTAAAGGGTTTTGGAGTTATTCTAGGAACTTTCTACTGGGATATTGTTTGGTGCTATCTATAAGGACAATTCACATCATGAATATAGTTCATGTCATGAAGTTGGTGCTGGATAAAATCCATGAAACTGGTTCAGAGCATGAAAAATCTATAGTTCATGAAATATTTCCACATCATGGAATAGACTATTGGTTTTTAAAGTTGAGGTGGTGTGTTTCCCCCATATATAGAACTCATGGGATTCACATCAAAAAAATTTATTTCACATCATGAATCATGTTATAACTATAGGTTTTTATCATGATACATGCATAACTATTTCATTATTCAACATTAATCCTCTTATATTGAAACTTATGTGATTCCAAGCGCAATTTGGGTGTTCTTTTCCCCTTACAAATCACTTTGTTCAATGCCTGATCTCTGGATAAGTTGTGTCGCCTCTCCCTAGCAAGAGACCTTTTTTGCTTCTTCATTGTCATTGGTCACGAAATCCACATTGGATATATTTGAGGATCTGAAATCATGTGTTGTTTATCATGTGTTGATGATACTTACTTATTTATTCTAGATCTATTATGCAATCATCTTCCAAGGGCCAGTCCTTTATTAGTTGTGGTGTGGCGAGTGCATGTTCTTTGGGGTATATTTTGATTTATCATCTCCATCATATGTTTTTTTATTAAATGTGATTATAATATGTGGAAATTAATTATAGGGTCTCCATTGTTGTCTTTTCATTCCTTCCAGTGTTGGTGGATCCCATTACGAGTGTGTGCGGCCCAAGTTTGTGGTAGGTGGTTTCATCTCTAGCCTTTTTTGAATGAACCTTTATTGATCCTATTTTATAAACTATTTTATAAATTAATTGGCATGATTTTTTTGTTTGTGTGATTGGATTTTATATAAAATATGGTTTTAACTTGGTTTTGGGTAAAGGAAAATGGGTGTTTTAAAATCATTGTGAAATGGGTTGCGAAGATGATTTTCAAATAAGGTTTGATAAAATAAAAGTGTTGTTTGAAATTGATTTTGAAAATACCTTTTGAAATTATTTAGGAAAATACAACATATAGGAAGCCTTGGGTACTTAGGTGGAAGGCGTAACTTAGGGTCATCATCCATTTTACTGCCAAGGGGTTCACTCATGGGGTGTTCCTCTACTCCCTAGGCATGTTGTTCTAGGGACTTGATATTGACATCATTGAGGGATTCACTCAGGGGGTGTTCCTCTACTCCCTATATTTTTTGTTCTAGGGGATTTAGTGATCACTAGTCATTGATTTTGGTATTATTAGTCTACTAGCCTGACCTGTTTTAATTTCTGGTATGTTTACCATTATTTTTGTCTTTATATTATTATAGCTTTGATATAACTTCTTTGAATTTGATAAATTTCTATAGAAAATATGATTTGAAACATTTTTTCCTAGCTTATTTTGGAACTATGGAAATAGGAAAATATTTACCATTATTTTGATATAAACTGGTTTATCGTTTATCATGTCATGTTTTCTTTAAAATGAAAATATTGGGATTTTTTGTATAGAGTCTTGATATGGAACACTTAATTGGGATCCTACTGATCCTGTTAACCTAACACCATGAACACCCCTTTGGTGGTGTGTAAACTGGTTATGTATTTTGATACAGGAAAATCTAAGGCACCACAGTGTGGCAGCGAGGTTTTTGTCAGCTATATATAGGTAGATGTTGGTGATATAGTGGGATTTTTCCCACACTATCACATGGAGTACTTGTCTTTGTTTTAGTTTTCCTTTGTTTTGGACTTTTAATTTGTGTTTGTTTTGACTGAATTGAGTTTTATCACTTCTTCTATCTTCCTTCAGTTATGAAATATATATTTCTTTTGATTTTTCTTCCACTTTTTCTTTCTTCTATATATATATATCCATTTAATCTACTTCATGTTGGGTGAAATAATTTGTTCAGGTTATTATTGATGCCTAGGTGTTAGTCATCTACCCATGGGGATTGGGAATTCCCTTCGGGTATGTGACGCATTGGGTTAGGTGATAGTTTTTGTGGTTATATTTGATAGGTTTTTAATTAGATCTTTGAAATTATCATCACATTCATTTTCCACAATAACTTAAACCCCTTCCAATTCAACTTGGTGAGTCAGACTAAAAGTCATGAGAAATCTATCACAAATCATCATTTGAATCCATCCAACCCATGAGAACTATAGATCTCTATTACCATAGTTGGTCTAGGCCATTTTTTTTGTAACTTATATATTTTAAGGATCCATTTACATACCCTCACTTGAAATTATATGACATGAGGTTTTTTTAGCCAAAATTCACACTTTGTAAATTTGGCATATAGCTTCTCCTTACTAGATTCTTTAATAAAATCCTTAATTTTTCTTCATTATATTCCATTAACATCAAATAAATAATAATATCATCTATAAATACTACCAAAAACAAATCAAGTTAATATCTAAAGTGTCATGAACCAACCTGAGCCAACTCCAAATTGGTCACCCGATTTGGCTCGTGACAAGGCCCGAGAGGCATTCCTGATCCTCCCAGGCTGGCCACAAGCACCAAGGGAATCAACGAGAACCAAAGGGAATTATTTCACCCAAAATAAACAAACTAAATCATCTAAAATAAATATATTATCCCGGTATAATAAAAAAACAACTAAACAACATCTATACATAAACTAAAAATGAAACTAGCCAACCATCAAAACCCAAACTAAACTTGATAACCACTAAGTCTCCATGTGATCCGGAGGGTCACTCTCCAATCCCAAAACCCAACATCTCACACAGTGATCAAAACCAAGATGGAACCTATACCAGAAGCTAAAAACATGAAATAAGTATAGGTGTGATTATTAAAACTCAGTAGGTATGCTCGAACAATCTATTCTCAATGCATTTCCTTTGAACATAAGAAACATTAATTTCATATTTGAAATAAAATATATAAAATATATGTTTTCACGCATTTTCAATTTAAAAAAACATTTTCCATTTTTCTTTTTATTTAAAACCAAATTATTTTCAAGAATGAGAGATTTAGAATTTCAGAAGTAAGAGAAGAAGAGAATAAGGTATTGTGTTTTTATTTAAAAATGAAAAGAGGGTGTAAAACACTCTTAAAACATTTCCATAAAATATTTCAAAAATCTCTATCACTTTTTAATAAAGAGGTGAACCGTACAATATATAATAATAAATGATCACATAACAAGGAAAATGGAATATAGTAGATTTGAGTAACCAACCAATAAGGAATCTTAATCATCCGCTGTAGCCAACTAAGTACTGAAGAACATGGGAGAACCTAGGAGCCTAGTGGATAATCTAGAACATACTATCAACTGACTCGTCCCATATTCATTACTCACCTGATGAAATCAATTCTTCCACACCCTCAGTCTTACCCTATATAGCCTAACCAAGGGGGGAAATCCCAAAATAGAGAAAATTTTATACTAAGGGACACTATCTAGTGTATAATCTAAATGAGTTCAACAACTATTCCTAGAAAATCTTCAAGCTATACTAGGTTCCTATTTCATATAAAAATTTGGGTGAGCCAATCAAAACTAAACAAGCAACCAACCACATATACATGTATCACACACACAATTATCACACGTAAGAATCACCCCAAATCACCCCAAGGAAAAATACCTTTCCTTTCAACCAATAGTTCACGAGCGATTATTATACCAAGGAACTCCCATCCCATTCAACATAACCAAGGAAAGAGGATTATCCACGGAAAGTTTTTAAGAGAACCAATTTTACAAAAGTGCAAAATGGGCCTCAGACACTCTTTGAGAAACCGCCTACTTCCAAAAGCAATCGAACGCATTATTTGAAAATCCAAAACCAATTAAAAATTCATTTAAGAAACCCAAACCATCATATTAGAATCTAAATACATTTTTTAATACAAAACCACACTTTAGGAACAATGAATCGTGTATAAAATCCAAATAGTCATTTTGAAAAACACTTGGCATGCATAGCTTAACAAAACAATTCCCTACACCTCAAAACAAGAAGTAAAGTGCCTCATTTATTATCAAAAAATTATTCTAAAAATCATACATCACTACTTGGAATTAAATATAGGTGAAAAAATCAATAAATTTTCATTTATTCAATTTAAAGGATAATTAAAAATGGAAACCTACCTCAAACCATAAGAACTTCAATGAAGGTAACCTGAAACAACACCACAAGGGTCCAAGAAGGCACGAACACCCACAAGTAACCTTAACAAAACAGAAACCCTTATTTAAACCCAAAGAAACAAGAACTATAGAACCACAAAACCAAGGGAGAAAAGGAACCACAAAAAATGTTATAAGAATGGAGCGGAGGAAGTGAGGAATAGAATAACTTGAATATTTGGACCAAAACTTGAAGAAAACCCTTGATTCCACCCTTGGAAGAGGATGAGAGGCGTGGATAAGAAAGGGAGGAGGATCCCTAGTGTTTCACGAACCAAGAAGGGAGAAAAAGTGGCATTTGGGGGTTAAAATCCAAAGAGGGTAGAAAGGTCATTTCACAGTTTTAAGACACATGGGAACTGTTCATGGTTAGTCTCCACAGTTTCCCAAACTATGCACCAATCATACACCCCTTATTAGACACATTAGGAACCTGTATGGTTTGGCCACATGGTTTGGGAAACTGTGCACCAACCACGTGACATAGTTCTATCAAAAACTACAGAACCATGCACACACCTTCCACATAGTTTAACTAACTGTTCCTGGGTTGTGTGCCCTCAACCAAAGATATCCAAGAAATCACATGGTTTTTCCTTAGATCTACATGGTTTTGAACAAACCATGTGCAACCCATGAAACTCAAATCAAGAAAGTTCAAAATGAACTAAAAATAGACCCATCCACAAGAGGTCACATGGTTTCCCCTTAATCGTGCACCTAAACCATGAAATAGACGAAAAACATCATGAAACTCAGAATTTAAATCTGGAACACCCAAAACTTGAGAGATAAACCAATATAAAAAATATAAGCTAAAATAAAAGATGAAAATAAAAATAGGGTTGTGATAATTCTCCCCACCATCATGATTTCTACCCCCAAAAATCCACAACATCTCCAATTGATCAAAGGAGAAACAAGGACTCACTCACCTATACAATCAGATCCCTCAAACCAAAAAACACCTTAAACACCACCAAAATTAAAAAACAAACTTATACCCGAAACAAACCAACCAACACAAACCACTTCTCTAGAAATGATGAAAAATTCAAACTTCAAACCGCACAACCTTACCATAAACAAAACTGTTGGGCATACTCCAAAATCCCAACATCCACCCAGATGGAAAGGACTCAAAATAATACAACTCTAAGGGAAACCACATATTTCCAAGTAAACACCAAATAATTAATTGTATTTCCAACATGGGAGGTTTGAATTGACACCTTACCATTTTAGTGTTCTATTCTGGCACCCAACTAACATCACCATACAAACACCAAGATTCTAAACCAGAATGATGACACACAACCCGCAAGAAAACCAAACAAACATGAAACACCATGAGACTTTATTTACTCCAAAAAGGAACTTCCACTAGAAAAAAAATTTATAAGATTAGAAGATACACACACATCATCCCCTACACTCCAAATGAAAAGAATCAATAACAAGGCACACAACGGAATACACCTCCCCCCAAGATGACAAAATTTTGAATTCTCAAAAGACATGATTCCATTAAAAATAGAGGTTCAAATAAAGTTTCAATACAACCATTATAATAAAAATAACCCTTAAAACAAAAGAAACTTTAAAATGGTCCTAGAAGAGAACCCCACTCTTGCAAATGGGATTGGGTGTCTTCTGAAGGGGTGGATCTAGATCCAAATAAATTCCTAGAAATACCCCGAAAGAACCACTGAGAGTGACCTAGTAATCCATAGGTATGACATTTATTTCTATAATATAGACAATATGACTTATTATGATCCTTTTTTCCACATTTTTGACATACCAAAGTCTTATGCCCATAAGAAGCCAATGAAATATCAGGAGGCCTCTTAATTCTAATACCAACATCACCCACACTAGGATTTTTTTTGAACTCTTCTATGAAATTCCCTTCACTATTTATAGATAATGGGGGAAGGTTAGCTACCTAAATCACCCCTTCCAATAGAGCTTCAACCCAAACAGCTTGTCTTACCACATCAGAAAATGAGGTTAGACTGAACCCTGACACCTTCAACTTCATTTCTAGACAAAGCCCGTTATCAAATTATTGAGCCTTCAAGAAATTGTCTTCCGACCACTCTAGAAGATACGGAACTATATCATAAAAATGAAGAATGAACTCCATCACCAATTCATCACCTTAGTGAAGGAATCACATCTCCATCATCTTCTTCACCTTCACTGCCTTAGAGACAAACTGTTGGATGAACAAAGCCTTAAATAATTCCCATAAAGGGAACTCCCAAGGCTTGGTCTGAGTGACCAACTTCCACCACTTCCAACTCAGACCATAAATCATAAAGGTAGTGAAATTCACCTTTATAGATAATGGAAACTCAAGGAAACTAATGATTCTTTAGATTTTCTACATCTATTATTATGATTCAAAAGGGTCCTCTTGAACACAAAATAAGGGAGGATTCAACTTTTGAAACTCAAGTAGGAATTCCTTTGGTTGATCAACTGGAGGGTCTGCTAATGGTAAACCACCTGTAATTTCACGTTGAATATCCATCATGTCTTTGGTGGGGGCGTACACTAAACAACAAAGAAACCAAGATCTCATTCAAAACCAATTCACCAATAAGAACTCAAACTCAAAACACCACTTAAACAACATTCCCAAGTCACAATAAAACGTTCTATACAACCACCAATTATCAAGACATCACAATTTTTCCTCTCAAAAACACTTTTGAAAAGTAAAAAAATCTTGATAGGTTGCACACAAACCAATGGTATTCCATAGAACCTCACACAAGTATATCCCCATGCTAATTTGGGAACCCAACCACTAATTCAATCAATCATACACTTCCTCACACACATCCTTACATTTGATCACTCATAAGAATACCAAAGGTAAAAAAAATACATTTCCCTTTTTGAAACAAAATGTTCAAGAAAAGTTTCAAATTCCTAATCTACTTCTCATTTCAAATTTCACAAAACTTTTCCAAAATTCCCTAAACACCAAACAACCCACACGAACCAAATAGAACAAATAGAACCCAACTTCCTATGGTAACCCAAGGTTCTACATGGAAAGTGTTGGATATAAAATCCCTCATACATATACCCCAAGTTCCAAAATTCCTAGTCCATATACCTTAACATCTCAAATAACAAAGGGTTCTGTAAAATCTTGGCACACTAATGAACCTATGCTCTAATACCATTTTTTCACGAGCCAACCCGAGTCGACCCCAAACAGGTCACCCGTGTCAGCCCGGACAAGGCCCAAGAGGTGTTATCGATCCACATAGGACGGTGAAAAGTTCAAAGGGAATAAAAGAGAACTGAAGGGAAAAATGTATCCCAAAATAAACAAACCAAAGTAACAAAAATAAATAGATCATCCCAATACAATAAAAAAAATTGAACAAAATCTATACACAAATTGAAAATTAAACAAGTCGAACATCAAAAACCAAACTAAAGCTGAAGACCACTAAGTCTCTATGTGAATCTGAGGGTCACTATCTAATCCCAAAATCCAAGATGGAAACTAAGATGGAACTTGTACCATAAGCTAAAAATAACAAAGAAGTATAGGAGTAAGTATTAAAACTCAATAGGCATGCCTAAAAAATATATTCCAAATGAATTTCCTTTAAACAAAAGAAACATTAATTTCATGTTTGAAATAAAATATATAAAATAAAGGTTTTTAAACATTTTCTATTTAAAACAAAACACGGTCCATTGACATTTTTATTTAAAACCAGATTCTTTTCTAGAATGGGAGCTTTATAATTTTAAAGGAAGAGAGGAAGAGAAGAAGGGATATCATTTTTATTTAAAAAGGAAAAGAGGGTGTAAAAAATTCTTAAAACATTTTTATAAAACATTTCAAAACTCACTATCACTTTTAAAAAAGAGGCACACCATACAAGAGAGAAAAATAAATGATCACATAACAAAGGAAATGGAATATAGCGCATATGAGTAACCAACCAACAAGGCACCTCAATCATCCACTACAGAAAACTAAGTGAAAAATAACATGGGAGAACCTAAGAGATTGATGGATAGTCTATAACATACTAACATCTAACTCATTCCATAGGCATGCCTCACCTGATGACATCAATTATCCCACATGCTCATTCTTACCCTACCTAGCCTAACTGAGGGACACAATACCAATGAAGAGTAAGGTCCATACTAAGGGCCACTAGTTAGTTCATAATATAAACTAGTGAAACCACCATTCTTGGAAGATTTAAAATATATTTCAGGTTCCCATGTCATTTCTAAAGTGGGGTGATCCAAAAAAAACCAAAAAATCAACCAACCACATATACATGTATCACACACAGAAGCATCACACAAAATCATCACCCCGAATCACCCCAAGAAACAATACCTTTACTTTCAACCAATAGTTCATGAGAGAGTCTCATAACAAGGATCTTCTATCCCATTCAACATAACCAAGGCAAGAGTATAATCCAAGGAGAACATTCAAGAGACCAATTTTATAAAAGTTCCAAACGGGCCTCAAAAACTCTTTGAGAACCCACCCACTTCCAAAAGGAATCTAACACACTATTTTAAAATCCAAAACCACTTAGAAATTCATTTAAGAAACCCAAACCATCATCATAGAATCCAAATAAATTTTCAAATCCAAAACCACACTTTAGGAAACATGAATCATATATAAAATCCAAATGGGAATTTTGAAAAACACTTGGCATGCATAGATTAACAAAACAATTCCATACACCACAAAACAAGAAGGAAATAACCTTATTTATTATCAAACAATTATTCTAAAAATCATACATCACTACTTGGAATTAAAGTGAGGTGAAAAAATCAAGAAATCAACATTTATTCAATTTAAAGTATAATTGGAAAGGGAAACCTACCTCAAACTGAAAGCACTTCAATGACGACAACCCAAAACAACCCCACAAGGGTCCAAGAAGACAAGATCACTCATGAGGAACCTTAAAAACACAAAACCCTTAATTTAAACCCAAATAAACATGAAACCTATAACCACAAGACCAAGGGAGAAGAGGAACCACAGAGAAAATGGAAGAATAAGGGAAATGAGGAAGAGATGAGGAGAATACCTTGAAGATTTGGCCCAAAACTTGAAGAAACCCCTTGATTACACACTTGGAATAGGAGGAGAGACATGGAGAAGAAGGTAGGAGGCTCCCTAGTGTCACACAAACCAATAGGGGAGGAAAATAGGTTTTTTGGGTTTAAAATATGAAAGAGGGTAGAAAAGTCATTTCAATATTTTAAGACACTTGGGCACTAAGAATGGTTAGTCCACATGGTTTCCCAAACCATGCACTAACCGTGAACCCCTTATTGGACACACTGGGCACCCACACATTTTGGGAAACTATATTCTAAAAGTGCGACATGGTTCTATAAAAAACTACAGAACCATGTGCACACATTTCACATGGTTCATGGTTTGAATCAAACCATGAACAACCCATGCAACTCAAACAATACAAGTTTAAAATTAACTAAAAAGAGGCATCAAAAGACTCACACTATTTCTCCTTAGAGTTGCACGGTTTGGATCAAACCATGCAAAACCCATGAAACTCAATCCATAAAAGTTTCAAATGAACTAAAAAGAGTCCCATCCATAAGAGGTAACATTTTATCCCCTTAACCATGCACCTAAACCATGCAATAAGAGAAAAATATCCTGAAACTTAGAATTTAAATCTGAAACACCCAAAAATCAAGATAGAAATCAAGATAAAAAATATAATCTGAAATAAAATAAGAAAATAAAAATAGGGTAGTGACATAAATACTATATTCATTAAATACATGATGACAAAAGTGGCATTGGTAAGTCCATATAGAATTACTATAAATTTATAATGACCATATCTCATCTAGAAGTCTATCATGGGTATACCCTCCTTCTTATATCTTAACTGATAATATCCAAATCAAATATCAAACTTGGAAAAATATTTATCTTATCCTAATTGATCAAATATATCATTGATATAGGGTAAAGTATACTTTTCCTTAATAGTGATCTTGTTAAGTTCTCTATAATCAATGCAAAGTCACATTGACCCATCTTTCTTGTAAAAAAATAGGTGCACCCCATGGTGAAGTACTAGTCTAAATGAATCCATTATCTTGATTCTCCTGGATTTTCTTTTTCAATCCCTGAAACCTAGTCAGGGACATTCTATATAGAATCTTTGATAATAGTTATAAAACCATGTATGAGTTCTATTGAAAACTAAACTTCACAATTTAGGGTAATACTAGAAAACTCTTTGAGAAAGACATCAAAAAACTCCTATACAGTGGGAATATCTTCATTGTTGAGTTTCTCCCAAACCATTAAAAGTAAATATCCCTCATGAATAAATTGAAAAACTATATTATGGTAGTAATTTATTTTAGGAGTTTAGATTCATCCTTTCACCGATATACTGTCATAGGTTGATTTAGAAAATTGAATGTGACTTCCCAAAGTAAATAATATATTTTCTAGGGACTTAATCCATTACTCAGCTACCAATGAATTAGTATTTCTATTAAAATATATAAGTTTCTATTTCATGAAGATAACTAATATAGGTGAATCACACTATGGAACAAGAGGTTTCTCAATATGGGCAAGGTTATTCATCATAACCCAAGTTATCTTGTAGAGACCTAGTTTTTCCTCTATAAGACTTTGGAATATTTCTATATATATTTATAATTCCAGGTGTGAAAACTATGGAAGATTCCATGGCTTGGAGTGCTCAAAATAAATTGTACAAAAATATTAAGTATATTTTATACTATGCATGCGACAAAAACAAGATATCTCGCAAATAGTAGCTCGAATCATAAATTTGAGGTCACAGTTGAGTCTGGAGTGTGTTGTTTACCCTAGGAGGGATGTAACTTTTGTGGGAGCAGACCTTATGTGGAAAATTTTATTGAATATGTAACTGTAAATAAAATAATTAAATATTATTATTTTATTTGGATGCTACTCCTGATAACTTTTGAACAAGGATTCAGATTGAAAATTTGAGAGGACAGTTGAGTTCGTAGCGTGGTGTTTACCCTAAGTGCAACATCAGGTGAGAGTGCATAAGAGGTTTGGATTCTGTGATCACCGGTAGTTTCCTATAAATAAAATTTTAGATAAATGAGCTAGAGTTGTCTCATTTCTCTCATGAATGATGGAGCTCTAACTATCTGCTTCTGATGGTGATTTGACGACCGAAATTCATCGGATCATGAAGAAAAATGCATGCGCTAATAGATAAGAGCACAATGAAGGCAACGACATATCCAAAATAGAGGTAGGATTTCTATTTCAGATTATAAAGCTACCCGATTGAATCTTTTGTTGTAGTTTTGATTTCTGTTGTAAGTCACTACTTTAGAATCCTTTGTTGATGGCCAAACTAACAATAGTCACTGTCTGTTTTGATTCGAGGTCTCCCATTCTTTTTTTCCTTTATCATTATTCAATAATAACTTCTCTCCTTTCTCAAATAAACTCTGATATTGGAACAAGACACATATATGTGAATCTCCCAACCTGGGGAGTTCCGATCAATGCTCATATTTGAATTTTGGGTGTCAGAGGAGGTGTGACGGTGAGCAGAATATCTACCAACTTTTCTTCATGTCGAAATGTTGACGATTCTTCGAGTAGAGATTAGGGAAGTGTAGATTGGGATCCGGGGATCCTAAATCTAGTATTGGTTTTTTTTTCTGACCATCGGAGTGGTTCCCGTGGTCTGCAGAAGGTGGAAGTGGCACAGGTCTGGCAGGGCGCGACTCCAGCAAGGCAGTGGTGTGGCGGGTTCAGCAGGTAGCGCGGAGGCCAGGTGCGTTGGCACAGCTGGGTGTGGTAACAGGTGGCCAACTGAGGAACCCCCCCCCCTCCCACCATGCAGGTTTCAGAAAAAAAAATATAATAATAATAATAATATTATTATTATTATTATTGATAAAATGGTTAATCGGCTATAACTTTCCCGTGCAGCGTCCAATTCAAGCGTCATCAGCGGGCTTGTGACCCTATCTTCGATGCGGTATTTTGAAGTTTAATATTGGGTGAATTTCTCTAACTTGTGGAGTGGGTCAATAAAACACCCTAAAATTATTATTATTATTATTATTATTATTATTATTATTATTATTATTATTATTATTATTATTATTTTCTTCAGACATTGATTCAAGCATAACTCCTACATGGAGCATATGATTAATGGGCCGTCTGAGGCAACGTGACCCTTGCTTCAAGGTGGACCTTTTGAGTCTAGTTTGAGAAATTTATGTTTTGGACTTGAGTCTCTATGGAACAAAATTTCTAATTATAATAATACTAATAATAATATAATTATTATTATTATTTGAGGATTCTTGTACCAAACGTAACTTCTACATACGACGTCTGATTGATGTTCCATCTATTTTTTCGTAACCCTGAAATTAAGATGGATGTTTCAAGACTGATTTTAGGTGCTTAAACTGAAATGAAGGTGTGGGCCCCATGAGGCCCGGTTCAGGAATTTGTGGTGAAATGTGACTTTTTCACCAGGTGACCTTTTTGGTCGAATTAATAAACAATCCCATGTGTTTTTCAGAGAGTATCACAATGGTTTGATCCGTATGATGTGTTTCAGGATTGAGGTGCAAGCCCCACGAAGCAGCGTTCTTGCACAATGCTACAAAATTCAGCTTCTTCACCAGGAGTCCATTTCGGACGAATGAATAGTCAATCCTATGTGTTCTTACATAAGGATCATGAAGTTGTGATTTTTGGGTTATTTGGGGCCATCTAGGGAGACATGTTATTAAAGTTACATTTTCACCCTTTCAGACCAACGATGCCCATCGTGCTCTCATGAGTCTTTTTGGCCAAATGTTTCATGTACTCTAGGAGTACACCATCACGCCTAGGGGTACTAGTGAAAAGTTTAGTACCTGAGCATGGCTAAGTACACATCTAGGCAATGAGTTGGGGTCACACATTATGTGGTCCCCACACATGCCATGTACCATTTTATGAATCTTCTACCTCTCGTATATTATTCTATTGAACTCGTATTTAGGATCATGAATAGCCTATAATGAGTGTTTTTTCACGTAGAATACAATGTTTTATTATGTAGTTTATTTCTAGATATGATGTGAGAAATCCTGAGCATGAAGCCTATCTAAGGTGACACTCGATGATGGATATGATTAGGCAGAATAAACAAAGTAGTACCCAGTTTACCCACCACTTGGAATGGGAATTTTTTCTCCCCAATGATCTTTCCAAGCTTACCCTCTAGCTAGGCTAGGTAGTGGTGTTACACTATGATTTTTGAGAGGTACCATCCAGCAAGGATGACCAGAGTAGTTCCTTGAAGACTTACAGTGGAATCACCCTCATGCATTAGGTCATGGGTCCTCTACAACAACTACCAGAGTAAAATCCCCCTGGATCACTAGGGTGTGGGTCCTCTATCAGCTACTTTAGAGTGGAATCCCCCATAGGCATGGGTATGGGTCCTCTATTAGCTACTTTAGAATGGAATCTCTCATCAGCATGGGTGTGGGTCCTCTATCAGATACTTTAGAGTGGAATCCCCCATCGGCATGGGTGTGGGTCCACTATCACCTACTTCAGACTGGAATCCCCCTAACACACTAGAGAGTAGGTCCTCTACTTTGAGTTTACATGATCCAACTATACGAATCAGTTACAAGACATATTTTGATGTACCTTTGGACTCATGAGAAAGAGGGATTCTTTTTACACTGAGACGCATCCTTATGACGTGACCTAAAACCATGAGAGCGAGATAGATCTTCCTAAATTGTACTATATCAAGGTTTGGTGATTGATTCCCTTTGAATTTCATGTTCAGGTCGTACATGAGGGATGCTGGGCATCATTGGTGGTTACCTCTAGAACTATTGGTGACTCTTTTCCTGGTTTGAGATGTGAGATGGAGATCCCCTTACTCTCTCATTTAGGCTTCTTTTGTTGATCATGTGTGTGTGTATATATATATATATATATATCATATTGTTTTACCCACTCCTTGGGTTTTGGTTACTCTCATTCCAAGAGAGATGAAGACATGTGGGGTATTCCACATGCTTTCTGTGTCTAGATTCTCATGGTCGGATGAGTCTACTCTTCTACTAAAGGTAGTGAATACCTGATGATAATTTCATATTCTCATCATTTCTAGATCCTTTTGTTTAGATGATCTTACTTCACTCTCTTATTGGGTTGAGTTGTAATCTTTTACTGTAAATTTTTCTATCTACTACTCCCCTCTTTAGTACATCTTTTTCTACTCCCTTGATCCTTTAGGGAATCCTACTAAGTATTTTTATACTCACCCCTACTTGGCCTTTTCCTGCACTCGGTGTGCCCTTGTAGACGATGAACAGGTTGATCGTGACATCAAATGAGCTTATGGATACATGGTGTCTGGGCCACGTGCGGTGTTCATAGCTAGGGATCCAAGAGTACGGATCTCTTAGTTGTTTTACTTTTCCAATTGTTTTTGGGTTGTTTCACTATTCTGGTTGGGTTTTTATTTTTTCCCTTTACCTTTCAGTTTACTTTACAGGACCTATAATTGTACTGTTTAGAGGTAGATGAATATTTTTGGTTTATATATAGCAGTGTTGTATATTTTTTATTTCATATTCACTTTTTCATTTAATTGGTTGTGTGTGTGTGGGGGGGTACTTAGGAGAATGCCTCCCCGAGTTTGTTATTCCTTCATCACTTTTCTTCAACCCCTAACCTATAAAGGTGGGTTTGGGGTGGTTGTGTCTTGAGCCCCAACATGGGTCGGGTCATGAAAAAGTGGTATCAGAGCATGATAATTCCTTAGGATGTTGTTTGGATTTTTTTCTGTTTAAGGATTGGTTGGGTTTAGGGAAAAAGAGTCAATGTGTCTCAAGAGAGGCTCTCAGACCAGGGAGTCTAGTGATGGTGAGGCAGCCAACATAGCCATTCACCAGGACCCCGATTACCCACTTGTCAACTCAGCATGCTGAGACATTTTTTAAAGGGAACTTTGGTACATGTGTTAGCTCCCATTTGTTGATATATATATATATATATATGCTCATTTGATTGTATTACTCCTTGATGGATTTGGATGCCTCTAAGATGACAGCCATCCAGGATACCAACTCTGGTTCATGAAAACAATCTTGTGATCGATGAGGCATCAGTTTAGGATACCTAATGTGATCCCCCTTCCTCTAAGTGGGAAGGTAGAAGCAAATCCACTTGTTGAGAAGTATATAGTCCCAATAGAGAAGGTTGAGGACGTGTGCAGGTTGAGTGCACTCTGTGAGTTACAGTGCCCGAGACTGTTGAGGTTCTGGTTTAATCTGGATCCTCAAGCATCCTTGGATTGGTTAGAGTCAGTGGTTTATCTCTCTAGGATTGTTCGTACATCAACAGATCAGATGGTGGATTTGGCAGCTGGTATTTTCCATGGAACTACTGGATGTTGGTGGAGTCTGGTTATTCATATGCACGATGAGTCAGTACTCTTGTGGGATAACTTTCAGCAGCTATTCCATGAGGAGTACTACCCATCCTACTTATTCTCTATTCAGATTCAGGGAGCTTCTAGAGCTTCATCAGGGAGGGATGATAGTGACTGAGTACATGACTAGGTTCACAGACCTTACATGCTACTCTCCGAACATGATCTATGCCGGATATTTCTGATCACTGTAGTTTGATATGGGACTCTGCAGAGAGATATGTGTCAATGTAGTTTCCTTGTGCATCCCCACCTATTTTGGGGTACTGGAGAGGGCTCTGGTGACAGAGAACTTTCTATTAGGGGAATTCCAGTTATCTAGTTTTAGAAATGGGCACATCATAGCTGAGACGTCTAGAACAGATAGCAAACGTTAGTTGGTAGGGCCTTGATGTAGGAGATCTTCCCATGATCAAACTTAAGAACATGGTCTAGGACAATGTAGAGAACTGGGGAAACCTAGGCAGGGTTGGTGTTATGCTTATAAAGAGTGAGGTCACATGGCATGAGACTGCCCGACCAGACATGTTATAATTCCTAGGCAGATAATAAACGAACCATCATGGAAGAGACAACATTGTGATTAGGGATCTCCAAGGTGGGGACAAGGTGGTCACCAGGGAAGTCTTTCTACTTGGCCTCCTTTTGCTAGGAATGCCACTAGTGGTTGTGGTGGAGTGTCTGGTTTGGGGTTACTCTCATTCACATAGAGGTGAAGACACATGGGGTATGCCACGTTCTTTCCATGTTTAACCTCTTGAGGTTGGATGAGTTTACTAACCTTCCCTGTTCATTGGTACCTTTTCATACTCAACGTCAACCTTGATAAAACAGTTATCAAGTACAAGTCGAGGTGATGGAGACCCCATGAACAGGACTAGGCAACCCACTACATAATGCTGAAATTAGTATTCTTTTCCTTTAGGATGTGAAGACATCACCTTTTGGGAGAACACATTATGGATTTCACAGACCACCATATTCTCAAGTATGCCTTCAGTCAGAGAGACTTGAACCTGAGTAGGCAACGCAAGTTGAATTTTTTGCAGGACCATGACTTTGTGATAGTCTATACTCTAAGAAAGAGAAATATTGTAACATATTCCCTTAGCAGGAAATCTCAATCTCACCTAGTGTGGGAGGTTTAGGAGCAATTAGCTTCCCTATAGTTGACCCTAGTGGAGCAGGAGGGTACACTTTTTCTTCAGTTAGTGGTGTTGAATCCTTCGCTTCTTGATCGTGTGAGAGTGTCCCAACTATTAGAAATAGACTGAGTTATATTTTGTGACTCAAATATCCATAGGTGACACACCATATGGAAATTCTGAAGGATGGAATCATGAGAAATAATGGTTCTGGTTGTGACGAGGGAAGAGGTAATGTGAGAGTTCCACACTTTACCCTTCGCTATATATCTCAATGTGGGGAAGATATATAGGGATATTTAGTGGAAATTTTGGTGCTCCTGCAAGAGATGAAGTGTAGATGAGTCCATCTCATGATGACTCACTTATTAGTAGGTAAAGACTGAGCACTGAGTTTTGGTGGGTTGTTGTGGCCTCTTGAAATTCCAGCATAAAGTGGGATGACATATCAATGGAATTCTTCACTAGAATTTCATACATAGTTAAGGTTCATGAATCTATCTGGTTAATAGTAGACTGACTCACAAATTTAGTGTACTTCCTTTCTATCAGGGAGCATAGTTCGGTGGAGTGTTTGGGATAGTTGTAGGTATGATATATCATCATTCTTCATAGAGTACCCTCGATGATTTTCTTTGATCGTGACGTGTGTTTTATGTCACAATTGTGGAGAGGCCTACAGGAGGCATTCAGGACCCAGTTACGGATGAGTACATCCTTTCAACCCCAAACTGATGGGTTGACCGAGCATACTATCTAGGTGTTGGGGGATATGTAGAGGGATTTTGTGTTGGTTTTCAGTTGATAATGAAAGAAATCCTCAAGGTTCATCAGGTTATTCAATATCATGTAGAGGGTTGGTGAGATTACCTACCGCCATGACCTACCCCCCAATAGCTGGAGTGGATGCATGACCTCTCCCACATGTCACAATTGAGGAGATACATGCATGTTCCTATGAACGTCATCGATATGAGCAGACCATATGAGGACAAACCAACCCTTTGGTTTGCATGTTGTGGCAGCATAGAAACGTGCAAGTTTTTCTGGAAGCGGGAGAGCCAGGTGTAAGCTCAATAACTGGAGTTGTTTCCCTAGTTTTTCTTTTCGGGGATGAAAATATTAAAGAATGGAATGATGTAGAGAGATGGTTTTTCCCTTGTAAGACTTTGGAATATTTCTACATATATTTCCAGAGCCAACGCTAAGAAGGCATGCGATTCTGAGACCTGGAGTGCCTAGAATAAATTGTACAAAAAGTATTAAGTATATGTTATACAATGAACACAACAGAAACATGATATCTCTCAAATGGTAGCTCGGATCAGAAATATAAGGCTACTTTTGAGTCCAGAGCATGGTGTTTACCATAGGCAGGATATAACTTTTGTATACACAGGCTTTCTGTGGAAAAAGTTATCAAGGATTTGACAGTAAATAAAATAATTATATAATGTTTTTTTATTTGGATGCCACTCTTGATAACTTATGAATAGGGATTCAGATTGAAAATCTGAGAGCACTATTGAGTTTGTATCGTGGTGTTTATTCAAGGGAGATTTCATGTGAGAGGGTGCAGGAGGTTTGGATTCTGCAACTGCTGGCAATTTCCTATAAATAGAAGTTTAGATAAATGAGCTAGAATTATATCATTTCACTCACAGACAGTGGATCTCTAGCCATCTTCTTTCGACGGTGATTTGACATCTGATATTTATCGGATTGCAATGAAAATACATGTGCCAATAGATCAGAGTGCAGCAAACACAGTGACGGATCCAAAATTAGGGTAGGATTTCTATTTCGGATTCTGAAGCTCCCTGATTGAATCCTTTGTTGCTGATTTCAATTTTTGTTGGAATTTTCTGCTTTAAAATCCGTTATTGTTGGCCAAACTAACAATCTACATCATCTGTTTTGATTCAGGGACTCCCATTCTTTTCATTCTTCATCGTTCTCCGATGATAACTTTTCTCCATGCTCAAATGAACTCTAATCTTGTAGCAAGACACATATTTGTGAATCTCCCATCCCGAGGAGTTATGATCTATGCTCAGATTTAAATTTCAGGTGTTGTAGGAGTCGCGATGGTGAGTAGAAGATCTGACAACTTTTCATCACATCAAAACGTCAGATTCTTCGATCGGAGCTTACAGTAGTGTGGATCGAGATCCAGGGATCCCATATCTAGCCTCAGTTTCTTTTTCTAACAACTGGAGTGGTTTCGGTGGTCCATGGAAGGTGGAAGAAATGTGGGTCTAGTAGGGCGTGGCTCCGGAAAGGCGATGACATGGCGGATTTGGCTGGTGGCACGGAGGCTGGGTGCGGCGGTGTGGCCGGGTGCAAGGGTGGAAGCCGCTCGGTGGTACGAAGCTGGGATTGCAGCGGCGGCAGGCGACTGGCCGCAGAATCCCCCTCCCCCCATGAGGATTTTAGAAAAAATAAATAAATATTATATAAATAAATATTATATTATTTTTTATTATTATTATTATTAAATAAAAGGTTAATGGGTTGTAACTTTTCCGTGCGGCATCCAATTCATGCGTCGTTAGCGGCCTTGTGACCCTATCTTCGATGTGTTATTTTTAAGACTAATGTTGGGGGATTTTCACTGACTTGTGGAGTAGGTCAATAAAACTCCCTAAAAATAATAATATTATTATTATTTTCTTCAGATGCTGATTTGAGCGTAACTCCTACATGGAGCATCCGATTAACAGGCCATATGTGGCAACGTGACCCCTGTTTCAAGGCGGACCTTTTGAGGCCAGTTTGAAAACTTTATGTATTGGTTTTAAGGATCTTTGGCATAAAACATCTAACTATAATAATAATAATAATAGTATAATTATTATTATTTGAGGATTCTTGTATCAGACGTAACTTCTGTATTCGACATCCAATTGATGCGCCGTCAGCGGTGTCGTGACCCAGAAATTAAGGCAGATATTTCAAGACTGATTTTGGGAAATTAAACCAAAATTGAGGTTCAGTACCCATGAAAGTAACTATCTTGGTCACTCTCAAATGATGTGTGTTTATTTTGGGTACTTGGGTGCAGTAGAGTGGCTGACCAAGGTCGTCTCTCAAAGGAGGAAGTAAATTAAAACAACTTCTTAAAGGTATTATAAAAATATAATATAATATAATAATAAAAACTACTTAAAAATGATGACGGTTTTTTTACCATTTATAAAATAAGAATAAGTATGTGGGAAGAAGATTTCTTTCTTTTTTTGTTTTTTTTTTTGAAATGAAACTTGATTAATAAAAAACAATAAGAATATTTTTTTAAAAAAAATATTTTAAAAGGTGTAATCGATATAACTATACCTATTCATTCAATTATTTATCATTATTATTTAAATTAACATCCACTTAATTATAATACCCTAATTTTTTACCCCTAGAACTCTATAGTATTTAACTTAACCACAAAGATGAAATTACTTAAACCCTATGCTACATTCGGAACACGCAATCACAGCACCCTGCTTTGATTGATGTTATTCGGTTAGCTTATGGTAAGTGGTTAATTATAGAACATGTACACACTATAAATAATCATTAATTGAGTTTAGGTATTATATTTTAACTCTACAAATTTATCCCTTATTGTCTTGTATTACCAATTAAGATTGCACTCTCACAATTTACACAAATCTCAACCTCGCGTGTTTTTGTGTCAATTGATAAATTGTTTGATTAGTTTCATTTAAATTGAAAACTCAATTAATAGATCATATTAAGTGAATTATAGTATCTCATTTATTCAAAATAAATTAATTAATAAGGTAATAGTTAGATCAATTACTAAGAAAACTACTCTTCCATGGGCGGTGTAGTCATCGTAGAAACAGATTTAATTTGCAAAGATTTTGAAAGGTTATAACCCAATATCGTTTCTAATATTTGATTTAAAGCCAAAAGATGAATATTAATAAAATAATAAAATTGAAAATAATAGAATAAATGGAATATAAACTAAGATTTTATTGAAAGTACAATGACATTACAATAAATAAAATGAAAATAACATCATTTTGGAGGAGATCCTATCTTAGTAGCTTCCCTCCTACAATTGTGAATTTAAAGGGTATATAACCACTTATGCTATTCTCCCAATATCCTAATTCACTTCCCAAATCCTCCAAAAGAGAAAACGCCAATTTATAGAGTGGAGGGGAGGCTAGGTTTAAATAGGTTTCAAGTGTGAATTAGGAAATTCATCCAAATAAATTAATTCAACTTGAACCACATGTTTAAACACCAAGAAGCGTGAACTAGATTTCCTTCTATAAGTATTGTTTTTCAGAAAAATGTTTCCTATAACTCTTCTAAAAATTTGGGTCTAATCCAAGCACAGATGAAGAAGTTATGGCCCAAATACATAATTGATGTCCAATCTGGCGAGTCCATCCCATCTTTGACTTTATTTCTCATTAAGTCCAATCAAATGCACAATTTATCTTTTATGTCATGAATGAAAGTTGTAGAAAGTTAATTCATGAATATATTTAAAAAATTTTAAGTTTAAATAATACATATAAAAATATTTATTGTCAAAATTCTACAGTGAATTTTAAAGGTTAAAACTAGAATTTTCACCAAATTTTCAAATGAATGATCTAATCCAAAATATTTTATAAATAAACAAATTTAACACAATGTGAGGAAATTTTTTCATTTATTTTCAATAAAATAATCAACAAATTTTGTTTTATCAACACCACCACACTTACCCTTTTTCACTCCTGGGAAAAATATCATATCATGTATTCGAAAAAAATTGTGACAAGATATGCATATTCAAATTTCTCAATCCACAGTGCAAATATAGGAAAAGTAAGAATCCCATAAAGAGTCAATATCAATAAATTTTAAAGTCATTGTCTTATAAATTGTGTCAAAACAAAATCTAGTGAGATTAATAACACTAATCATAGTGAAACAAGTCATGGGTCTACCATGACACTAATTATCCACATGTGTGTGCCAACCATTTCGAGCTCATAAATCCACCCTTTATTTAGTATATTCAGGTCAAGTAAAACAATTCTTCTTACCTGGTTTAATTCACTAAAACTATTCTGTATTCCTTTGCAATAAAATTTTAAAACCCACTCACTTAAGAATTATTGAAAGTAAAACCTTAAGCTCTCGACTTAGATATCCACATATGTTGTATATTTCATCACTCCCCACATTTTTTTTTATTTTTTTATTTTTTTAAGTTTCACTAGGACCAAATCTCACACTCAACTATCAACTCTTGTTTGATATCCTCACGATGCTAATTTTAATAGTTATAATAAGATCAAAGGATGATAAAGAGTGGTTTTTGACCTGTCCAAGACACAACCCATATTTTTTTGAGGGCATACAACAGTCTAATAACAGGTATACATGCATAGGTCAATTTGGTACAGTAATGAAACTGATCAGAATAGAGACTAATAGATGGATCAACCATTGATTTTTTTACCTAACTTGACTATACCTTCAATTGAGTAGTAAAAATTTCACAAGTCATGGTTGAGTGAAAATTTGTGTGGGGAAATCAATGACAAAATTTACTATAAACAAATATCACAACTAATGATGTCAAAATCTAAAAGGTTTTATAATGACACAATCATTCATATCATCGATGACTTCATTTTTTATAAAAATCAACCCATGATGATGAAATCTTACTAATTCATATAATTCTACCAATGAATTTTGAAAACAATAATTTTTCATATGTTTCACATGAGAATGTTACATGATATATTTATTTATTTTCTTTTTGTTTTTTTTTCTGGTTTTTTTTTGAAAATTTTAACCAAAAACTAAATAGAAAATACATACAAAACACACAAATGAAAATCCTAAATGTCTACCCCAAAAAATTTTCCTCTCTATCACACTTAAAATATTTCACTATCCTCAAAGTGAACTTATGAGATGATATATGCACAAGAAATGTATAATTTTAAATAGGAAAAATAATATATAAGTGAAAGGTTTAGGAATAGCCTGATATGCTCAAATGATGATGGGGTCATGAAGTGTGATGAAATCCACTCCATCAGTAGGAATTCCCTCAATGTATTTCTTCAAACATTGCCTATTAACTATAAGGATCCTTCCAGTGTCCTTATGTGTGATCTCCACTACACCATAAGGAAAAACATTAGATACAATATAAGGACCTAACCATTTGGAACATAACTTACCAGGCATCAGCTTCAGTTGTGAAATGTGGAGAAGTAATTTCTATCTAACATGAAACTCCCTTTGTTGGATCATTCTATCATGAGATGTTTTTTATCTTTCCTTGTATATCCTTGAGTTCTTATATTAAGACAATCGATTCTCATCAATATCTTGAATTTTTAGGGTCCTTTGAATTCCATCTTTGCCCAAATCCCTGTTGCATTTCTTTATATCCCAATATGCTTGATGCTCAACTTTCACAGGAATATGACATGCTTTCCCAAAAACAATTTGAAATGGGGACTTACCAATGGGTGTATTGTATGCTATCCTATAATCCCATAGAACATCATCCAAATGCTTTCTCCAATCCTTCCTATTTGGCTGCACAGTTTTCTCCAAAAAAAATTTCAACTCACGATTTGAAACCTCAGCCTAGCCATTTGTTTGGGGGTGGTATGGTGTTGATGTTTTTTGTGTCACCCCATACTTCTGAAGGAGGGAATCCAAAATCTAATTGAAAAATTGTGTCCCTTGGTCACTGATGATGGCCTTTGGTACTCCAAACCTTAAAAAAATCTATGCTTTACAAAGTCCACTACAACATGAGAATTGTCAGTCCTGGTGGCCTTAGCCTCCACCCATTTGCTCACATAATCAATGGAAACTAAAATATACAGGAAACCAAATGAACTAGGAAAAGTACCCATAAAATAAATTCCCTATACATCAAAAACATCACCAAATAATATGGTTTTTTGGGTCATCTCGTATCTCTTAGAAATATTACTAGGGTGTTGGCAATGTGAGCATGACTTACAAAACACATGAGCATCGTGGAATAAGCTAGGAAAATATAATTCAGAGTCTAATACTTTCCTAGCTATTCATTGGGGTCCAAAGTGTCCTCCACAAGAAAGTGTATGACAGAATTGTAGAATAGACTCAAACTCGTGATTAGGAACACACCTCCTAATAACTTGATCACTACACATGTGCCATAGGTAGGGGCCATCCCAAACATAAAACATATACTCACTATTTATTTTTTGGACTTGATGTTTCTTTAAATTTTTAGGAATTTCAAATGAAAAAGGTAGTTAGGTAAATCAACATACCATGGATGCGTACCTGAGATTGCATAAAGATGCTCATCGAGAAAAGTGTCTGGAAGTGGTACTTAGTCTAAGGTGTCAGCCTCAAGTGTGTGAGTTATCCTACTAATATGGTTTTCCACCAAGTTTTCTAACCCCTTATTGTCCTTTATCTCAATATTGAATTCTTGAATAAGGAGCATCCATCATATGAGTCTGGGCTTTCTATCTGGCTTCTTCAAGAGGTACCTCAGAGCTACATGGTTAGAAAAAACAACTACTTTAGATACCAATAAATATGAACAGAATTTACTAAAGAAAATATGATATCAAGAAACTCCTTTTTGTGGTTGTGTAGTTTGATTGGGTTGAATCCAATGTCCTTGATGTATAGGCAATCACATGTGAACATCCCTCCACCCTCTATGATAAGACAGCTCTGACTGCAAAGTTAAAGGGATCACACATAAGATCAAAAGGAAGATCCCACCGTGGGGGATTTATGATTAGGAGAGTGGTCAGAAACTTCTTTATCTCATCAAAGGAATTCCTAAAAGAATCATCAAACACAAAATCATAATCCTTTTTTAAGTAATTGTGACACAGGTAGAGAAATCTTACTAAAATCTTTTATGAAGCATCGATAAAATCATGCATGCCTTAGGAAAGATCTAACATCATGCACACATGAAGGATATGGTAAGGATGAAATAATATCTACCTTAGATCTATCAACCTCTATCCCATGTTTTGAAACTACATGCCTTAAGAAAATGCCATTCTCTACCATGAAATGACACTTTTCAAAGTTCAAGACCAAATTCTTCCCAATATAATGATTCAACACCTTTCCCAAACTAGAGATACAATCGTAAAATGAAGACCCATATACTATAAAATCATCCATAAATACCTCCATGCATGTCTCGATGAAATCTAAAAAATACTCACCATACATATCTGGAAGGTACTTGGGTCATTGTAAAGACCAAATGGCATCCTTCAGTTGGAAAACATACCAAATGAACAAGTGGATGTTGTCTTCTCCTGATCTTCTAGAGAAATAGAACCTAAAAATATCAATTAAATTCATCCAAGAAACAATAGTGTGTTTTCCTAGCTAGTCTCTCAAACATCTGATCAATAAATGGAAGGGGAAATGGTCCTTGTGAGTGTACTGGTTTAGTTTCCTATAATCAATACACACATGCCAACTGTTTTGTACCCTCATTGGAACTCACTAATATTTCTCATTTTAAATAATAGTAAAACCACTTTTCTTAGGAACAACCTAGATATGACTTACCCACTAATAATATGAAATGGGATAAATTATATCTACCTTGAGAAATTTTTCAAACTCTTTTTTAAAAACTACTAGAAGAGTTGGATTCAATCTCTTTTGTGGTAGCCTCACTGGTTTATCCCCATCATCCAAAATAATCCTATGCATGAAAGTGGAGGGGCTAATGCCTAATTTTTCAGCTATGTTCCACCTGATTTCCCTAATTTTCTCCCTCAAAAGATTCAAAAAAAAATTCTTCATGTTCAAAAGGAAGATTATTAGTAATTATAAAAGGTAATCTCTTTCCACTTAACAAGTATGAATATTTAAGATTTGGTGGTAATGGTTTGAGTTATAGTGTAGGGGTGATGTATGGATGGAGAAATTGAAGGAACTAAAATATGTGCACAATGAACATTAGTATCAGAATATACATCATCAAAATCAGAGAATAAAGCATCAAATCTATCAGAATACTCAACAAACAAGTCATAATCAGAGTGAACATGATCAAAATCAGTATATTAATCCACATCAAAATAAAATCCAAGAGAGTATTGTGTATCATAAACAAGTGTGTAAGTTATCTTAGACATCAAACTAGAACCAATACTCATAATATCCCTAAGAATAGGATAATCAAAATCCACGTGGTTTTTACTTGGTGGTTCAAAATGGGAGATAAAAAAATAGGAATGGTCTTCTAAGGGGTACTTCATGGATTCCATGACATTAAATATCACAACTTCATCTCCAAAATACATGGAAAGTGTACCCTCATTAACATGTATGATAGTTTTTTAAGTTTTGAGTAAGGTTATACCTAAGATAATGGGAGCATGAGAACTTACCTGATCATCCTCAATGTTAAGCACATAGAAATCTGTTGGAAAGATCATGTCTCTTACCTAAACAAGTACATCCTCAAGGACGCCCGTTGGATATGTTGTGGCTCTATTAACCAAATGCACCAATACTCTCATCGGCTTAAACTCACCAACTTGTAAAGAAGAGAATACAGAGTGAGGCATCACATTTATGGAAGCTCCCAAATCACAAAGAGCATCAGAAAAATGAAACTCCCCTATGGTTTATGGGATGGTGAATATCCTTGGATCCTTGCACTTTATTGGTATTTCTAGAGTTGGTGTAATGAGTGTTGACACATTAATTTCAAGATTGATCCTCTCATTTCCCTTAAAACCTCTACGATTGGTAGAAGGTTGTTTTAAGAATTTGGCATACCTTGGGATTTTCTTAATGGCTTCAAGTAGAGGGATGTTGATATCCACATGCTTGAATGTATCCAAAACCTCTTTTTACATCGCCTCCTCAACCATATTCTTAGTTCGTCCAACCCTGTTTGGAAATGGAAGGGGTTTAGGAGGAACATCATCAATATTTTTCTTACCTTTTTCTATCTCCTTAGGTTTCTCATCATTTGGTATGGAATGAGGCTTTTCTAGAGTTAAGGTGAATCCCATTGGAATGGAAGGTGCAGATGTATTGGTCATTTTCTTCCCACTTATTAATGTGATGGAACTAACATTCCCATTTAGATTTGGAGTAGTTTGGGAAGGATGATTTCCAAAGTTCTTACTTACCAGTTCATGGAGGGTAGTGTCAATCTGGCTCATTTGAGTCTTCAACTCCCTCATCTCTGAACCTTGACTCTTCAGCTCATTCTGTTGATTAAAAAAAATTTGTTTTAAAATATCATCAGTATTAGAATCTATCTTTGGTTGAAAAGTCTCTTATTATTGACTTGTTGATGTTTGGGATTCAAATATCCTTTGGGGTTGTTGGAAACCCTATTGGTAATACGGAGGCTGGTGAAACTTTTGTTGAAAAGGGGGCCTTTGTTGTTGTCTAGAGTCATACCTCGTGTCTTATTGATCCTTACACCCTTGGTTGTATGTTGGTGTAAGGGAATAAAACTTCTTTTGGGGATATGGTTATTGTTTTTGCTGATATGGTCTTCCAGGAAACACTACTACACAATCTTTTGTTTCTTGTAGATGGGGGAAATAGTTAGTTTGGTGGATTGTCTGAAGGAAAATGCCACAAGGCCTTGAAGGAGGGGGTTAGGATGTCTTTTGTCCCAAAGAAATTTGTATCACCATATTTGTCAATTCTTCCAACTTAGTATCAATCAAATGACTTTCAAGAGAATATGGACTTACCTGATGTATTCGTCTAACATGTGGTGTACCTCGATTGCCAAATTATTGGGATTTTTGTGCCATATTGTCAATTAACGCATGTGCAGTTGTTGGTGTTTTGTCGAACAATGTCCCTCCAGTTTTGGCATCCACCTTGCTTCTCTCTATAGGTGTGAGTACTTCATAGAAGTATTGTATGAGTAGTTGCTCACTAATTTGGTGATGTGGGCAGCTTTCACACAACTTCTTGAATTACTCCCAGTACTCATACATTGACCCTCCTTGGGCTTTCTTGATTTCTAAGATCTCTTTGCAAATCAAAGTGGTACTTGATGCTAGAAAAAAATTCTACAAGAAAAGATGTTTCAAATTGTTTCAACATGTTACATATTCAGGTTTTAAATAATACATTGAATATTTTATAGCTCCATCAAGTGAGAATGAGAATGCTCTTAGTTTGATTTGGTCTTCAGATACATTTCTTGGTTTCAGGGTTGATCAAACCACATTAAATTCTTTAAGGTGTTTGTTTTGGTCCTCACTAGATAATACATGAAACATTGAAAGAATCTGAATTAACACAGTTTTCAGTTCAAAATCTGATTCAAGATTTGGGTATTCAATACAATTTGGATGATAATTAATATTAGGTGCACCCAATTCTTGAATGGTTATATTAAGTTAATTTCCATTATTTTCAGTCATTGGTTCTTGTTTTAGGTTTGATATAGAAGTGTTTCTAATTTCAATGTTCTCAGAATGGATGATTTCTCCTATTGTTTGAATGTTGAAAATTCTCATAGACTAAGAATGTCTAATTTGAGTCCTAAGGTTGTGTTTAATCTCAGGATCAAGATCTAAGAGATCTTTGGGATTAGTTCATATCATAAATCAAATAAAAATGAAAAGAAGAAAAGTGGGCCATAATAAAATAAAAATGATAAGTTTGAGTTTGTGGTCAAAAAATTAAAAGAAGAATAAAACAAAATAATAAGAAAAATTCAAATTGGGTAAAGAATGAAGAAAGAAGAGAATAAGATAATCAAATGAAAAATAAAAGGAATACCTATAAATGGTTGAAATAATTACTTTCCTCCCTGGAAATAGTACCAATTTTAAAGGCACTTTCATGGGCTTTCTCAAATGATGTGTTATTATTTTGGGTACTTGGGTGTAGCAGAGTGGCTGACCAAGGTCATCTCTCAAAGGAGGAAGTAAATTAAAACAACTTCTTAAAAGTATTCTAAAAAATAAAATAAAAGAGAATAAAAACACTAATAAAAAATAATGATGGGTTTTTTTACTATTTAAATAATAATAAGTATGTGTGAAGAATATTGCATTTTTTTGTTTTTGTTTTTGAAATGAAACTTGATTAATAAAACACAATAATAAGATATTTTTTTAGAAAATATTTTCAAAGGCGTAATCGATCTAACTCTACCTATTCATTAAATTATTTATCATTATCATTTAAATTAACATCCACTTAATTATAATCCCTTTATTTGTTACCCCTTGAACCCTACATGATTTAAATTAACCATGAAGATGAAATTACTTAAACCCTAGGCTAGCTTCGGAACATGAAATCACAACACTCTGCTTTTATTGATGTTATTAGGTTATATTATGGTCAGTGGTTAATTATAGAACATATCCACTCTATAAATTATGATTAATGGAGTTTAGGGGTTATATTTGAACTCTAAAAATTTATCCCTTATGGTCTTGTATTACCGATTAAGATCACACTCCCACAATTTACACAAATCTCGACCACGCGTGTTTTTGTGTCAATTGACCAATTTCTTACTTAGTTTAATTTAAATTTAAAACTCAATTAATAGATCATATTAATTTAATTACAGTAGATCATTAATTCAAAATAAATTAATGAATAAGGTAAGAGGTAGATCAATTACTAAGAAAACTACTCTTCCATGGGTGGTGTAGTCATCGTAGAAACGAATTGCATTTGCAATGATTTAGAAAGGTTATAACCCAATCTTGTTTCTAATATTTGATTTACAAAACAAAAATAAATACTAATAGAATAATAAAACTGAAGATAATATAATAAATGGAGGATAAACTAAGAGTTTATTGAAAGTAAAACAACATTACAATAAGGAAGACGAAAAGAAGAGCATTATGGAGGAGATCCTATATTGGTATATTCCCTCCTCCAATTGTGAATTTAAAGTGTGTATAACCACTTATCCTCTTCCCCCAATCTTCTAATTCACGTACCAACCCCTCAAAATGAGAAAAAAACCAATTTATAGAGTGGAGGGGAGGGTAGGTTTAAAGAGGTTTCAAGTGTGAACAGGGAAATTCATCCAAATAAATTAATCCAAATTGCACCACTTTTTTGGCCACCAAAACGCATGAACTAGGTGTCCTTATATTAGGATTAGTTTTGAGAAAATGATTCTTCGAGCTCCTCTCAAAATTTGGGCCAAATCTAAGCACGGATGAAGAAGTTATGACCCAAATATAGAACTGATGTCCAATCTGGTGAGTTCAAACCAACTTTGACTTCATCACCCATTAAGTCCAATCAAATATACAATTTAGCTCATATTTTCTAAATAAAAGTTGTATAAAATTAAGTCAATAATATATTTAAAAAAATTTAAGTTCAAATAATACATACTAAAATATTTATGTCTGAAATGCTACAATGAATTTTAAATAGTAAAATTGTAATTTTCACCAAATTTTCAAATGAATTATCTAATCCCAAATATTTTATAAATAAACATATTTAACCTAATTTGAGGAAATTTTTCATTTATTATCAATAAAATATTCAACAAAATTGTGTTTTATCACCCCATGAGGCCCAGTTTGGGCATTTGCGGTTAAATGTGACTTTTTTACCATGTGTCCATTTTGGATGAATGAATACCCAATACTATGTGTTTTTTTGATAGGATCGTAATGGTGTGATCCATATGATGTGTTTAGAGATCGAATAGAGGGCCCCACGAAGCACTTTTGGTGTGAAATGCTGCAAAATTCAACTTCTTCACAGGGAGTCTATTTCGGGAAAATGAATAGCCGATCATGTGCGTTTTTTTGCAAGGATCATGGCGGTGTGATATGTTGGGTTATCTAGGGTCATATAGGGAGACAAGTTATTTAAGTTACTTTTTCTCCCTTTCAAACCAACGATGAGCGTCGTGTGCTCGTCATCCTTTTTGGCCAAATGTTTCATGTAATCTGGGAGTACACTAGCACGCCTAGGGGTAATAGTGCATATTTTAGTACCAAGGAATGGCTAGGTACACGGCCAGGTGATGAGGTGGGGTAACACATTGTGTGGGCCCCACACATACCATGTACCACTTTACGAATCTTCTCTCTCTTGTATCTCCTTATTCTGAACTCGGATTTAGGCTCGCGAGTAGACTACCCTGAGTGTTTTTTCATATAGAACGTGATGGTTCTCTCCATAGTGGCTTTTGAGAAACAATAAAAGAAATCATGATTATGATGCCTATCTGAGGTGACACTCAATGATGGGTGTGATTGGGTAGAATCACCAGTGAAGTACTGGACTTACCCACCAGTATGACTGGGTAGTGGTTTTCCCTGATTATCTTTCTAAGCTTAACCTCTAGCTGGGATGGGTGGTGGTGTTCTTTGATTCTTTTTGAGAGGTACCATCTAGAAGGGATGACTAGAGTAGTTTCTTAATGCCTTTTGAGTGGAATCCACCTACCAGCTAGGGCAAGGTTCCTCGATGACTTAGAGTAGAATCCTTCTGACGCATTAAGGTGTGGGTCCTCTATGATGACTATCAGAGTGGAATCCCCCTGACATACTAGGGTGTGGGTCCTCTATCAGCTACTTTAGATTAGAATCCCCCCATTGGCTTGGGTGTGGGTCCTCTATCAGCTACTTCAGAGTGGAATCCCACATCGGCATGGGTGTGGGTCCTCTATCAGCCACTTTAGAGTGGAATCTCCCATTGGCATGGGTGTGGGTCCTCTATCAGCTACTTCAGAGTGGAATCCCCCTAACACACTAGGGAATGGGTCCTCTACTTTTATTTTATGTGATATGGCTTTATGGATCAGTTATGAGACATGTTTTGACATACATTTGGACTCATGAGAAAGAGGGATGTTTATTATACTAAGACATGTCCTTGCGATGTGACCTAAAACCATGCAGTCGAGATAGAGCCACCCAAAGAGGATAGTATCAACATGTGGTGATTGAGTACCTTTGAATTTCATGTTCAAGGAAGACGTGAGGTATGTTGGGCATCCTTGGTGGTTACTTCTGGAACTGTTGGTGACTATTTTATTGGGTTGAGCTATGATATGGAGATCCCCTTACTCTCTCATTTGTCCTTCTTTGGTTGATCATGTATATATATCCTATTATAGTATCCACTTCTTGGGTTTTGGTTACTCTTCTTCTAGGAGAGTTGAAGACATTTAGGGTATGTCACGTGATTTATATGTCTAGCTTCTTGTGGTTGGACGAGTCAACTCTCCTACTAAAGGTAGTGAAGACTTGACGAGAAGTTCATCTTCTCACCATTTCTATATCCTTGTGTTTGGATGAGCTTACTTCACTCTCTTATTGGTTTGATATGTACTCTTTTATTGTACCTTGTTCTATATACTACTCCCCTCTTCAGTACATCTTTTGTTTCTCCCTTGAGCCTTCAGAACATCCTACTGAGTATTTTTATACTCACCCCTTATTAGGCTTTTCCCGCACTTGGTGTTCTCTTTCAGATAATGGATAGGTTGATCATGACATCAGGGGAGATTTGGGATATGAGGTTCTTGGACCATGTACAATGGTCGTATCTTGGGATCCAAGAGCAGGTCTCTATCAATTGTTTTACTTTTCCTCTTTTTTCCAGGTTGTGGCACTCTTCTTGTTGGGTGTGTATTTTTCCCCTTTACCTTTCAGTTTACTTTACAGCACCTGTACTTGTATTTTTTAGAGCTTGATGCATATTTATGGTTTATATATATCAGGGTGATATATTTTCCATTTCCTATTCACTTTTCATTGATTTGGTTGTGTGTGTTTATACAGATACTTAGGTGAAGGCCTCCTTGAGTTTTTTGTGCCTTCAGCACTTGTCACTAGCCTCTGGCCTATGGAGGCAGGCTTGGGGTAGTTGTGGCTCAAGCCACGGAATGGGTTGGAACATAAAACAGCTACCCTGATATGGATATGATCTACTTAGCTCCAACACCAGCTATATTGGCTTTATCATCTAGTCAATACCTGTATTTTCTATGGGTGTTGATTCTCTTTATTCTATTAAGAACCATTACTAAATAATATCATACATTGAGTTATCTCATAATCAACATGAATATTAAACCATAAAATAAAAATACCTATGATGGTAAAAGTTCCCAAATACTATAAGGGGTTATTATAATTTTCATGTTAACTCTGTTCATTTAAAATCTAGTTCCCAAGGTTTTTACTAAACTTTCTCTAATCCAAACTATAACAACCCCAAAACTAGTGACCTAGAGTAGGTGTCTTCTTTATTACACTGGTACAAGATAAAAGGGATATCACCATGTAAGATTGATCAGTTTAGTAATCTTGAAGAACCAGATACCTGCATGATTTCCATATTACATTGGAAATATAAAATACATATCATAATAAATATTCTTGTATCCTTGATATTATTCATAATATACTTATTAATATCCTAGGGAAAGGAAAAAAATAAAGGGTGAGATCAAATACTTAATAAGAGTTATGTATAGTGAAACATATCATGATTAAATAAGAAATAATCATTATGGAAAGATAAATAACTAAAAAACGTTCCATTTAATAAATAACTTGATCATGAAATACATCCATGGAAAATATAAATATAGATATCACATGGATAATAATAACTGAATTATTAATGAATGAAATGCTTAATGTTGGACATCATGATCTAAAACATCATGATATTTTTACCATCAAGGCCTTACATCAAGATAGTTTAATAAAATGGTAGGTAACACTAAAAACCCATTTGATAAGGTTAGACAACTGGTTTGTCTCTTGAGACCTATTGATGCATAAAGGGGCTATCTATAACTGGGCCCTATCAATCACTGCATGTCTAATGCATTCCTAATATATTTAATGATAGATTTAATTCATAAACAATATGCATCATCAAAAAATATTTGTATTTAGTAAATAATACAAAATATTAATATTTCTATAGCTAATCGAATAAATTTCATCGTAAAAATTTATATATATAAATGGTATAAAATTTAGGAAATAGTCATATTAATTATATAAAGAATATGTATATTTAAAAGAAATTTAATGTCCAATGAATAATGATCACAAGAAATTGAATGTTTCAAAATAATTTCAATGACTGAAAATTAATAAGAGAAAAAATATGACTATCAATTCATCATAAATATAGATTTTTTAATAAAATTATATCCTTTGGATAAATAAATAAAATGGAAACAAAACGTTAAAATATTATTTCATTAAAGTGTATTCTTTTTAAACCATTTAAAACTTATAGAATAATATAAATAGCATAAAATGGTTATAGTGGTAGGAAAATACATTAATTCTTAATACATTAAAAAACATTCATTTTGACTTCCTGTAAATAAAGTAAAAAACGAACCTTTCAAAAAACATTAGATTGATTTCTTTCAAGCCTTGTAAAAATTTAAAGATAAAATAACATGTCCTTAATAAATCATTTTAGTAAATATCAATAATTTTTGTAAAATAATTTTGAAAATATGTACATGGAAAGAAAATATATTTTATTAAAAGAAAAATAACATCGAGCTTTATTTTAAAAATTTATTTTCTTGATTCAATTATAAAGATAGTAAAATTTTATATAAAATAGAGAGAGGTGGATCATGGCCTACCACTGAAAATAAAGAGTGTTGGATCACTAATGGTGGAAAAAATGAACAAATTCTACCATTACAATTTCAAGAAAAAAATTAAATGATTCAATCAAAACAAAAATTTATTTCAAGCTACTAAACAATGAAAAGATTCATGAGAAGTAATAAAAAAATTTCTGTTGTTGGAAGTCCTATGGTGACTCATGACTCGCTATTGCATGAATTTCAATGGTGACTCATGACTCACCATTGAATGAAGTCCAATGGTGACTCATGACTTACCATTGGAAGTGTCCAATAGTGACTCACTGAAAACATTTCCAAAAACCAGGATGATAAATAGAAGAATAATAGAAGAAAAAAATTATAATAAAAATAATAAAACAAATTGATAAAACTTCAAACATAACGAAATAATTCACTACACTTGATAGAAGAGGTAATAGATCATGTTGGATCTTGAATAATCTTCTCCCGAGTCAATATACAATAAGAATAAATAACACTAAGAGGGATAGAAAAAGACTCACTATTGAAGCCCAAAGGTGACTTGACTCACCATTGGAATCTGACGGTGACTCATGACTCACCATCGAGCAAACAACAAGAGAAAAAACATCAAAACATAGAAGCAGTGGATCATGTCGATGTTGTAAGAAAAACATAAATGACAATATGGAACGCTGAAGAAGAATAAGATGAGCTACTGTTTTCTTGAAAGAAGATGTAAAAAGAGAATCTGAAATGAAACGAGACAAAACTACAGGCTTGAAAAATCTTTGTTAGAATTTTTGAAGATGCTGAGAAGATCATCGGAGTACTGTAGAGTGACCAAACATCTAAGGCAGAAGAAAGGGTTTGAATAGGAGAAGCACCGGATAACAAGTGAAACATAGAATTTTAAAATTATATAAGTGACATATTGAAGTGAGGAAATGGATCTAATCCTAAGGCTGAGTATATCACTTCTTCTTTCTAAGAATTTATAGATGGATGAACAATAATAAGAAAAACCAAGTCCCACATTGAATTGAAGATACAGCGGGCAAGTAGTATATCAATCAGGATGTGATGATCCTCAGTTAGATCTGGCTACTCGGTATCAACACTGGTTTAAACATGCATACACACAGGCCTATGGGCCTAGTGGGGAACCTATTACTAACCCATGCACCAATGGGCACGCACTGTGGGAATTAAACACAGCCATGCATGCGATATTCATGCACTATACACACCGACCATTATAACCTTCTTGTGGACTGCCTTAGCCGGGCCTTCGCACGGGGTTAAACCAATGAGTTCCCTATGTGGTTGAGGGATATCCAAGGTGGCTCGCTATGATGGGTAAAAAAATTCTTTAAAAAAATTAAAACTTAAGTAAATAAAATAGAACAAACATTAAAAATATTAATCATCATTTTAAAAACATTTATATAAACATTTATTAAAACTTGTAAAAATAGATAATTAATTAACATATTTTAATAAAAAGTTAATAGAGAGTGATTTATAAAAAAATACTATTGAAATATTGGAACCACTTTCAAATACTAACAATTATTTCTTACCTTCAAATCCGTTGGAAAACAACAATGCTGCTTGTGCGTGCATGTGGACTATCACCTCCAGAAAGCGATGTGATTAGTTTTTCATTTTTGTTTTACATGGATGATAATAAGGATATATTCAATGTATATATATGTTATTCATGATATAATTATGGTTATATATTGATAAAATAATATTTATCTTTCTTTCCTTCTTTTTGTTAGAAAGTGAAAATAGTGTTCATGCATACGTACAACCTACCATCTCCATGAACGGTGTAAAACATTTTTCTATTTATAACTTTTATAGATAACTATAAATATGTATAAAATGAATATATATGATATTTATATGATTATTATAGATATTATGAAACCATTATATAAGTTCAAGGGTTAGAACCATCAAACTGAAACTCTCATGAGAAACGAAACAGTTAACACCCGAAAATGGTAATTTTAATAAGGAATTATTAATAAATGAGTGTTAAATTGTTATAAGTGGATAATATATGACATTATTAGTATGTGAATTATTATTTTATATAAGTATAATAAGTCTAAATTTAATATACAAAAGGTTAAAACACTTTTGAAGTAAGTCGAACTTGAGGTAAGAGATTTATGTTACAATCTCATTGTTTATCGGGATTATTTATGATTAAGTTTACGATGATGAAATTTTATGACATATCTCTCATTAATCCTAGGAATTGTTTTATAATTTGGTTATATTTTTAGATTACATGTTTTCCTTTCATTTTCCTCTCTTTAAGAACTCAAGAGACTGAAAGACTGGTTTTAAGTAAAATCGACTTTATTTCTCTCTTTGATTGAAAATATTTTTTCTTACATATCTAAGTTTTATAAAAATGTTTTCAAAAATGTTTTTTTATATTTTACTATGATTTTTAAATTCATTTTTACCCATGACTAACTTTTTACAAAATATTTTAAAACTAATCTTCTTTTTGTTTTCCGAATGATATGTTTTTGACTTTTTATCAAAAATGTGAAAGGAATATTTATTTTAACATACACGAAATGAACGAAATTTATCACCATCATGACTGGTCAATGTTTTGAAAATTACTTTACAAGATTTAAAGTTTCTTTTCAAATAAAATTTTTTTCTTAATATTTGAGAAATTTTTATATTTTAAATAATTGATTTCATAGTGAAAATAGTATTTCTCTCAAGAAATATTTCACTGATATTTTAAAGATATTTTTCATCTATGATAACATCCTTTGATGTTAATTATGTTTTAATGGGAATATTATCCAATGATACCATCCATTTTCATTCTTTGGATGACTTATGATAATGATGATTTAAAGATGATTCTATGAAATTCGTTTCTTTCCCATTGGTTAATTATGTTATGATAAAACTTTTATGAAACATTTTTCTTTTCCATGGTTTATGCTATAGTGAAATGATTATGAAATTAATTTCCTTTTCATAAGTTATGTTATGATTACTGTTTTATGATCTTGTGGAACACATATGCATGATTTTCATTATTTGATGGGTGAGTTATAAATTATATAGGCATCTAATGTTTTGGGAAAATATGGATATCTCATGAGATAATAAGAACTAGAATGAGGAGTGAACTCGGTTCAGTAGGGGACTTTGTACACTATTATAGTATTGAGAGTGAACCTTGAGTAAGGATATGATGGAATTAGTAGCAAACTCAATCCACTATGATAGTCCTGTAAGTGATCCTTGACTAAGGAAATGATTTTGTATGCTTATGTGTATGCAAAAAACTTATATATTATGTCAATGTTATGCTTTCATGACTCATGTTATTTGATTCCTTTATGATACATGTCTTATAAACCGTCAAGATTTATGTCATGATTCAAGATTATGATCTATGATATACTGGTTATAGATTTTCAAATGTTAATTTAATGTTCTCATAACTTTATGATCATATTATGTTATCAATGATATCTTCACTATTTACCTTTACTAAGAATATGAACTCACTCTTTCTTATGTATCTTTTCCCTAAGATATAAAGAAATTTTTATGTATGGTATGTCTAAAAATAGTAATATGTGTGAACATACTTCATGAAATAAGAATATTATGTATCTAGTCTCCAAATTAAAAAAAAATTTATGGTCCTTAGGAATATATTTGTAAAATATATTTAATATTAATCTATTAAGATATAATATTTATGTATGAAAATTATGGATCATTATAGTTGGTATCAGATGCAGATTTATTCAATTTTGGAGATTAGGATTAGAGAACTTTAGTGAAAACCCTGAGGATATATTTAATAATAGGATAACATTATAATGTTTTGATAAGGAAGAGATTATGTGGTTTTTCTAGAAATACATTCATGATTGGATAGTACAAATGGATATGGTATTGGTATAGATGCATCTAGGGTTAATAACCTCAAAAAATTTGGTTGATTATATCTCAACCATCATTTTGATGCATGGTGAGTGTTCCCTTATTGTGCACCTAATTTGACACTCTTGAGGTATATTCTTGAGTTAACTCATATTTTATTTATAAATAATTATGAAGTATTTGAATAGATGATGATCGTGGATGACCTAGGTTAAACTTAAGGTGTCATGGGATAAAAATAATGTGTCATTATTTTAACATCCTATGACTGATTTTTCATGATTGTTCACTATGATTAACGATGCTTCATGGTTATGATAATCATTTTTTTTTAGAATGGGATTGATGATAGAATGTTGAAGTTTAGGTGGTCATAGAAAAGCTCAAATATTGAAGTCCCAATTTGATCTTAGTTATATGAATTCCTGTATATATTTCAAAAAATGTTAATTCACATCCTCAATGATTAGTTGTTGAATTAGCATTGAAAACTCCAAATGGAATTATGATCGCATATTAAGTTTATGATTCTTCTCCAATTAAAGTTTGTTGGAATGTACTTCTTGAAAATCTAATTATTCTCGTTCTAGTTGAGTTTGATGTTATTTTAGGCATGGATTAACTTTATTTATATAAATATCATATCAATTGTCAAGGAAGTGAAGTCACATTTGATATTCAGGACCAACTTATGATCATCTACCAATGTGATGATAAATATGAACTTCCAATGGAAATTACATCCATTGTATGGGTCTTGATTCCTATTCAAAATGGGTTTTTATCTCATATGGTTGTGGATAAAATCAACATTGAAGATATGTCTTTTCTATGAGAGTTTTTTAATGTTTTTATAAGATATTTTTCTATCCTTCCTCCAAATATTGAATTTGATTTTTCAATAGAAATCATACCTGCTGCTACACCTATTTCAAAGACTCTATGTAGAATGAACTCTATTGAGTTGCAGGAATTGAAAAAGAAATTATAAAAGAATATTTATAAGGGATTTATTATATAAATTGCATCATAATGGGGTTCACTTGTTCTTTTTTAAGAATAAAGATGGATCAATGCGACTCTGCATTGATTATCAGGAACTTAACAAGATCAAAAATCAAGAATAAGAATATTTTTCCCTGTGTTGATTATTTTTTTAATCAATTATGAGGGGCTCAATATTTTTCTGAGATTGATCTTCAATATATATATTATCAATTAGGGGTAAAAAATAAATACATACCCAAGACTAATTTCTGTACGAGACATGGACATTATGAATTTATATTGATGTCATTTGGTTTTACTAATTCCCTCACTATCTCCATGGATTTAATGAATAGAGTATTTAGAGATTACCTTTATCAGTTTATGGTATATTTATAGATTATATTCTTATATATTCCAAGAGAAAAGAAGAATATGAATATCACTTGAGGATTATAAGGAAGAAGAAGTTGTATAAAAAATTTACCAAGTGTGAATTTTAGCTACAAAAAGTTTCATTTTAGGGTTATATAATCTCAAGTGATGGTATATCGGTTTATCCATCAAAGACATAAATTATTTAATGGTGTTCCATACCAAACATTATTACTGGAGTCCATAGTTTTCTTGACTTATATGGATATTATGAATCCTTTCTGGAAAAAAACTCACGGCTATCTAATCCATTCACCAAGTTAACTCAGAAGGGATCCAAGTTCCTTCATACATATGAATGTGAAGAAAATTTCAAGGAATTTAAGAGAAGGTTGGTTAGTGCACTTGTACTCACATTACCCTATAGTGAAGAAGGCTTTTTGATCTATAGTGATTTATAGAAGAAGAGACTGAGATGTGTCATTATGCAAAATGATATGGTGATAGTTTATGCCTCAGGATAATTGAAGTTTCATGAGAAAAAATACCTGACTCGTGATTTGGAGTTAGTTGCATTAATTTTTTCATTAAATATATGGATGCATTATCTTCATAGAGAAAGGTGTGCCATATATACTGACCATAAAATTTTAAAGTATATATTCACATAGAAAGAGTTGAGTATGCACCAAAAAAGATGGTTAAAGTTGATTGAAGATTATGATTGACCAATACATTAACACCCTGGGAAAGAGAAAAAGGTGACATATACTATGAGTTGAAAGGATCATACAAGCTTATCTATGGTGAGGATCACAAAAGATCCAATATTTCTGGATTTTTAAATGATGGATATGAAAATATTGAAGGACTTATAGAAATGGTATCCTTATCAAATGAGTGTTCAAATATCTATTCAAGTGAAGATTAATGAGGCACAAAACAAAGATATAGAGTTGAAAAATAATGTAAGAAATGTTCTTGTGTTTAACCTTGATTGTGATGGAATTATAAGGTTTAATAATCGATTATGTGTCCCATAAATACCAGACTTGAAGGAGTTTTTGGATGAAGCTCATAGTTCATAATTATTTATTCATCATGGAAGTACAAAGATGTATAGAGATCTGAAAGAATATTTCTAGTGGTATAACATGAAAAGAGATGTTAAAAATTATGTATCTCAATGCTTTGTATGTTAGTAAGTTAAAGCTAAAGTTCATAATGTTATTTGGGTTGTAGTCGATCATCTTACGAAGTTAGCACACTTCATTATCATCAAAGAAGAATTCTCTCTTTATTATCTTGTCAAAATATACATTAAAGAAGTGGTAAGTTGGCATGAAGTGTCATATTCTATTGTATTTTATTGGGATTTGAGATTTACCTCAAAGCTCTAGTGAAGTCTTCAGCAAGATATGGATATAGAGTTGTGTTTTGGTATTGCTTATTATACTTAGATAGATGGACAGTCTAAGATAACCATTCAAACCCTGGAGGATATACTAAGGTATTGTTCTATGGATTTCAAAGGTGGTTGGGATCATCCCCTTCCCCTAGTCGAGTTTTCTTATAGTAGTAATTTTCACTCGAACATCTAGATGAATCTTTATGTAGCTCTCTATGTAAAGAAGTGTAAAACTAATGTGTTGGGATAAAGTTGGAGAAAGAAACCTATTAGGACCTGAGAAAGTTGAGAAAATGATAGATAAAGTTAGATCCATTCAGTAGCACCTCAAGACAGCTTAGAGTCGACAAAAAAAATATGCTGACAGTCATCAGTGAAATATGAAATTTGAATTTGGTGAGAAGGTATTCCTTTGAATTTATCCATTAAATAAAGTTATGAGATTTAAAAATAAGGAAAAGTTAAGCCTTATGTATATTATCCCCTTCAAAATTCTTGATCAAGTAGGGATGGTAGTTTATCATTTGACACTTCCACCGAACCTCTCTCAAATTCACGATTTGTTCCATGTATCTCTAACAAGGAAGTACATACCTGATCCATCACATGTACTAAACTCATAGGTTATACCACTGAAGCATGATTTTTCCTATGAATAATAATCGCTAGAAATTTTGGATTCTAGAGATAAAGTGCTATAGAACAAGACTAATCACCTATATTAATTTCTTTGGATGAATCAAAAATTCAAAGAAGTTACTTGGGAATTTGATGATGTTATGAAACAAATATATCCTCATTTTTTTATATCAGAGTGACTAAATTTTGAGGGCGAAATTCATTTTAATAGGGGTAGAATATAACACCCCAAGATTTTGTAATATATTTCTCTTTAAATAAGTTTAATTTTTTTGATAGTTTGCGATACACACAACCTTGATTCTAAATGAACCATAATATAGTATACCGTTACAACCTAACCATTGAATTTGCATATTGGATAAGAATAACCACATTTTGAAAGTCATTATATGTTTTAAAAATACATTTTTTTATTCAAAAATGGTTCTTATTGCTTTTTGGGAGCAAAGAATTTAATATTTTTTTTGCTTTTAGAGAATGTATTTGAAAAAAAATGAACATAATTTTTTAAATCATCATGTAAAAATTAGTGGAGTGAATTCTTGAGAATTTTTTGAAAAGATTGTTTTTTCGATGAATTGTGAAAAATACTGATTTTTATTGAAATCTATCTTTTCGTTTAAAGAATTTACAAAGATAAATATTTTTTTAAAATGGTTTTAAAAGTAAAATTTGTTCATTTATATTATTAATAATTCAATTTAGGTCATTGAAATTAATTTTATTTTTTATTTTGGTATAAAAATATTTTATACTTAAGAAAATATTTTTTCTGGAAAACTATTTTTCATCACATTTTGCAGGTTTAATCTTAAATTAAATTTGGTCACATATGTGAATTGAATTGGATAAAATGGATTTCATATTTGGAATTAGTATAATTAATATTTTCTAATATGGTCAACATAATTTTTGGTCATAATGAATAGTAAAAATAATAAAAATGTGTTACCACGGTTAAAGTGAAAATGATTTTATCGAGGAGGTTAAACCAAGATATAAGGGTATGTTTGTCAATTAAAATTGTCAAAATCCTATTGGATGACCATATTTTGACCACATACCATCTCACCTTTGAATCTCTATCCATTTGGAAGCATTTGGATTGAGTATTACATTATTGTATTTTAATATTTTTAAAAAATTCAAGCATGTCATCACCCCCAATTATAAAATGACACTCTTCCTTTCTCTTCTTTACAACACTTTGAGTCATCTAACTCGATCAAACTCTTCCCAATTATTTTCTCAACATCTCTAGCCATGAAGTAAAGGTGTTAGTCTTCTTAAAAGTCTATTCTAATGGTCCTTAAGAAAATATCTAAATTATGTCAACTGAAGGAGAGATAATCATCCTACCTGGTCTCTTTCAGTATCCTCAATATACTAAAATGTTATTCTAATTATGGGATCACCATTATTCATCATTTTTTCCATCAAATGATAAGAGATAATATTTTTCCTGTGTACATGTGGACTACCACTTCCACATAGCGATACAACTCATTTTTCATCATTTTTCATGAATAGTTACTATGATGGGTTTAATCTTTATATATGATATTTATGAAATAATTATGTTTCTGGAATTATAATATCATATCTTCTTTTTTAAAACCTCTATGAAGGGATTTGATTCATTTTTCTTTTTTTCTTTACATGGATTGTAATTAGGATAGATTTAATGTATATATATGTTATTCGTGATATAATTATGGTTCTAGAATGATAAAACAATATTTTTCTTTCCTTCTTTTTGTTAGAAATTGAAAACCTTATTCATGCGTACATATGACCAATTATATCCATGAACGGTGTAAATTATTTTTCAATATCTAATTTTGATGGATAACTATAAATATACATATCCTAAATATATATGATATTTATATGATGATTAACATTCTGTAGATTATAGGACCATGATCAAAGTTCATAGATCGGAACTGCGGAACTAAAATTCTCAAAAAAAAATAAAACAATTAACACCTGTAAATGATAATTTTAATAAATAATTATAAATTTATTATACATGAGGTTAGAGCACTTTTGAAGCAAGTTAAACTTGAGATAAGAGATTTATATTAGAATCTCATTGTTTATTAAGATTGTTTATGATTAAACTTCTAATGATGAAATTCTATGACCAATCTTTCAATAATCTCATGAATTTTATTCTCCTCAAGTTATTTCTGGAGATTACATGTTTTCCTTTCATTTTACCCACTTTAAGAACTCAAGAGACCGAAAAAATGTTTTTAAGTAAAACTGACTTTATTTCTTTCTGGTTGAAAATCATTTTTATTTCATATCCATATTTTCTAAAAATGTTTTCAAGAATGTTTTTTTTATTTTATCCTATGATTGTTTAAAGTAATATTTATCCATGACTTTTTAAAAAAATGTTTTAAAAATAATCTTATTCTTGTTTTCTAAATGAGGTACTTTTGACGTTTTATCAAAAATGTGAAAGAAATATTTGTTTTAACATACACAACATGCACTGCTACAAAACCTTCCTATAACAGCGCTGGCATTTATCAGCACTTGAAAAAAAATCACTAATAAAGTCCATCTTTATCAGTGCTAAAAAACGTTGATAAATGCATCACTTTATCAGTGTTAAAAAAATATTGATAAAATGCACCCTTTATCAGCGCTTCTTTTTTAGCATTGATAAAAGGTAACCTTTATCAACTCTTTATTTTAGTGTTGATAAAGGAAACTTGTATCAACACTTTATTTATTACACTGATAAAAGGTGCCATTTATCAGTGCTTTTTAGCACTAATAAAAATTTCCCTTCATCAGTGCTTTTTTAGCGCTGATAAAGGCCAGAATAAAATGAAAAATTAAACAAATAAAAATAAAATTATTAAATTAAGAAAAATATGTAACACTTTATTAATTAAATAATTATTGATAAAAATGAATAAATTCATTATACATATACATATATATATTATAAATATTAATAAATAGTATATATTAAATATGGATATATAAAATGAATAATTATACTATATATATAATGTTAATTAAAGACATATTAATGTCTTATTCATTTTTAATGTTGTTTGATTTTTCAATTTAACCTATATTAAACGTCGTGTGTTGCATCTATTTCACATACATACATACATACATACATACATACATACATACATACATACATACATACATACATACATACATACATACATATATATATATATTAATGCATTTGTATATAAAAACGCACAAAAATATATTTATGCAATATATAGAAACACATACACCTAATATTTATATATTTTTTCAAAATTTAGTATATTTTAGAATTTCATTATAACATGATACATTTAATATATATTATGTTTTCAATCAGTCAATTTTATTTATTTTTTTCTAATACTATACTTAGGGTATTTATTTTTAATGTTTTTTATTTTTTATTTTATGTTTGAATTTGAACATTTTTTATTATTTATTTATATTTATTTATTTACTTTGTTTTAGTATTTTCAATATGTATTCATCCACTTCAATATATATATATATATATATATGTGCATATTTTTTTAATAACTTATATTTATTTTATAAAACTTATCCATTTTTTCAATATTTTTAAAGTTTACTCATTTTGAATCATTCAATTTCACTCATTTTTAAAATTCATGTATTTAAGATTAAATATCCATTAATAATGTTAAAAATATATTTGTAAATAAATATTTAGAAATAAATATATTTATAAATGTACATTTACTATATTAATAATTATTATAAATAATTAATTAATATTTTTTAAATAAGTACTTATATAATTATAAATAAATAATTATATATATTTAAATAAGTATAAAGTTATAATAATGTTATTTAAATAATTATAATTATAAAAAAAAATAATAGCACTTTTGTAGTGCTGATAAAGATCAATCTTTATCAGCGCAAATAAAGCACTGTTAAAAGATATATTTATCAGCATTAAAATGTTAGCGCGGATAAAGCTTGAGATTTATCAGTGCTAAAAAAGAGATGATAAATACTCCTTTTATCAGTGCTTATAAATTTAGTGCTAATAAAAGGGATCTTTATTAGTGATTTTTTGAAAGCACAGTTGAAATGCACGGCCTATTGTCACCTATCGACCGGTCAAGGTTCTGGTTCTTTGCTAATGTGTATAGCAGCACTCGGGTCGAATCCTCAGCGATGATACTTTGTAATAGTCGTTTGTTTTTAGTTGATTGTATTCTGATTGGGGGGTTTGTTTGCAGAGCTTAAATGAAGTGATTAATGATTGGTGTTTGAATTAACAATTTTATAAATATTAGGGTGAGTTCATTTTTAGGGAGTTAATCTTGTGATATCCTGGAGCTTTGCATTATATTGCTGTTAATTTAACACCCACTTCGCAAGATAATGTTGATTGGAATTACTAAGTCTTAAGGCTTTAATCCAAGCCTTAACTTAACTTAGTGTTCTAATATCAATCATATCTTGTTTATGGTAGTGTATTTATGGTTCCAATAATCCATGGAAACCACACGTTAAACAAAACAAGTCATTAATCCATGACATGTTAAGTCCAACATACACAATGTTAAATTAAAGAATATTCATCGAGCAAATACTCTCAATCACTTAACATCCCTAAATTTTGACTCACCCCAATAATATATTTACTCAGATATTGATATTAATATTAATATGGTTTATATATTTATGACGATTAATTAACAAGAGAAGACAAATAAAGGGATTAGAAAAGAGTAGTACGTCGAACACACACACATGAACAATGATGAGAATTTAAAAAACGGACTTTCGATTGAATGAGGAAGAAAAAGAAGGGAAGGGAATTCAGCTGTATTTAAACTATTTTAAGAAAATTAATATTAAACTACATAATATGGATAAGAATAAGAGATATTGAAGAAGAAACTTTCATTAAAACATAATTACAAAACATAAACTTACAAGATTATAAACGAAGAACAACACAAAAGTGAAAGGAAACAAAGAGAGGAGGAAAGGTATCTCAAGTGAAAAATTGAGTATTGAAGGTCCTCCCAAGACCTTTTCAAGGCTTTGGTCATGCCAATATGTTATCCTCTCTTCTGAAATGTCAACCCCTTTGAAGAAGAGGAGGGGGATGTATTTATAGCCCAAGGAAGTGGACTATTTGCATTTCCAATCTGTCCCTCCACTTGGATCAAAAATTTGGACATCTAGACAGCAGAATATAGAGATATATACTTCTTCAAAGTTGTAGATAATAATTTTTTCAGGATACTACCAAAACTTGGTGGCATTTGGATCTATGGAGAAAACATTATGGTCGGTTTATTAAACAATCTTAATCTGTCCATTTCAATCCAGTCTTTTTGAAGTCCAAAATGTGAAAGGGTTTTTGAATAGAAATATGCATTCAAAACAGAATTATTTCTTCAAAAAAGTCGGCATCTTGTATCTCCTATTTAACACTGAAAAATATCAGCTCTATTTGAATACTACATCATGAAATATCTCATGAATAGTTTCCGGATTTTAATTCCCATCCAGAATGGTGGGCTAGACTTAAAGGCATTATTTGGGCCCTTTTTTCTTGTAGTTGGACCTTAAAATTTTTATCCATGATTCCTTTGGATAATCTAGAACATATTGTGTAGTTTCATAAAATTTGGGCTTCGGGATTTAGACCAATAATTCAATCAACATTTATGGTCCAATTTCATCACAAATTCTTTGGGTCTTCTTCTGTTGACCGTATGAGCCTTCAAATGGCAGAATTGACCCATGATTCCTTCTAATGATATGTGATAAATTCAATAATTAATAATAAAAAATAAGAAACACACAATTTTAATCATTATTATGAGAGTTATAAATAAAATAGTAAACTGACTCAATTGGACTACTTCTAAAAATGCTCAAAAATTGTACTTAGTATTAAAACATTAATATTTCACACAAATTATGCACATTTCATATAAAATAAGTAAAGGGAGTATATAATTAGTCATGAAAATATTAATAAAATCAAATCCTACGTACTTAGTCTTGTGCATTCCCTCATGTGCAACAAATATAAAAACATAACAAAATCATTTTCACTCACCAAAAAATAGTAAAATTTTGTTTTCTCCAATCAGGGGAGGTTTAGACTATTTCACTCATCCATTTTGAATTCCACCAAAAGTTGTTTTAGAAACAATATTCCAAAACTAATTCATTTTTTCATTCTCAAATTTAGAAATGGAAAATGTGGACACTCAAAACTCACACCTCTCAAGATGATAAAATTCATTTGTGGAGGTTCACTCTTTCACCAACCAAAAGTGAAAATCTTAGAGTTTGAAAGAGCTCCCAGCTTCCAATACCTATCCAAAGTGCACAAAAATCAAGAGGTCTTTTTAAGGGGTTTTTCTGTGGCTATGGAACGGTAGGAATATAATGTCCAAGAGAGAGAAGAAGAGGTGTAAAACACCAACATAGAAAAAGCAATGCACGTTTTTTTTTGAAATAAAATATGGAAGGAAACGAAAACACATATCTACAAGGGAATGATTGTGTGAAGAAAGACACAATAGAGGATGAAAATTTTAAGGGTATGAGAATGTGAAATATTTACAAACCACAAAACTTCTCCCAATGACATAAGAATATAATGCAAGTGTTATTTTTTTCATTTTTTTTGAAAGATTATCTTGGAAAAGATCTCACACTCATATCCCAACCCATGATTGATCTCCTCACGACACTAATTATAATAGTTATAACAAGATCAAAGGTTAATAAAGAGTGATTTTTTACCTATCCAAGAAACAACCCTTTTTTATTTTTTATTTTGAACACTTGTCAACAACATTTACAAAATTACATAAATGAAAGTACATTACATTCCCCAAAACACACTGAATGACAACCTCTCCCCCACACTGAAATGGATTCTTGCCCTCAAGCATATGATAACATGGTGAAATCAACAAAGGGTACCCAAAATGAAATCCATCCCCCCCCACACTTAAATTTCAAAAAATAATCATGCAATGAAAATCCATGTTGATATTGGGTTGGAAAAGGTATTGGGCTTGTAATGTGGCTATCAAATAAAAGGTTTTCATAGGCTCGAAGTGGCTTTCAAAAGGAGGATTAATATAAGGGAAATGGGAGGTTATTTGGCTATTGTGATTCTCATGTGGTTCAGAAAATGCCTCTATCATATTAATGAACACTAAAGAAGTAAATTCAGCTCGAAGGTCCACAAACTCAAGACTCACAAATGGGGGTGAAAACACACGTTTTGAAAAGATGGCCATAGGTAGCTCTGGCATGAAATCCAATGTTGGTTCTCACGGTTGGGGAAAATCATTTTCCAAATCAATAACTGATAATTAAAAATGTATTATTCTTGACACAAAATTCTTTATCAAAATATATGATGAAAATAAAAAAAATTGATATGAAACCATGTCTTTTGACTCCCCAAAATGGTTGGAGAAAATTTGAAAATTGTAGGTGAGTAAGTATGACTCTTTTGGTTTTTTTTACATTTTTTTTATTTTTTTTGTTTTTTTAGTGTTCATTAAAATACACACCCATAAAAAAGAGAAAGAGAAAATGAAAGGGTTTGATGAAGAAATTGGTAAAAAATTGAAATAGATAGGAAAAAGAATGATTGGGAGAGAGGAAGAGATAGAGAGAGTTAAAGGGAAAGAGGTTCCCCCTGGTTTGGATTTGGCGGGTCGCCATCTCCATCTAGTGGTGGGTCGACTGCAGAAGTTGGGGATCTAGTGGAAGTTGATGTTGATCCAGGATTGTGTGTCCTCTCAGGTTGATGCTTTAACCGATGTCCATTAACCGTGAATTTCCTTTTGGAAGAGGGTTCTTGGACTTGCACTGCACCAAATGGGTAAACATTAGTAATAACAAAATGACCTTCCCAACCAGAATTAAGCTTACCTGGGTGAATCCAAAATCAAGAATTGAAGAGCATTACCTTTTCACCTTCATTAAATACCTTTCTCAGAATGTGTTTATCATGGAGTGCCTTGGATTTTTCTTTGTGGATATTAGAATTATCATAAGAATCAAGTCGAAGATCCTCCAGTTCAACCAGTTGCAACAATCTTTCTTCACCAGATTTTTCAAGATCAAAATTACAAGTTTTCACTATCCAAAAAGACTTATATTGGATTTCAATAGGTAGATGACATGCTTTACCAAAAACCAGCCTAAAAGGAGACATCCCAATGGGTGTTTTATAGGCAGTTCGATAAGCCCAAAGTGCTTCACCAAGTCTTTTAGGCCAGTCTTTTTTGGTGGGTTTTAAAATTCTCTCAAGAACTCTTTTCGCTTATCTATTAGAAAGTTTAGTCATTCCATTTGTTTGGGGGTGATATGCAGTTGAAGTTTTATGTACAACCCCATTCTTTTTGAAAAGATATTCCATGGTTCTATTACAGAAATGGGTTCCAAAGTCACTTATCAAGGCACATGGTGTGCCAAATCGGTGGAAGATGTGTGTCTTTAAGAACTCACTAACAGTATGTGAATCATCCTTTCTAGTGGGTTTTGCCTCGACCCACCTAGAAACATAATCAACCACAAGAAGGATATATGATAATCCATTGTAAGGGGGAAATGGACCCATGAAATCGATGCTCCAAACATCAAATATCTCACATAAAATTAATGGTTTTGGGGAATTTCATTTATCTTTGAAATTGTGAAAAACTTTTGGAAAGTGGGACATGATTGACAGAACTCATGTGAGTCCTTGATGAGTGAAGGCCAGAAGAATCCAGAGTCTAGAACATTTTAGGAGGTCCTTTGTAGTCCAAAGTGGCCACCTCTGAGAAGTGAGTGAAACAATTATAAGATGGAGGTATGTTCATCTTCATCAAAACATCTTCTAATTACCATGTCTGCCCCAGTTTTCCAAAGTTTATTTTATTCCCAAAAATAGTATTTTTAATCACTTTTAAACTTCATTTTTTGTACTTTTGAAAAAATTTCAGGAAAAACACCATAAACCATGTAATTTACAATTGGGGCATACCATGGTAACTTTGTAGTGAGAGATAAAAGGCGCTCAGTGGGGAATTTAGGATTGATGATTTCAGAATGAGAAGAATTAGAAATTATACTCAAGTGATCAGCCACAGGGTTTTCTTTTCCTGGTCTATCTTTTATTTCAATTTCAAACACTTGGAGCATTAGGATCCATCTTATTAGCCTCAGGTTGGAATCACTTTTCCTGAGTAAGAACTTTATATCAGAATGGTCTGTGAAGATGATGATTTTGGCACCTAATAGATAGGGTCGGAATTTATCGAAGGCAAAAACCACTGCTAAAAGTTATTTTCCAGTGACAGTGTATTGAGATTGAGTTTCATCCAATGTTTTTGAGGCATAATAGATTACATGAGGAATATTTTATCTTATTTTACCAAGAACAGCCCCAACGGCTCTATCAGAAGCATCACACATCAACTTAAAGGGTAAGGACCAATCTGGGGGTTGGATTATTGGGGCAGATGTAAGAGCAGTTTTGAGTTCAACGAAGGCTCTCTTGCAAACCTCATCGAAATGGAAAGGGACATCATTTTAGATCAAATGAGTGAGTGGGAGGGAAATTTTACTGAAGTTATGGATGAATCACTGATAGAAACTGGCATGACCGAGAAATGAATGGATGTCTCGAACAGAAGTGGGTTGAGGAAGTGATCGGATCACTTCAATTTCGGCAAGATCGACTTCAATACCATCTTTTGAAACTATATGCCCTAGAACAATCCCATTTGCAACCATGAAGTGACATTTTTTAAAATTTAACACAAGTTTACACTTGACACACTTTTTGAGGACTATATAGAGTGAATTCAAACAAGATTCAAATGACTCACCACAAATGGTGAAGTCATCCATGAAGACTTTCATGCGGTGTTCACTGAATTCGGAAAAGATACTCATTATACACCTCTATAATGTTGAAGGAGCATTGAAAAGGCCAAAAGGCATTCTCCTATATGAATATGTTCCAAAGGGGCATGTGAAAGTAGTCTTTTCTTGGTCCTGAGGTGTGATTGGGATTTGAAAGTAGCCTTTGTATCCATCAAGAAAGCAATAGTGTGACTTTCCAGCTAATTGTTCCATAATTTGATCAAGGAATAGAAGAGGGTAGTGATCTTTTCTTGTTTCAACATTCAATTTCCTATAGTCGATGCACACATGCCATTTTTTCTTCACTCGAGTTGTGACTACCTCTCCATGTTCATTTGTGACAACAGTTATCCCAACCTTCTTAGGTACAACTTGAATTGGACTAACCCATTCACTATCATAAATTGGGTAGATAATACTAGCTTGAAGAAGCTTGGTGATCTATTCCCTAAGTACCTCAAGTATGAGTGGATTTAGTCTTCTTTGTGGTTGTCTAATTGGTTTGGATGACTCCTCAAGATGGATGTGATGCATGCAAAGGGAAGGGTTGATTCCTGGTATGTCATATAGGGTCCACCCTAAGGCCTTTTTTTTCCTCTAACACTTGAACAAGTTTGGAATCCTCAGTTTTGGTAAGTGAAGAAGAGATAATGACAGGATAAGAGTGATTATGGAAAAGGAATACATATTTTAGGTGTTCAGGTAGAGGTTTCAGATCAGTCTCATCCTTCATTTTTTGGTTAGAAAACTCAGGAATGGAGGAAGGGACTTCAGTTGCTTTAGATTCATTCTTCTTAATATTGTCCAAGGTGGAGCAGTAGAGATCAGAGTTGATGTGGGATTCAAGAGAGTTTTCAAGTTTCTCTAGATTTATGGAGTTTATTAATGAGAGGTCCACATCAACTTCACCATTTATGACTTGGTTAATCATGGTGTAGATTTCACAATATTTTTTTCATTAGAACATGAATAACATGGTGGATTGGGGTTCGATTGAGTCTTAGAAGTGTCCTCAGAAGCATGGATTGAGAATGCAGAGTGATCCTCAGATGGGTATCTCATGGCTTGGAAAATGTTGAACTTGACCAGTTGGTCACTGAATTCCATGGATAAGATGCCTAAATGGACATCAATCTTGGTTCTCGCAGTCATGAGGAATGGTCTTCCTAGAATTAGGGGATATTGAGAAGAGGTCATCTCACCTTCCATGTCAAGGACATAGAAATCATTAGGGAAGATAAGATCATTGACTCGAACAAGTACATCCTCAATTATACCCTCATGACTGGTTGTGCTTTGATTAGCCAATTGAAAGACAACACCTGTTGGATGTAAGGGACCTGGACCAAGGTTAGAGAATATGGATTTGGTCATGACATTAATTGAGGCTCCTAGGTATATGAGTCCCTAGATCTTTTCACTTTATGGGAATAGAATGCTAGGTGGAAATATTTTCGAAGGTCCTAAGTTGCCTCTTGTGGGTGCACAACTCCTTGAGAAACTTGGTATACTTAGGAATTTTTTTTATGGAATCTAAGATGGGAATGTTTAATTCAACATATCTAAACATGTCGAGCATTTCAGGATCGGGTTCAAAGGACTTCTTTGGATTAGAAACGGCTTGAGGAAAAGGAATTGGGTTCCTAAGTGGAATTGAAGGAGTTGAGAGAATGGTTTTAGATTCCTTTTCATGTTTCTTTTTCTTTTCATTTTCTAGGTCAACATTTAAAGGTGTTTTATATGACTTATCTTGAGGTATAACAATTTACTTTCCTGATCTAAGTGCAATTGCACTTACATTACCCTTGGGGTTAGGTAATGGTTGAGCTTGAAGTTGGGAAGAATTGGATGGTTTCTACTGAATAAGGTGGGATGCAAGTTGGCTGATTTGGGTTTCAATGTTCTTGAGGTTGGAACGGGTGAAGGAGGAAAGATCTTCCACTGCACTTTCCCATGGTTTCTTGGAAGAAGAGGCTTGTCCCAGATTGGGATTACCTAAATTTTGGTTCTTGGGAAATCGATTGTATTGGTTTTGGAATTGGGAAGGCTCACTAGGATAATGGAATCCAGGAGGAGGATTATTCCTTTGAGGTTGAGGAATAAAAGGATAAGGTTGTTGGAAATTACCAACACTTTGACCATATTAAAACTGGTTTGGGTTTTGAGGAGGGAATTGAGGGGGATAAGATATGGGATACCATACCTAAGGCCTTGGTTATAGGAAGAAGAGAAGGGCTCAGAGTGAGGTTGGTTGAAGTTTCTAACAAACTGACCAAATAGTTGAGGGTTGGTGTTCCACTAAGCATATGCTGCATTGAGATCCATTGGTCCAGATGAATCAGATTGATCCTCTTGAAGTTGTGGACATGTGTCAGTTGGATGAGATGAAGAGTTGTAGATTCCACAGTTTTTGACAGGTCCAGTAAATATTGATTGCGGAGAAGATGAGGTTTGGGATTTGGTAGCCACAGCTAGTTGTCGCACAAGACTTGTAAGTTCACTCATCCACTCGGTCATCTTGTTCGTCTCAATTGATTAATTATCTTGGGATTTTTTGACTTTAGCATGTGCTCGAGTATGGAATTTTTGTGTGTTTTCAGACATGTTACTTATGAGATCACGTGCAGCTGTAGGAGTTTTATCAACAAGAGCACCGCCACTTACGGCATCAATGAGAGTTCTCTCCATAGCCAATAACCCCTCATAGAAGTATTGGATCAAGATTTAATCAGATATTTGGTGATGTGTGCAGGTTGAAACAAGATTTTTGAACCTATCCCAGTATTCTTGGAGTGATTCACTTGGGAACTGACAGATACCACTTATTTCCTTTTAGATAGAAGCAGTACGAGAAGCAGGAAAGAATTTCTCTAAGAAAAGTTGCTTCATGTCATTCCATGTGGTTATGGAACCAGGAGGAAGGTGGTAGATCCATGACTCAGCAGTGTCATCTAGGGAGAGAGGGAATTCTTGAAGTTTTATTTGTTCCTCAAAAACCCCTTGAGGCTTCATGGTAGAGCACACTACTTGGAACTCTTTAAGGTAGAGATGTGGATCCTCATCGGCTAGCCTGTGGAAATGAGAAAGAAGATGAATCAAAACCGATTTGAGTTCAAAATCAGCTACTATGTTTGGATATTGAATACCAAGAGGTTGGTAATTTATATCAGGTTCAGTGAGTTATTTAAGTGTTTGTTCCCTAGGATTGTCCATATCTAATTCAATTGGTTGGAAAAGGACTGGTTCTTGAATTATTTGATTATCTCTTATGTTCCTCTTAAGTTGGTGAAGTGTTCGCTCAATTTTAGGGTCAAACAAATCTGAGGGATTTTTTGGGAGGCTACGGGGAATTCATAAAGATTTGGAAGAAATATGAAGATAGTTTTTTTTTGTGTTTTTCATTTTATGGTTTTTATAATAAGGTGGGTTTTTCATTGTGTTTTTTTTTCAATTTTTTTTTCAATTTTTTTTTCTTTTTTTTACAATAACCAGAAACTAATGACTACTTAAAACACCATCCCAGGTAATGGAGCCATTTGAAACACATGGCCAATTGTCGCCTATCGACCAGTCAATGTTCCGGTGCTCTGCTAATGTGTATAGAAACACTCAGGTCGGATCCTCGGGGATGATACTTTGTAATATTCGTTTGTTTTTAGTTGATTGTATTCTGATTGAGGGGTTTGTTTGCATAGATTAAATTAAATGATTAATGATTGGTGTTTGATTTAACAATTTTATAAATATTGGGGTGAGTTCATTTTTAGGGAGTTAAGCTTGTGATATCCTGGAACTTTTCTTTATATTACTGTTAATTTAACACCCACTTCGCAAGATAATGTTGATTGGAATTACTAAGTGTTAAGGATTTAATCCAAGCCTTAACTTAACTTAATGTTCTAATCTCAATTATAGCTTATTTTAGTGTATTTATGGTTCCAATAATCCATGTAAACCAAACGTTAAACAAAACAAGTCATAAATCCATGACATTTTAGTCCAACATACACAATGTTAAATTAAAGAATATTCATCGAGAAAATACTCTCAATCAGTTAACATCCATAAATTTTGACTCACCCCAATAATATATTTACTCATCAATTGATATTAATATTAATCTGGTTTATATATTTATGATGATGAATTAACAAGAGAAGAAAAATAAAGGGATTAGAAAAGAGTGGTACGACGAACACACACACACGAACAATGATGAGAATTAAAAAAAATGGACTTTCGATTGAATGAGGAAGAAAAATAAGGGAAGGTAATTCAACTTTTTTAAACTATTTTAAGAAAATTAATATTAAACTGCATAATTTGTATGAGAATAAGAGATATTAAAGAATAAACTTTCATTAAAACAGAATTACAAAACACAAACTTACAAGATTACAAATGAAGAACAACAAAAAAATGAAAGGAAACAAAGAGAGGAGGAAGGGTATCTCAAGTGAAAACTTGAGTATTTAAGGTCCTACCAAGACCTTTTAAAGGCTTTTATCATTCCAATATGGGCTCCTATCTTCTGAAATTCCAACCCCTTTGAAGGATAGGAGGGGGTGTATTTATAGCCTAAGGAAGTGGACTGATTGCATTCTCAATATGTCCCTCCACTTGGCTTGACGATTTGGACATCCAGATAGCAGAATCTAGAGATATATCCTTCTTAAAAGTTTTAGATAATAATGTTTTCAGACTAATATTAAAATTTGGAGGCATTTTTACCTATGTAGAAAAAGTTATGTCCGGATTATTAAAAAATATTAATCGGTCCATTTCAATCCATTATTTTTGAAGTCCAAAATCTGAAAGGGTTTTTGAATATAAATATGCCTTAAAAACAGAATTATTTATTCAACAAAGTCGGCCGCCTATATATCCTATTTCACACTGAAAAATATCAGCTCTATTTGATTATTACATCATGAGATATGTCATGAATAGTGTCCGGATTTTAATTTCTTTCCAGAATGGTGAACTGGACTTCAAGGTATTAGTTGGGCCCGTTATTCTTGTATTTGGACCTTCAAATTTTTATCCATGATTACTTTGAATAATATAAAATATATAGTGGAGTTTCATAAAATTTTGTCTTCGGGATTTAGACCAATAACTCAATCAACATTGATGGTCCAATTTCATCACAAATTCTTTGGTTCTTCTTGTGTTGACCATATGAGCCTTCAAATGGTATAATTGGACCATAATTCCTTATAATTATATGTGATAAATTAAATAAGTAATCCTAAAAAACAAGAACCACACAATTTTAATTAGTAGGGTGAGAGTTATAAATAAAATAGTAAACTGACTCAATTAGACTACTTCTAAAAATGCTCAAAAATTATACTTAGTATTAAAACATTAATATTTCAGACAAATTATGAAAATTTAATATAAAATAAGTAAAGGGAGTATATAATAATTCATGAAAATATTAATAACATCAATAGTTAAAAGTGTCCCCAATCTATTTAAAAAAACTCTGACCATGACTTAGTCGCTCGCGATTCTCAAGCTCTCGCAGAACTCCCCTAATGTTGGCATGACTCCTCTATATTCCCTCAAATTAATCAATGCTAGAATCCAATGTATATTATTTTTATACTCTTCCACTATCGTTTTTTGATGTTTTGGGTTCTGTGTTTTGTGTTTTTACGTTGTTCTTAAACATGAAGAACCCTACATCTCTTCTCATCGCTACCGAAATACAAAGAGTGTGGTTCTATTTCTTCTTCTCATTTCATATGTATTTGAGTGTCCAACTCATTTGTCCCTATATACACACATAGATGGTTTACTCTACTCTCGACATTAACAAGTAGACCTCTCATCCCTCCTCAGTTTCCTCTTCATTTAAATAATATAGGGTTCCAAAATCTAGGTAGTTTCTCAAATTTAATTCATCTTTTATACTAGATTATATATTTGAATGGCTTGATTATGAGGGTTTTTAAGTATTAGGGGATACCAAGTTGTGGCCCTCAGTTATGGGTGATGAACATATAGGGACCAAGGTAAGTGTAAAAATCATTAAAACATGTTTTTTGGATTTTGGTTATTCATTTAAATTGTTAAATGGTGAAATGGGTTATTTAGATTTATGATTTTGATGAATAATTTTTTATTGGATTAAAAAAATATTGAATTAATTAGTCACATTTCAAAAATTATTTTAACGATGCATGTTGTGAGGGTTTTGTTTATTTAATTAATTCAAAATTATTATTAAAATTTAGCCATGGGTTACAAAGAGTGATGGATAATTTCTTTGGTGAGAAAAGTATGCTCAACAAATTATTTAAAAATTTCCTAAATTGGATAGATTTGAGAAATCATTAGGTAAATGGACTTAGAAATACACAACATGTACATAGATTATTTCCCAAAAGTAAGTGAGTTATCCATGGTTGGATAGTTGATCAAGAAAACTATGAGATGTGATTCATTAAAATATTTACTAATCAAAATAGAGAGATATTTAATTTATAGGATAAAAAATAATTTGAAAATCCATCTAATATATTGAATAATTATAGAGAGAACAAAAATTGATTAAAATATACTTTTGATGGTTTGGATCATTATGTCCTATAAGTCATGTAATTTGTTATCCATGTCCAAAATGTGCAAAATAGAGATACAATCCCCCTCTTGTAATTAACTATTTGTTGCATTCCATATCCAAAACTCTATTATTCTTTGATCATTGTTTATCCCTAGGTTAAGGCGCTAGCACTCCTTTGGTGATTGAGGGTCCTCAAGAATATTTCTGATATTGAAGGCTAGTATAATCTCCTCAAAGGATAGAATACTGTGTTTTCTACTTCATTGTTATAAATCAAACATATTCCATTTGAACTATGTTTTATCATACAATTTATGATATCATAAAATATGACTCTATCTAGGGTTTGTGTGAAAATAGAGGATTAAAGCACAAATACAGTATCACCTCAATTGTTAAATATGATAAAAGAAATATGATATCTTTATCATATTTGGTGAGACTAGTCATGGTGTATGATTAAAGTTTCATCATAGAATATGATTGAGTTATAGGGATACCTCTCTCCAATGTTATATTTTACAACCAATAATATCATTATTAGTCGTAAAGTAAGAAATTACTAGATGTAATTGTAGTTATACTTCAAGATATGTGGTATAATTTTCAATGATGGGAAGTATCTATGGTTCCTATAAGATTTTATGGTAATATATCATAATAATAAATTTAGGATTGAATTTAATAGATTCATTTAATTTATACGAGTAAAAAAATTCTAGATCAACACTGACAATAAGTTGAAAATTTCACCCTTTAAAGGGATGTATGTTATTGGAGGGATCTTATGGTGGATTAAAAAAATATCCAAATTGGAAGGTGAGGAATCCTTGAGTAGATAGAAGTTATTTCTAATGTAGGTGGGGTGAAATTCATTTCTTCAAGACCATTAGAGTGGAGGTATTTCAATTCCTCTTCAATTGAGGAGTCTTTTTGAGTGATTCCATTAGTGTAGGTTCCTAAGACACTTTAATACTTAGACGCTTGATTGTCTTCCATCTCTTGATGATGGATCGGACTCCCTCTTTCAAACTAGTATTCCTCCCATTATCAAAATATGGAAGGCAATCAAGAATCTAAGTATGGATTAAATAAAGGTAGTGAAGGTTAGTTGTACTGTAGTATTGAAGTATTATATCTTTGTTCAAGACAGTAACAATTTTAATGCAATATGGAAGAAATTGTGGACTTTTATGCATGGATTGTATTGCATTATTGTTATTCAAGAAAAATTAAATGTTTGACTACTCATGCACACAATGTCTTCTGAACATTATGATGTTATCAATCCCGAGAAAGAACATACTATTGATGATGAAATTACAGAATTATTAGGGGATCAAAACATGTTGATGAAAAAAATGAAAAAAATAAGAACGGCGCAGCATCACAGTTTTAAATAAAATTATCAAGGCAAGAAGTCAGGGTATAAATTTTGAGGTTGGTTGGAATCAATGTGGCCAACCTATTGAACCCAACAAGTCAACGTTCATTAGTTATCTTGGGGTCACAACGAGCATGAATGTGCCGATTGATATTGACTCATGGCGTCACATCCAACATATAACAAAGGAAATCCTTTGAAAATATATAATGATAATGTTACAATATAATTTCTCTATTTTATTGAAAAATTATATAATGAAACGTTGATTTAGTTTTCATTATTACTTGTAGAATTCATTTATTTTAGAAGATTATCATAATAAATTTTTCTTAATGGATGTTGTAAAAGCCTATAGAGGCTTCTGGACTCTTCTGAAAATGTTACATCTTAGGGATGCTGAGTGAAAAATAAATCCACACCCACCACTTTGTTATGCGCACGTTATAAAACAGGAAACATGGACTGTTTTTAGCAATAATCACAATGAGAAATCATTTTAGGGGCATTACAGTTGATAATATATTATTTAAAATTATTTATTTTATCCAAATTTATTCAAAATTGTTAATTTATGAAATAAAAAAGAGTTCTGAAAATAAATAGAATGCATAAAAACCAGTGTACCCTTATCGCAAAGGAAGGATGGGGTACGCTTCATTAGAGAAGAAATTGGTATGTATTTTAAATCAAAAATAAAAGTTTAATTATGTGATATGAAATGACATATGTTTCTTTGTTTGTATGCAAATTGATGAATCAAAATATGAAGCCACTTCCATCCTACGTCATGTGCAATTGAAGGAGGCTCGTATAAATAAGGATGGTATATTAGTTGATGAAAACACAAAAGCAATATGGGAAGCATGTATCAGTATGAAATAATTGTAATTAATTGTGGTTTATAACAATATTATATAAAATAAATATGTTCATATTTTTTATTTGGTTTAGACATAAGAATCAGCAACAGATGTACCAGAAGAAAAGTGACTTTCAATAGATTTGAAGCGGCCTGAACAATATGATCGAATTAGAGGATTAGGTTTTGGATTCTCTCTTCAAACATATTTTGAGAAGATAAAACCACATGAATATAAATATAATATAATGAGATGAATGCAAACAGAAATAGACTCACTACAATATATTATTTTACAATCTGGTTTGGCAGACCAATGTATAAGAAAAGATCAAAGTGAACCAATGGTGGAGAAAAGATCCACACATTATCCAAATGATACCACTAGATTTGAGGCTAGTCATTACCCCAAAACCTTACATGGGGTAATCAATTTTTTCATTACTCTTTCTCCTAAATGTGAATCAAAATACTTCTCATAACTTTATATTACTAAAATTTTGCAGGGTGTAGTTGTATGTGATTTTTATGTGTCAATGCCCACATACCATCGTGTTGTGAGGGGTACTGTGTATAATATCTCAGGATACCAGATACACAATCAACCCCTCCCAAAAGATCACATGAGAATGGGTATTGAGGTAGCTTATGAGTTGACTACTAAGTTGTCTGTTCCACTTGATGATTCAGATATTACAATAGTCAAAGATTCTATTGGAGCTTTCATAGCATGGTCGTCTAATATTATAAAGATACATGAGGTACGTCTTTAAAAAAATTCATATGAAAAGAATGTAACAATTGATGATAAACGTACATAAGTGAGGTATGATATTACAGATGGATAAAGCAGTAGAGAAACGAAAGGTCGAATCAAGAAAATCTAGTGAATCGACCAAGAAAAAAAAACAAACTTTTGAGAGTACCTTATCTCCGCTAGTTCCAGAGCAACATTTAGTAACATTACAACTTCATACAGAGACCACATTTAAAGATAAATCTATGTCTTACTTCACTATGAAGAATAAATATTTGGAGTTTCCATTATAGATGGAATTGGTCTTGAGACTCTAAATGAGATTCTCAAAAATGAATGGTTGGGCGTCTTGGTTGTGAATACGCACATAAGGTACATTTTCATAATACATCTATCTAAATAGTGATCTAATTATGTTTATTAAAGTTAATAAATATTCATATTTTTTACGGTTTTTTATATTACAACTATATAAAGGTAAGATCACATGAAGCACGATTTGGATTCATTAATCCCCGTATCATTTCTACAATAGAATTTTCTTTGGATAAGGAACAAATAGATAAAAGAGGTGAGTTACTCCAAGAGTTTAATAAAAAAGTATCATATGATAGACTTTTTGATGCCTAAAATTCAAGGGTAAAACTCAACGATCAAATCGCATAAAATATACTTTTAATTTTTTCATTACTTAATTGTTTTTGTTTTTTTATGAAGCACTGGATGCTGATAATAGTCAACATAGACACCCCGAATATTTATTTTTTGGATTCAATGCATGGATTTCCAACCAACCGACCACACACGGTGTATATTGTGAATATGTAATAAACTACAATCAACATTTTATATATAAAATTCGAATTATATGTTCAATTTGTGTTTTAATGAGAATATTGTTATGATAGGATAGTGGCTAAATACAGGATAAATCATGGCATGAGGTCGGTGTCTGAAAAGCTAAAGCCTGTGGATTACTAAAAATAGAAACAAATTAAGGTATATATAGAAAGATTTAACTATCAAATAATTTAAAAACAATTTACTTATTTTGGTCAATGTTTCTACAGTGTTCAAAAAAAGATAATGCAATCGATTGTGGATATTATTTTTGAAAATTTATGAGAGAAATCATACAGCATGAAAAGACCAGCATCCCCCAAAAGGTAATTTCTGAAGGTAATTACAATTTCATTAAATATATTTCATAATCATTTTTTGTTTAAATTTTCTTAGTACTATTAAAATTACTGACAAAAAGAGTTATTCAAAAGAAGAACTCAATTTTTTTTAGACAAGTAGGTAGCATAATTTTTGTCAGAATTTATGTCGAAAACAAATGTAGAAGATTACATGATATGTTTGTGATCTAGTACGAGTTATAACAATCAAAAGATATTTGGGGCATGAAAAATTAGTGTCAAAAGGCTTATATATTATTTTTGATCTATTTCCCAAGGAGAATATTAATGGAGGAAATCAATTTGTTTAGAATCTCTAACCTGAAAACAATAAAATTTTTGTGTAAACACGAAGGAGGGGGTGGGGGTGGAGGCGGAGGTGAAGGCATAGGTGGAGGTGGAGTTGAAAGAGAAGGTGAAGGCTGAGGAAAAGTCGGAGTCGGAGACCACCATGGAGGAGGAGGTAGAGGTGAAGACTAAGGTAGAGACCAAGGTGGAGGAGGATAAGAAGCGTTGACTTGCAAACAATAAAATTTTTGGGTAATAAACTAGAATGAGAATCATACCATGATTTTTTTAGAACACTTGTTTAAAAGTGCACCCAACACTTTTCACTTAAGATAGGAGTCATTGTGCATCTTTCCAGTTTAAAATGACATTTTAGTAAAAAAAACACATGTGGCGTACTCACAACCTAGAAAATTCACTCATATTGTTTTGGTAATTCATAACAATGATCCATACATCATTTTTGATGTTTAGGGATTAGTTTTACCTCAATCCTCTGCACGGTATGACTAGTATGATTCCAAGTGCGTCTTTTATTCAAAACTGACATTAATTTTAATAAAAAAACAACTAACATACTCAAAACTGAGAAAACAAATTCTGATTGTTTTTATACTTTAGAATAATGATCCATTATTCATTTGGGACATGTAGCATTCAGTCTCACCTCAATCTGACGCACGGTGTGACCAGTGTAACTCCATGTGCATCTTTTTATTCAAAATTAACATTAATTTTAGTAAAAAAACAACTAACATACTCAAAACTGAGAAAATGCATTTTTATTGTTTTGGTACTTTAGGAAAATGGTCCATATATCATTTGTGACATGTAGGGATCAGATGCACCTCAATTTGATGCACGGTGTGACCGGTATGATTCCAAGTGCGTCTTTTTATTCAAAACTAGAATTAATTTTAATCAAAAAAATAAGTAACATACTTAAAACCAAGAAAATGCATTTTGATTATTTTGATAGTTTAAGAAAATGATATGTGGGTTAGTTGGGAAGTGTAGCATTCAGCCGCACCTCAATCTGACAAACAATATGACCGGTATGACTCCAAGTGCATCTTTCTTATTCAAACTTAACATTAATTTTAGTAAACAAAACAACTAACATACTCAAAACCAAGAAAACACATTCCGATTGTTTTGGTACTTTATTAAAATGATCCATACAGAATTTTTAACATGTAGGGATCAGCTGCACCTCAATATGATATATGGTGTGACTGGTATGAATCCAAGTGCATCTTTTTATTCAAAATTGACATTAATTTTAATCAAAAAAACAACTAACATACTTAAAACTGAGAAAATACATTCCTATTATTTTTGTAATTTAAGAAAATTATCCATGAGTCATTTGGGATGTGTGTCATTCAGTCACGTCTCAATCCGACGCACAGTGTGACCGGTATGACTCCAAGTGCTTCTTTTTTATCTATAATTGACATTAATTTTAGTAAACAAAACAACTGACATACTCAAAACCGAGAAAATACATTCTGATTGTTTTAGTACTTTATGAAAATGATCTATACATCATTTGTGATGTGAAAGGATTAGCCACACCTCAATTTGATGCATTGTGTGACCGGTATGACTCCAAGTGCGTCTTTTTATTCAAAACTGACATTAATTTTAATCAAAAAAACGACTAACGTACTCAAAACTGAGAAAACACATTCCAATTTTTTTGATACTTTATGAAAATGATCTATGAGTCATTTGGGATGTGTAGCATTCAGTCACGCCTCAATCTGACGCACAGTTTGCCTGGTATGACTCTAAGTGTGCCTTTTTTATTCATAATTGACATTAATTTCAGTAAAAAACAACTGACAAACTCTATAATAGTGTTTTTTTTTTCTCGTATTAGTGTTAGAAATTTTATTTCATTTAAATTCAGTATTTTTATGTTATTTTGGTTTTTTTTATACTTTTGTTGATGCAATGTGTTGTTGCAGCACACTGCACCTCTTTCTGGTGATGCAGTGTGTTGTAGTATCACACTGCAGTTTACACCTTTATCGATGCTTATAAAGGCACTAATAAAGTATATCCATATTAGCACATTAAAAAGTGATAATAAATGGGGTCTTTTATCAGTTCTTTTAATATCACTGATAAATAGTACGTTTATCAGCTCTTTTTTAGCGTAGATAAAATCCATGGACTTTTAACCGTGCTAAGGTTATCAACACTTTTTTAGCGCTGATAAAGATGATTCTAGCCCCATTAAAAGCGTGTTTTTTAGTAGTGGTGAACATAATTTCACACTATCATGACTGTTTAATATTTTAAATTTTAAGTTATTTCAAAGTGAAAAGGGTATTTTTGTCAGAATAAATGTATGAAACTCGTTTTATTTCCACGGGTTATGATATAATGAATGTTTTATGATTTTATGACACATATATGTATGAGTTTCATTATGTGATGGGTGGATCTAGATTTATATAATCCCCTGATGCATTGGGTAAAGATAGATAACTCATGAGATATTAAGAATTGGAATAGGGAGTGAACCCAGTTTAGTAAGAGACTATGTCCACTATGATAGTCTTAGGAGTGAACCTTAACTAAGCATATGATGAAATTGGGAGTGAACTCAATCCATTGTGATAATTTTGACAGGGAATCTTGACTAGAGCAATGATTTTTTTTATGCTTATATGTATGTCACAAACTTATGTTAATGTTATACTTTCATGACTTACTTTTTATTCTTTTATGGTTCATGTCTTATGAACTGTAAAGCTTTATGTATGATTCAAGATTATGTTATATGATATACTGGGTATGAATTTTCAAATGTTAATCTTGTGTTCTCATACTCTTATGTCAATGTTTTTTTACTAATAATTTTAGCTCACTCTTTCTTATGTTTCCTTTCATCGAATTATGTTATGTCTAAGAAGAATATTATATGAGAAGAATGTGTATTTGTAAAATATATTAAATATTCATCTATTAAGATATCACCATATTCCATTAGTGATTGTTAAAGTGGGTAAAAATACATGTAACTATTTAAAGAATTCACCAATGAGGACATCTGGAGAAAGCAGGCTTGCCTCTCGGCCTCCGACCTCCATGACCTAGGGTTTGATGGTCACTGTACCAGACCCTCCCCCTGTAGCGGGGGAGGGTCTTCCGACACCCAATTATGGAGGTTGACCTCCACTTCCCCCCCCCCTTCTCTAATCCTGAGTGTATTCCTCCATTTCCTCTAATTGCTCTTAGTCTGAAGGTTCTTGAACTATTCAATGGAGCCCCACAATTGTCGATATCAAATCTAGAATTCACGAACGCATCCGACTTGTTGCATTAGATGCTTATTTCAAGGTTCAAACACTGGAAGCCGTCGGTTGACGATTTTGATTGCTTCATCTTTGGTTCCTAGAGTTTACAAGAGTGCGTGACAGTAGGCCTCCTCAACTCTAAACACATCATGATAAGGTTCACCTCAGAGGAAGATTTGATACGAGCTTGGTCGTCTGATCCTCAAATCTGAAACAGATCTCATTTTATCCAATTCAAATGGTCATATGACTTTCATATGAAACACGGCGCACCTACAGTGTCTGTTTGGGTAAGTCTTCATGAACTGCCGATTCCGTTTCAAAATATGTCGATCCTCTATATGCTTGGCAACCTCGTGGGTCGTTATTTATGTTTGGATAGTAGGATGAGGGTTGTCTACCATCTGATTTATCTCAGAGTATGTGTTGAAGTTGATATGTCTAAGCCACCTGTAGATTTATTTTGGGTCACTGTAGGTGAAGAGTTTTGTTATAAGCAGTTTGTGGTCTTTGAATCCTGGTATAACTTCTATCCCCGGTGCAAGAAAATGGGCCATCAAATGGAGGATTGCAGGCATGGGAATATGATGCAGAAGGAGTCTGGTTTAAGCACTAAGCAGACGAGCTTGGTCCCAGTTGAGATTGCAGTTGTTGGTGGTAATCCCTTGGTGGTCAATGGGTCATCTGGTCGTGAAGCCCCTGATCGGCCTCTCAACCAGGAAGTTGACTTGCAAGAATTAGTCTAGGGGGTGTCAAAGCCCAAGCACACACCTATGGACCCAATGATTTCAGAAATTTTTGGCAGATTGAAGAGTGATCTGGGTGTGGGGAGTTCTGAAAATAATTTGATGTTTAAGGGTGTTGTAGTGGTTTTAGTTGAGGGAGTTCTAAGAGCATTGGTTTCAAATGCAAGTATGAAGCATTCAGACTCTATGAATCTAAGTCCTCAAGGTGGCGAGGCCCGAACTGGGAACAAGGATTTATCTGTTGTAAAATTACAAATGGAGGATGAGGGAATTCCCCATACTCCTTTGGTTGTTTATTACACTGAGGTAGTCCGGTCAGAAAAAGGTATATCTGATGAAGGTCAGGCAGTGGTCCATTCAGACTCAATCAGGTTAAGTCCTAAAAGTAAGGTGGTTGATATCAAACTGGGTAACCGTTTTGAAGGTTTGGCCAACGATGATCCGGTACCGGAGTTAGAAACTATTTCAACTAGGTTGGAAGAGAAGAAGGCCCCTAGAACTGAGTCCAGCGATGAGCATTTCAGCCAGTTGGCTGGTGATTCAGACAGAGATGGGCAGGGAAACAGGTTTCCAAGCCTGAGAAGAATCAAGAGCCATAAGCGTGTCCGCAAAGAGAGAAAGGACTATTCATATTTGCCACTACCTATGGAGACTAGATCCGCGAAGAAGTCAAAAAGATAAGCTAGTGGGAGATGAACCCAAGGATGTCTGCCAATAGGCAGAACCTATCAGAGTGCAGGAGCAATCTTTGGAATTGTTAATGCACTTGGGAGAGGATATGTTGGATTCTATTCTGATGATTAAAATTATTGATGAAGATGCCAACAGAATGATGAGTAGGTTATTAAAGGCATCACCTAATGAGGAGCAGTGTTCTTGGATTGACAAGCAGCATCTTATAATAATAAGAGGGTTCAATGATGGGAAGATCAATATAGAGTACATCCAGTCCTGGAACAAGCTGGCATTAATGTTTGAAGATATTTTAATGGATGAACTGGATATATCTTGGAAGTTATTTAGGGAGTTAAAATCTGATAGGCTTAATTTGTGTTTTAATGAATCCGTTATTTCCTTTTTTTGGTTGAATTATGGGTTTCTCATTTTTTTCTCAAAAGTGTTTGATAATAAAAAATCTAATTTTTAGTCAGTTAGTCACCAATGACATACGCCATTAGCGGTTACAAAAAAAAGGTATTTCTGACCCCACCTATTGTGAATGTCAAGTGTGACCACGAAGCAACCTCCCATGCAAAATCTACCCCCTCCAATTCCTTTTTTCTTCAATGTCATTATAATGAATAACCTTGAGGATAATACTCTAATAACATGTCATTTTTTAACTAAAATCACTCGTACCAAAATAACTTCAAATCATTGATTCATTGTTAGACTTAAGGGTGCTAAGTAATTTACTGGCATGGAGATCTGAATCGCTCATATATCATGTTTTATTGACCTGTGACATCTTGATAATACATTTCTATATATAATTACATATAATTATATATGTGTGTGTATTTATGTGAATAAATATCACTGATTTTTCACTCTAAACAGTAATCGCATCTCGTGGAAGTGAATGTTGATTGAAAAAAAACTAGATCATTATGCATACAAGTCTTCTAATTAAGGGATTGGGTTATCAAATGTCACCTTTCAAATAATTTAAAAAACAAGCTAATTGTGAATAAAGAGAGCAAATTTCTTATTATGTTGGGGAATATAGATCTCGTCGAGGGCCGCAGGTATGTGAACTTCAAAGATCGATCGTTGGCCAACGGGCAAGATGAAATGCGAGCTAGTTGAAAAGCGGTCACCCGCCACTACTCCCCCGCTCCGCCCGGCAATCCTGTCACGGACAGTGATGCAGACACGTGTCAACCGTTAAACAGCATCATTTTACTTTTCTTTTTGTCCCTCCTAACTCCCACGACGCGGCTCTTCCAAATTAAGAAAAACATAAAAATAAAAGTCCTGAATTTTGATTTGTATTAACGAAAAAACACTTAGCAAGGGCGGCCATCCCGACTGATTCACCGCTGGGATCGGTTTGGCCTCTCTACCTTGGGAAAAGTCGCTAGTGCATATGAGCCCGCGGTTTCTCATCCAGTTCGTGAATCTCCACCACTGTTCTTGGTAGGCTGGTGTGTGGCCATCATTACGTACACTTAATTGGACAACATCAGGATTTAGAAATGCTGATACTTGAGCTTTCCAGGTGTCCTCCTCGCCCAAGATCCACAATAATGAACACCTTTTACATATCTGTCTGGGAACAAATGTAGGGAGTCAATAAAAATATACTAATCTAAACACATAATTTTAAAAGCATCCTCAATCTTATCAGTAAGAGGTTGAGAAGATGGAGTCACCCCAGGAAATGAGCTGCATGAACCTTGGATGTAGTCTCCCATCTCCTCAATGGTGGACCAAGTAAATCGGTTGTCTTTTATGTGTGTGGATGTTTCTCTACAAGTGCATATGTGCATAAACAGAATTGAGCATCATGATTTTCCTCTGACAGGTGAAAGAGATCAGTGCTGAGAGAAGTTTTAAAGAAATTAATTAATAAGTGTGATGTTTCCCTGATTCACCCCCCATCCCGAATCTTGCTCTTACATTATGTTAACCTCCCTACCTAATATTTTTGTAGTCATATGAAATGTTTTATTTAAATGTAGAGACCAGAATCTTGGCGTACATAGACATTACATTACTTTTTCGGAATACATAATACATAACAAAAACAGACACACAAGGACCGTAATAGTTTAGTGTCTTTGGAAACTTGGAACGTAATCTCCTAATCGTGGTGAAAGATCTTCAACATCTCCCATAAATATCTTCCACATTTTTTTTTCTTACCTAAAACCTTTCTTTATATCCTGGGGAAAAGAAAACATAAAAAGGGTGAGCTCAAATGCTCAGTAAGGGTAATCATGGAGAAAATAAAACAAACCATATACATTTGAACATAAAAACATGTACATAATGTTTAAACATAGAAATATTGTGCAATGACATAAAACTTGGAAGTACGTAAGGCATAGATCAAAATAGAACATCAATCATGATAAAATATCTTGTAAATAAAACTTGTAATTATGGGAAAACATTAAGCACATGATATTATTTCCATAGTAGACAAGGCATTGCTGCCATGACCATCTTAGTGGACAAAGTCCCTTTCTGAATCGAGTTCACTCCTCGTTCCAGTCCTGTATTACTGAACCATTTTAACCTGCCGCTCCAGCCATGTCTATCTCATGAGATATAAATATTTATCCAATGCATTGGAGGGAGATATAGGTCCCACCCATCTCATAATGAAATCATTCTTACTTGTGCCACAAAATAAACTTAAAACATTCACTATAAACAAAAGAATAAAATGGGTTTCATAAACATCATCCCATCATCTCATAATCCATATAAAACATTTGAAATGAATTCTTGGGGAAAATATCCTTTCTTCTTCAAAAATATTTTTCCTTTCTTAACATGTCATACAATTTTAAACTAAAATAAGTTGATTAAAAATAAACATGAAAACTTGTAAATGAAGCTTCTTGGAAATAATGTTTTAAAAATCCATTCATGCCGTATAAGTTAAAAAAACATTCTTCTCGTACTTTTTTCAGAAAAGTCAAAAAGTACCTTGTAGGGTAAATAAAAGAAAGATTCCTTCCATACCATGGGGTAAAAGTCAAAATGGGTAAAAAGGACTTTAAAAATATATAAATACAATTTTATAAAACACGGACATGGATGATAGCAATAACCCCCAGTAAATACTTACGAATAAGCAATCTCGGATAAAAATAAGATTTGAAAAATTATTCCTTACCTTAGGTCTGATATGCTTCGTATGGTTTCGAAACTCCTATATAATGGTTTAAATAATGTCATTGACTTATTTCATAATAATATTCATTGTTATTATATCATATATGTTTCACTTATGACTTTATATTACCTGTTCTTTTGTAAATTCCATGTTAAAGTAGCATTTTGGGTAAAATAATTTCATTTATCGTATGTGTTTCGACTTATTGTTTCTTGATATTATTACTTACATCCTAATTTACATAATTCCAGAATTTAAAACATGATTTATATATAATATATATTCATCATATACATATATATTATAGATCGATAAAAGGAATGAAATACACCGTTCATGGAGACGGTAGGCCGTACGTACGCATGAACGTTGTTTTCATTTCCTTGTTGAATTGAATGGAATTAAGTAGATGAAATACATATATATATACATAAATTCAGTATCATTATTATGTCATATATTTCATGATTACTTATATATATACTTTATAATCATTCATGAATGGTTAATCATTGAGAATGAATCTCATCGCGTCGTGGAGACGGTAGTCCGTACGTATGCACGAGCGATGATATCGTTCCCATAATTATAGTATTGGAGTGGATGGTATAATATATCAGAATCAGTATGATTTTATAATAACCATATATAGTTATTCTTTACACCATTATACCCATCCATGTAATGTGTTGGTGGAAAAACAGATTACACCACGGCGTGGAGACGGTATTCCGTACGTACGCACGCGCGGTGATTTTGTTTTCCATAGGATGGATAGAAGGTGAAATAGGTTTGTTTAATATTTATAATAAAATATCAGTATATGAGGGATACCTATGTTATTACTTCACAATGAAACAACTAAAGAAGAAGAATTATAAGAAGAATAAAAATTGAAAGAATCGGTAATGGATATTACCTATTATTTGACACGCCTCTTTGAATCCTCCTCTTAGGGTACTAATATTGGTATTTGAAGAAAACCAGGACCTCTAGGATGTTTCTAGGGAATTTTATAAGGGAAATGGGCATGGTTTTTCCGAGATTAAAGGCTCAAATTTGTGTGAGGAAGAGAGGGAGGAGGTGCCCTTTTATAAGGGAGGAGAGGGGCACCTTTGGAAATCTTAAAAATATTAATTTATAATAAATCTAACCCCACTTAAAAACCTCCAAAAATGACTCATATTCAAATATTAGATGATATAGGGTTTTAATATCATCAACCAATAAAATTTAGACATGTTAGGAATTTATTTTAAACATTATCAACTTGATTTATCCTTATTTAATAAATTTAATTTTATTTGTGGTAATAACATTCTAAATTTTAAATTATAACAAAGAATTAATTATTTGTTGTGAATTTTCCATAATTAGATACTTTATAACATTTTATACCATATAAATTTAAATTTATAATTTTTAAATATTTTTGTGATTTTTAAAAAATTTATAATATGTTATTTTTATAAAATAACAATAGTACCAATTTTGACACTATTCATTTAATAAAATATATACAGAAGATATGTTCAAACTAAAAGCTTTAATAGATTCATAACAAGTCATATGTATCTAGAAAATTAGTGGATCACATTAAATAGTTCATATAATATTTATTTTATTATTTTTAAAACTATTTATTTGGTTAATCTCTTAATAAAATAATTACTACATCATTTTTGTATAATTATTTAATATACTTATTTGTTGCATAAAAATTAAAAATAAAATCCTATGATGAAGATAAATATATTAAATTTTACAATAATACTTTTAATCGAATTTACCATCTTAAAATCACAATATTTAAATTGTTGTATTTATTAAATTATGAAGGTGACAACTTTGGCATCAATTAAAATAAAATAATATAAGTGTCATAATCGCTTTTATAAGGCTCCAAATGGTACGATATTCAACCATTGGACGATTATGGTTTACATTTACATGACCAATAAGTTTTGTTCAGGGTTTTTTGCCTTTTATGGTCACTATTAGTTTAATAAAAACTATATTCTTGATTTTTCACTAGATAAACAATTTCTGCATCACTATTGTGTCACAATTAATGATAATTATATAATCCCTAAAAACTATAAATAAATTCATATGATGTAGATATTTTCATTAGATTTCTGGAGACTATTCATGATCGAAGTTTCATGAAGTTTATCACTAAATTAAAATTAATATACTTATAAGATTTAAGAGAGTGACATGTTGTCACTTTCTTTCGTTTTAATAATAATTAAGTTATTTTCATGGAAAAAAGTCCATTAAATGATTCTAATACGACCCTTAGGTGATATGGGTCAACTTTTATTCATCCAATAGAATTTTTTCATGTGTTAGGGTAATTTTATAATATTATATTTACCCTTAATTACCCGATTTACCTTTAACTATGGTAAATAAAATTTACCGTAGTTTCTATTCATAATTCCCAAAAATAAAAAGTAGCATATTAACATAATTTGGACCCACTGATTCCAAATATTGAATCCATTTTTTGAAATTCAATACACAAAAGTTGCATAAATTGAATTAAAATTAATCCCGTTGTCGAAAGAAAATGGGTTTTTGTTTAAAACGTTGCAAAAGATTGAATTGATTTAACCTACGAATTCAAGGTAAAATCAATGCTAATGACATACATTATATTAAATGGTAAAAATATATTCTATTTAAACTTTAAAACCATTCAATATTATAATTTAACCATATAAATTATTACGATGAAAAAAAGTTGTTTTTAATTAAAATATAGCGTGTTTTTACTATTCATTAAAATATGAAAGTTATCAGAAAAATATCAAAACTTTATCCAATGTAAATTTATGTATCCTGATTCAAAAGAAGAAGTTTATTTTGTAAAATTGAATTTATAAACATGTCAAAACTAGATTTAAAGTGGGTGCGCCATCAAAAGGCGGAAAAACTGCATTTTTTGAAAAATACTTATTTTACCCGAAAATTTTATTTTGTTCTTATACCATGTTCTTGAAAATGTGTAAGATGAATAATAATGTTATAAAATTCAAAATTTAGTTAATAATATTTATAACGGCTAGTTCATAATAATATTATAATAATATATCGTTGTTTAGTAAAACCCGGTATTGCGTACAACACACGCTATCGAGGAAGGTCGCGATTGCGTATAATGCAAGCCAAGTCAGGGTTGCGTGTTGTGTAAGAATCCTTTATTATTTTTTATAACAAAATCCAACCATATTTCATTTATACATTGTATATATATATATATACTCAATGTTGCGTAGAATGACTATTATAAAACGAACTTGAAATTGTGTGTAACACAATCTAAGAATAGTGTTGTGTATACTTCAAGCTAATAAAATGTGACGTATAGCACAAGATAATCTTTTTGTAGCATAAAAAACATGACATCAAATAAATTAAAAAGAATACTTATCATAAAATATCGGGTTGTTACATTCTACCCCACTTAAAATGAATTTCGCCCTCAAAATTCGTCGGGGTTATACATGGTTTTCTACTTGAAAGTTTCTTTAATTGCAACACACATCGTAAAATAAAATACCAAAACTTAACTTTAAAAACTAAAGTATGAAACGTAACGGTTACCCAAATTAACTCATCACTGGGTTTCCACTTAGGAGAACATAGGTGAAAATATGGATATAGAAGAGAAATCTAACCATCATGTTCTGATGGAGAGTGGTATAGAACATGGCTATGAAAACACCAACAATCACAAAGCCATAAATTTGTGATGATCTAAGGTAGAATCTGATTTATCAGATATAAGGGCACTAGGACAACATTTTTGGTTTTCAAGATCATTTCTCTAATGTTGAAAAATTTTAATTAGAAGAAATACTTACTTTATTTTGATATAATCTCACTGTTGTTCGTGCCTCGAACAATTTCCACTTCATCTCTTAAAGAAATGGAGTTGAATTTGTCATTCGTGAAGTGTTATCAGATCATGTAATAGAATGATGGGTCATTCCATCTGTCTTAATCAAAAGGTTATCAATAGTTATATACATAAGTCCATCTATTGTATATCGTTCCAAAAATGGACTTATACTTCATCTATCATACAACTTAATAAAATAAAACTAGTTTATACTAACCAGGGACTTTCTGTAGGCTAGTGGTAGGCGATAAAGTCCAGTCGCACTTCGGTTGTGGGTTCGATTCCCACAGCCTTGTCCGACATGATGGGTTGCCGCCCATCCTGGAGGTTGTCCTTTTTCTAAAACTACATTACTATAACATCTCATCAATAATATCGAAAAAAGGTCTATCCTTAAACAATACTAACTTATGTCCAACATAATCTATTCCAATATTTAGGCTTATCCAAAATACTTCTTTCCAAACTCATAGTATAAAGAGAACGATTACTAAAAAGGTCATATAACAAGCATGTGAATACTATCATTTATCTCTCATATATCTTGTTGGTCGCATTCCAATCATGTGAATACCTTAATCATGTATTCTCTTGAAAAATGAATACCCATTGAACATTATTGAAAACATGAATGCTGTTAAAAGTTAACTCTTTCCACATACCAAAATCCCAAAAATTCTATATACTCAAACCGTGATATCACTTAGTCCTTATATCAGTCATGAGCTCGTGAATACAATCAAACATCTCATTATCTTATTATCCTTTCATTATGCACATATCATCTACTTTCCAAAAATATCTGAATAAACTTTCATGGTTACCGGTACCATTCAACATATACTTTCAAATACTTTAGGAAAAACAATAGTGTAACAATCCTTAGATGATTATTTATTCTATAGTACCATACATTATTCTTTATAAACATACAATCATTCCAATAACTTCTTAAACCACTAACTGAGATTTATCATTTCTTTCATATCATATTTCATTTGTACTATCTTCATCATCATCCACATAAATACTACTCATATGACCATGTTGATTCTCTTCATGAGATTTTACCTTAGGGAATTGGTTTGCATAATGCCCATACATTCCACATTTAAAACATATAATCATTGTTGATGTCGTAGCAATACCATTATCCCTGTCCATGGTGTTAACTAAACCTTTTACTTTGCACTTACTGGCTTTGTGTCCTTCTTTTCCACACCCAAAGCATCTTCCAGTTCCTTTGAAACAATCTCCCTGATGCCTCTTCCCACATGATTTACATGAGGGAAATTCAACTTTCATTCCTCTATGATCATCATGAAACTCCATCTTTCTCTTATTATCTGAGTCGGGAAACTTACCAAAGTTGAGATTATTGATCATATTATGAGATTGCTGATTAGGCATAATAACGATGTTTGGACTTCCAAATCTTGTTTCATTTGGTTTCTCATGAAAAATATCATTCCATTGTCCGTCATATCCTCAATTATTGTGAATCTCCTTGTTTCCAGCCATTTTCTAAAACCCAAAAAGAATAGTGTGACAGGCAAAAATCATGCTAGGGAAAAAAACATAGTAAAGGGGGATTACCCTCAATATCTAACATCTTAGGTTAAATTCTAAGATCGTTATCATAGTTCTAGGACTATATCCTATATGTATACTTATCCTTAGGGACATCCCTAGACATACCTTAGAAATATCTCTAGGGATCTCACTAACATTCTCGCATCCTAGTTTCCAAAGGATAACTAAACCTTTCCTCTGATACCAACTGTAGAGACCCGAAGCTTGGTGTACATAGACATTACATTACTTTTTCGGAATACATAATACATAACAAAAACAGACACACAAGGACCGTAATAGTTTAGTGTCTTTGGAAACTTGGAACGTAATCTCCTAATCGTAGTGAAAGATCTTAAACATCTCCCATAAAGATCTTACACTTTTTTTTCTTACCTAAAACCTTTCTTTATATCCTGGGGAAAAGAAAACATAAAGAGGGTGAGCTCAAATGCTCAGTAAGGGTAAGCATGGAGAAAATAAAACAAACCATATACATTTGAACATAAAAACATGTACATAATGTTTAAACATAGAAATCTTGTACAATGACATAAAACATGGAAGTACGTAAGGCATAGATCAAAATAGAACATCAATCATGATAAAATAGCTTGTAAATAAAACTTGTAATTATGGGAAAACATTAAGCACATGATATGATTTCCATAGTAGCCAAGGCATTGCTACCAAGACCATCTTAGTGGACAAAGTCCCTTTCTGAATCGAGTTCAATCCTCATTCCAGTCCTGTATTACTGAACTGGTTTAACCTTCCATTCCATCCATGTTTATCTCATGAGATATAAATCTTTACCCAATGCATTGGAGGGAGATATAGGTCTCACCCATCTCATAATTAAATCATTCTTACTTGGGCCACAAAATAAACTTAAAACATTCACCATAACCCAAATAATAAAATGGGTTTCATAAACATCATCCCATCATCTCATAATCCATATAAAACAAATGGACATTTCATCATAAAAAAAGTGAAACCATTTAAATCATAGAGACATTAAACTTGAAACATACACATATTAAATAATGTCATCTTAGATGGAAAATGGTTTTGATAAAACATTTTAAATGAATTCTTGAGGAAAATATCCTTTCTTCTTCAAAAACATTTTTCCTTTCTTAACATGTCATGCAATTTTAAACTAAAAGAAGTTTATTAAAAATAAACATGAAAACTTTTAAATAAATATTCTTGGAAATAATGTTTTAAAAATCCATTCATGTCGTATAAGTTAAAAAAAACATTCTTCTCGTACTTTTGTTGGAAAAGTCAAAAGTACCTTATAGGGTAAATAAAAGAAAGATTCCTTCCATACCATGGGGTAAAAATCAAAATGGGTAAAAAGGAATTTAAAAAATATATAAATACACTTTTATAAAACATTTACATGGACGATAGCAATAACCCCCAGTAAATACTTACGAATAAGGAATCTTGGATAAAAATGAGATTTGAAAAATTATCCCTTACCTTAGGTCTGATATGCTTCGTATGGTTCCGAACTTCCTATATAATGATTTAAATAATGTCATTGACTTATTACATAATCATATTTATTGTTATGATATCATATATGTTTCACTAATGACTTTATATTACCCGTTCTTTTGTAAATTCCATGTTAAAGTAGTGTTTTGGGTAAAATCATTTCATTTATCGTATGTGTTTCGACTTGTCGTTTCTTGATATTATTACTTACATCCTGATTTACATAATTCCAGAATGTAAAACATGATTTATATATAATATATATTCATCATATACATATATATTATATATCGATAAAAGGAATGAAATACACCGTTCATGGAGACGGTAGGTCGTACGTATGCATGAACATTGTTTTCATTTCCTTATTGAATTGAATGGAATTAAGTAGATAAAATACATATATATATTCATAAATCCAGTAACATTATTATGTCATATATTTCATGATTACTTATATATATACTTTATAATCATTCATGAATGGTTAATCATTGAGAATTAATCTCATCGCGTCGTGGAGACGGTAGTCCGTACGTACGCACGAGCGATGATATCGTTCCCATAATTATAGTATTAGAGTGGATGGTATAATATATCAGAATCGGTATGATGTTATAATAACCATATATAGTTATTATTTACACCATTATACCCATCCATGTAATGTTTTGTTGGAAAAACAGATTACACCACGGCGTGGAGACGGTATTCTGTACGTACGCACGCGCGGTGATTTTGTTTTCCGTAGGATGGATAGAAGGTGAAATAGGGTTGTTTAATATTTATAATAACATATCAGTATATGAGGGATACTGATGTTATTACTTCATAATGAAACAACTAAATAAGAATAAGTTGAAGAAGAATGAAAATTGAAAGAATCGGTAACGGATATTACCTCTTATTTGACACGCCTCTTTGAATCCTCCTCTTAGGGTACTAAAATTGGTCTTTGAAGAAGACCAGGACCTCAATGATGTTTATAGGTAATTTTAGAAGGGAAATGTATAGGTTTTGGCCGAGCTTAAAGACTCAAATTGGTGTGAGGAAGAGAGGGAGGAGGTTCCCTTTTATAAGGGAGGAGAGGGGCACCTTTGGAAATCTTAAAAATATTAATTTATAATAAATCTAACCCCACTTAAAAACCTCCAAAAATGACTCATATTCAAATATTAGATGATATAGGGTTGTAATATCATCAACTAATAAAATTTAGACATGTTAGAAATTTATTTTAAACATTATCAACTTGATTTATCCTTATTTAATCAATTTAATTTTATTTGTGTTAATAACATTCTAAATTTTAAATTATAACAAATAATTACTTATTTGTTGTGAATTGTCCATAATTGGATACTTTATAACATTTTATACCATATAAATTTAAATTTATAGTTTTTAAATATTTTTGTGATTTTTAAAAAATTTATAATATGTTATTTTTATAAAATAACAATAGTGTCAATTTTGAAACTATTCATTTAATAAAATATATACAGAATATATGTTCGAACTAAAAGCTTTAATAGATTCATAAAAGGTCATATGTATCTTGAAAATTAGTGGATCACATTAAATAGTTCATATAATAATTATTTTATTATTTTTAAAACTATTTATTTGGTTAATCTCTTAATAAATTAATTACTACATCATTTTTGTATAATTATTTAATATATTTATTTGTTGCATAAAATTAAAAATAAAATCCTATGATGAAGATAAATCTATTACCTTTTACAATAATACTTTTACTTGAATTTATCATCTTAAAATCACAATATTTAAATTGTTATATTTATTAAATTATGAAGGTGACAACTTTGGCATCATTTAAAATAAAATAATATAAGTGTCATAATCGCTTTTATAAGGCTCCAAATGGTCAGATATTAAACCATTGGACTATTATGGTTTAAATTTACATGACCAATAAGTTTTGGTGGGGTTGGCAGTGATTCTATATGGAGCAGGGTGCGGCATCAGGGCAGACTGATCTTCGCTCTAGTTTCTTTAACATCCTTTTGTGGATGGATTCTCTTGGAGGTTCATCTCACTTCGCTGGACGGTTGGGCGAACTTCGTCTGAAGTTTGCCGATGGGAGGATTTGGGCTGGTGTCGATGGTCACACCGGTGGATGTTTGAGGAGGCTGGCTTGGAGATTTGGTCTGCTTGTCTGATTTTTGTGCCTTGGTTCATGGTTTCTTGGCCTTGCTTTTGTTGTTTGAATGTGATGAAGTGATGAAAGGTGAAGTGGTGTCGTGGTGTTTTGATGGTGTGGTGTGGCAATGTTGTGATGTTTGGTTTCTCACTTTTTCCTTAAAAGTGTTTGCATAATAAAAATTATATTTAATCCATAAAAATTATAAATAAATTCATATGATGTATATATTTTCATTAGCTTTCTGGATACTATTCATTTTCTAAGATTCATGAAGTTTATCACTAAATTAAAATTAATATACAAATAAGATTTAAGAGAGTGACATGTTGTCACTTTCTTTGGTTTTAATAATAATTAAGTTATTTTCATGGAAAAAAGTCCATTAAATGATTATAATCCGACCCTTAGGTGATATGGGTCTACTTTTAGTCATTCAATAGAATTTTGGCATGTGTTAGGGTAATTTTATAATATTATATTTACCCTTAATTACCTGATTTACCTTTAACTATGGTAAATAAAATTTACCGTAGTTACTATTCATAATTCCCAAAAATAAAAAGTAGCATATTAACATAATTTGGACCCACTGATTCCAAATATGGAATCCATTTTTATAAATTCAATACCCAAAAGTTTTAGAAATTAAATTAAAATTAATCCCGTTGTCGAAAGAAAACGGGTTTTTGTTTAAAACGTTGCAAAAGATTGAATTGATTTAACCTACGAATTCAAGGTAAAATCAATGCTAATGACATACATTATATTAAATGGTAAAAATATATTCTATTTATACTTTAAAACCATTAAATATTATAATTTAACCATATAAATTATTACAATGAAAAAAGTTGTTTTTAATTAAAATATAGCATGTTTTTACTATTCATTAAAATATGAAAGTTATCAGAATAATATCAAAACTTTATCCAATGTAAATTTTTATATCCTGATTCAAAAGAAGAATTTTATTTTGTAAAATTTAATTTATAAACATGTCAAAAACTAGATTTAAAGTGGGTGCGCCATCAAAAGGCGGCAAAACTGCATTTTTTGAAAAATACTTATTTTACCCGAAAAAATTATTTTGTTCTTATACCATGTTCTTGAAAATGTGTAAGATGAATAATAATGTTATAAAATTAAAATTTTAGTTAATACTATTCATAACGTCTAATTCATAATAATATTATAATAATATATCGTTGTTTAGTTAAACCCTGTATTGCGTACAACACCCGCTATCGAGGAAGGTCGTGATTGCGTATAATGCAAGCCAAGTCAAGGTTTCATGTTGGGCAAGAATCCTTTATTATTTTGTATAACAGAATCCAACCATATTTCATTTATACATTGAATATATATATATATATATATATATATATATATACTCAATGTTGCGTAGAATGACTATTATAAAACGAACTGGAAATTGTGTGTAACACAATCTAAGAATAGTGTTGCGTATACTTCAAGCTAATACACTGTGGCGTATAGCACAAGATAATCTTGTTGTAGCATAAAACACATGACATAAAATAAATTAAAAAGAATACTTATCATAAAATATCAGGTTGTTACATTCTACCCCACTTAAAATGAATTTCGCCCTCGAAATTCATCGGGGTTATACATGGTTTTCTACTTGAAAGTTTCTTTAATTGCAACACACATCGTAAAATGAAATACCAAAACTTAACTTTAAAAACTAAAGTATGAAACGTAATGGTTACCCAAATTAACTCATCACTGGGTTTCCACGTAGGAGAACATAGGTGAAAATATGGATATGGAAGAGAAATCTAACCATCATGTTCTGATGGAGAGTGGTATAGAACATGGCTATGAAAACACCAACAATCACAAAGCCATAAATTTGTGATGATCTAAGGTAGAATATGATTTATCAGATATAAGGGCACTAGGACAACATTTTTGGTTTTCAAGATCATTTCTCTAAAGTTGAAGAATTTTAATTAGAAGAAATACTTACTTTATTTCGATATAATCTCACCGTTGTTCGTGCCTTGAACAATTTCCACTTCAAACCCTTTATGTAGTTGTGAAAAATGTATCACGTTCACTTTTGTATGTGTTGTACTCATGTTACTTTACTCTTACCAACTAATGTACTTATATGCCTAAATTATACATGTCTAATGACATGTCTATGAGTGTTATTTGACAAGTTAATCTTGTGGATTTGAAATCCTCACCGGGTCTTGGCTAACCGATTGTGGCGCTGGCCCACCCGGTTTTTCAATTGAACTGGATAAACATACCAATTTTCAATACAGCTACAAATGCCCAATTATTTTTGTAATTATGGTTATTATAAATTACTTCCTAGTTCCAAATTTTAAAAGAAAATTATCATTTATATTTTTTTTTTGTTATTATTTCACAAAACCTCTGATACAAAAACACGGATCATCCAAGACTAGAATTCTTGAAGTAAATAAGAGTTATGATCACTTCTCATGCTCGAACAACAATCTAATTCTCCTCGATGAAAAAACAAGAAACTAATAAGAAGGATAAGAAAAAGACAAGGAACCAGGAATAAAAACAGTAGAAAAACTAGCAGGGAGATATAATCTGTTACAATGAGGGAGATAACAAAGTGAGGCGTGATCTACGCAGAAAACTTGTTGGGAAAAAGAACGATTAGAATCACTTATAAACCACAAAATCACGGAACTGTGGAATGAAAAAACCCTAGAAAAGCGATATCGCCTACCTGCTAAATAACTACTTTATAGAGATCATTAAAATCTCAAAGTTAATAGATTGAAACCACATGTGGGTAGTATAAGGGGAAAAACTAACAAATTAGTGTTGGCGAATGAGCAGCAATGTTCTCTGAATTCACAACATTAGACCGTCAAGAGTAAACGAAGCGTAGTAGGTATGAAGATGAATAGTTATCAGCTGTGAAATCGGCTGGTTGAAAGTGTTGACATCTCGAGATTTCGAATCTGAAAGAGACATTGCGGGGATGGGTGTGCTGCCAGCTGTAATAATATATATTATCATTAGTAATACAATTCGCCTTTATTGAGTTTGGGTATTTGGCACTTTGCGGTTCTCCGATCATAAAGGTTGAAAAAAAGAAGAAAAAACTTAAAAATATTTTTTAGAAAAAATATACAGATCGATTATAAATAGTAATCATGTGTATCTCCAGCTACACGTGTATCCTCTAGAATATTCCACATCACCCAAAACCAATAATTCCTCCATCCAAACCCTAAAAATCCTCACACAGTCCCGCCCTCGATCAGGATTTACCTTGGTTCTCCTAGGGTTCCCACTCCCGTCATCAACTCCCCTCTTTCACTCCCCTATGCAACTCCCATCTCCTGCTCCTCTTCTCAAATCTCCTCTCCAGCAGTGTCTCCGCCTCTGCGTGCTCCACCTTCGGCTCCTCCGCTCCACCCAGGGTTCCCGCATAAAACCACATGGTACACCTCCTATTGCTCCACCTCCACCTCTTAAACCTCTGCATCTGATTTCTCCACCTACAACTGGTCCGTCTTTGGCCATTCTACCTCCGGGGAACCTCCACATCCGGCTACTCTGCCTACGACTAGTCTGCCTCCGGCCGGTCTGCGTCCGGCTCCTCCACCTCCTCCACCAACGCCTGTTATGCCTTCGTCTGCTCCTACGGTAAACCTTCATTTAAACTTTCATAAACACCTCGAGCTCTCAATTTCAGTTCCCCTTCAGTATATTGCCTTCACCCTAGATTTCTCTTTTCATTTTGTTATTTTTTTTCACGTGGTAAAACTTTATTTTAACTATTTTATATGGAATGACGAGTCTCTAAGGTTTGATTTCAAATCTACAATGTTGTATGAATGTTGAGTTTAAGTTTTATTGATCTCAAATCGTCTGTGCAGTTGATGGAGAATGATAGAACTAATGAATGATTTCTATCAAACCTCACGGATCAGAGCCCTGATTAAGGTAAATCCTACACCGATTAGATCCATGAATGATGAGGTGAATCATGCATTGATCAGAGCCCTGAATATTTATCCCTACTGTTATTATGATGTTGTATATATCAATGATGGCTATAGTTGTCTCCGTTATTAGGGAGAACTGAGTACTCTTGCCTGCTTAGTTGTAGTAACCAACATTACATCTATTTCTATGGGAGCTTCATTATACAGAGTACCTAATCGATGATCATTTTTCAGTAATATTATTTTCCCATATTCTACTTTTTATTACTATTGTCCACTTATTATTGATAGGTTCCGGGGTTCACAGCGGAAGCCGGTGGGCCAGAGATTTTAAAAAAATTTGTCGGTGGGAAGACAGAACTTGTCGTCGTCGACGATCTGAGCCCGGAAAAGGCCTAAGGATATCATGTAAATTGTTAAGAGCACAAAACATAAACAATATACATACTCATTTCAAGTTTGAAGGCGTGCTCGACTGCAATTCATCATTGGTGATCGCTGCTTGAAGAATCCACAGCAGGGTCCCTCTAGATCGTCCACACGCGCTTCAAAAATCCACTGGAACACGATCGTCGAATTTTGGGTGCTAGTGCGGAGATCCGACGATGCTTTCGATGTCCTGACGATCACTGCATCGAGATGCCTTCGATGCTGGAGAGAGATCTTGATCCGAGCTTCTTGGATCAAGAGTTTCTCTCTCTACAGAGCTAGAGGAGAAAGATAGTCTGGATTTCATTCCATGGAATGAATGAATAGTGGTAATCACACCGCATGAGAGAGAGCCTCCTCTTTATTTACAGCGGTGTTGAAAAATACCCGGTTGGGTTCCCCGACCCCCGTTTATTTCAACGTCAACTAAATAAATAATTTCAACGAACTAAATTGTGCCAAAACTATTTATTATTTTATCACACACTTGTAATATATATAAAATATATTACGTGATAAACCCGAGTCATTTAACTTTACTCGCTATCCCACTTAATATTAAACGAACCGTGAATATTAAAATAATATGCGTTCGATTAATATTTTCTCGTATTTACTAAACTTGTAAATACATTAAATAAATTCAATCCTAAATATTAACAACTTAAATATTAATGAATTTATTTAATTCTTTTGGTGATCGATACTTTGGACAACACTCGGACCCCATGGTGGGGCCCACTATGTCCATATACATATTCAACTAAATAGGGCGGATTCTTGAATATGCTATTGTGTGTGACCCTCTAGGCCCTTATCTCGATAGCAGTGAATAAATCCACAGACCAAGAGTGAAGTCTAGGAACCCATCATGGCTCCTAAAGAGATAAGGATAGTCATAACAACAACTACCATCCTACGAACACTAACTATGTACTATAATCTCTTTGTCATTTGATATCTCATAAACCAGGACGCACACTTGTGTCATCGTCCTTTTTCTTGTTTTATTATTTTTTGATCTTTCTGGATGGATTTACCTTTGTACTACTTTGGCCAAAGACTTATGAAGGTAGCACCATCCCGATCAACCAGGCCTGAGATATACAACTTCCTAAACTTGGAAGCAACAAATCATTTCTTGACCATTCAACCAATGTCATACTACCAACGGCGCACCCAACATGTAATGGCCCAGACCTCTCAGGTCCATTCCTTTAATGAAATCTGGTGTTTGAGGTGTTATGGGAGGTCAAGGTGACATATCCCCAACACTTTTCCAAATTTCTAATTCTGTGAACAGTTCCATCGGTGAATAGTTACATCGGTAGCCTTCTGTGAACAGTGCAACGGTAACCATAGGTGAACAGTGTCGTCGGTAGCCTTATGTGAACAGTGCAACGGTAACCTTCTGTGAACAGTGTCATCAGTAACCTTATGTGAACAGTGTCATCGGTACCCTTATGTGAATAGTGCAACGGTGACCTTATGTGAACAGTGTTATCAGTAACCTTATGTGAACAGTGTCATCAGTAACCTTGTGTGAACAGTGTCATCGGTGGACTTAGGTGAACAGTGCAATGGTGAGGTTCCAACGGTGACCTATTTCCTGTGCCAAATTTTGAGTTTGTGAACAGTGTTTCCATAACGGTGAGGTTCCATCGGTAACCTCTATTTCCTTTGCCAAATTTTGAGTTCGTGAACAGTGTCTCCAAAACTGTGAGGTTCCATTGGTAACCTCTATCTCCTTTTCCAAATTTTGAATTTGTGAACAGTGTTTCCAGAACAATGAGGTTCCATCGGTAACCTCTATTTCCTCTCCCAAATTTTGAGTTCGTGAATAGTGTTTCCAGAACGGTGAGGTCCATCGGTAACCTCTATTTCCTTTTCCAAATTTTGAGTTCGTGAACAATGTTTCCAGAATGGTGAGGTTCCATCAGTAACCTCTATTTCCTTTGCCAAATTTTTAGTTCGTGAACAGTGTTTCCAGAACGGTGAGGTCCATCGGTAACCTCTATTTCCTTTGCCAAATTTCGAGTTCGTGAACAGTGTTTCTAGCTTCCTACAGTTTCGCCCCTTTGATGTTTCCTTTGACGTAAAATGCATTTAAAGCCTCATTTTAAGGAATTTAAGGATGATTCAAAGGTCATAACTCATATATTAATTTCTCCTAAGGCTCGGGATGTTTTTTTACATGGTCAAACCGCGTGGTTTAATGCGATCCGCTTTTAATGGAAAATCCAGCATATCTTAAACCACTGCTCCATTAAATCTTCTAAAGGGATGATACATCTTCCTCCCTTGTTCCACCTTCTTGTTCCCTGGTGCGAGACTCTCGATCCTTTTCTTCTTCCCTTAGGAGCGGTGTGATCGAACCTTAATCCTTGGATCGGTTCCCCTCTATTTTTTGTGCAACCAAGTAGTATCGATCGATCTCCGATATAAGGTATGTTCTATTGTCATTCTTTTGGGTTCATCTCTTTTTGTTTACCCTCACCCTTTTATGGAATGCTATCACCTTGTTCCTAATGGACTTTTCTTGGATGTTGACCGGTGTGGTGGTGTCTCTGCATCCTCAGGTGGATACAGTTGTCACGGGGGGAGGAGATCGTAACCCGTTGTGTGGATCATCAAGAACTGTTTGAGGTAGGGGATTCATTGCTTCTCTTTTCTTTTACGTGAAAATGTATAGCTAGCATGTTTTATCCCACTGGATCACAATGGAATCGACATAATAAATATTTGAACAGGATAAATAAATTGATATCGATCGTATGTTATTTCCTCTTGTTTTGCTAGATAGTGTGATTTCTATGCTTTCTTTGTTTATCCTTTCGTTCTTGATAGAAATTGGTAAAGAGCATAAAGCCGTAATTAATTGATAATTGTTTGGATAAAAATAAAGAGGCATGTAAATGAAGATGGTTATTCTTGTTGTAATTTGATGTTAATCAAATTGGTGCAATAAGCATGTTTAATTATTTGTGATAGCTTACTGGTTAGGTTTCTTGAATTTGGAACCTACGAATATTAAATCGTTTAATCTAAGGTGGATTAAAGAACTGGTTGTTTGATAAAAGATAATTCCTTGTAGGGTTCTGAGTTACCCTCTTGCTTGATTAAGGGCCAAGATCCCAATTGATATGATGTTTGTTTTCATGCTGCTTGTGTTGTGATGTGAGCCTAGATGGTTGTTGTGAGATATGGGGGCATGGAGGCCTACTGTTTGTGGCAGCAGTTGACACCTAGAGTGGCGAGATGCATCGGTTTATGCATGTGGGTGTCAGGGAGGACACCAAGGATAATGAAATGAGTTGGATGTGAATGTTTGGATTATTTCTTTTCTTATTAGTTGTTTATCTTATTTATTTCCCCACTGCTCAAGGTAGCTGGTTTTTCTTACCCTTCTTCCGAAAGGGGCGAAGACACGCGGGGTATACCACGTGTTTTCTATGTTTAGCTTCTCAAGGGAGGATGGATCTATGCTCTTGCTATAGGTAGAAAATACTCGACGGGTAGTTCATCTACTCACCGGGTTGATCCCCTTGTGTTTAGTAGCATAGAATGTTTTTCTAGAATACCTAGGATTATGGGAACGTAATGCTGTAAATAAATAATTGAATAAATGATGTTAACTCATGGGGTTGGATCTTGCTGGGATGTAATGGTGAAGTTACAATTTAAAGGGATGGTAGACTTTGGGTGTGATGCTAATGAAATATAATGTAGAAATTGATAGTGGTTAATTAGTGTTTAAAGAATTAATTAACGTAAAGTGAAACTGATAAAAAGGGAATGAATTAATTTAATAAAGCTCTTTAAATAGTTTTGTGCTTATAGGATACCTAGTCTTAGAAGTGGAAACCGAGAGTATAAGAGACGTTAGCTGTAGTTGAGTCCAAGACTAGGTTATGACCATAGTGTGGTTGTGAGATATAGTATATTCTGTACTTTTTGTGTTTCTATACGCTACTCCACCCTGTCAGTTAGGGAAACTGACACCCCAAGGATTCTGAGCCCTGGGGGGGGGGGGGTGCTTTCCCCAACATCCCGGTGGGAGGATGGATTACTGACTACCCCCTTTGGCCCCACTCTCTTCTCTTGGTAGTTACTTGTGCTGGTAGGCTCAGTGGTTATTTTTCCCCATATATGTGTGTAGAGGGCTGTAATAACTTGTGGTTATTCACACACATATATTCTTGATATAGTTTCCTATGGACTACTGTAGGTGTAACATGTATAGGCTATGATGGCTTGAGGATCCTTACTCATTGTATGGGCTATAATGGCTTGAGGTTTAATACCCAACGTATGATACACATTATGCAAGCTGTGGTGGCTCCCAGAAACTACCTGGTTACTTTGCTTGTGTGGACGTGGTGGTTTTGTTGCACGAGGTGCATGTTGTGGTGCTTCACCCATGTGTCTGCGGGCAAGCCTTTCTGGAGAGAGATGCTTAGGACGTGCGACGTTGGGGCAAAGAGATAAACCAGTGGGGAAGTAGTAGCAGGGTACCCTTGATATTATTTATTATATTATATACTCTTGTATGTGTTACTTGGTGAGAGTATCCATGATGGGGTTAGGAAATTAGTATACTTGTTTAGGTGATGAGTTAGTTTCAATTGTTGTTCACTATGCTTTAGCATTCTTTCTTTACTTTTTCACGGGAGGCTTCAGGGAGGATCCTATTGAGTATATTGTTATACTCACCCTATGTATATATAAACTATTTTTCAGGTCACTTGGAGCAGGTTAGAGATCAAGCTGGTTTCTAATAGCTTGGGGTTGCAAGAGTTGTTCGGGCTTGTGGTTGCTGCTGTTTTTACTTTCTTTTGGGTATTTACAGTTTTTCCCCTTTCAGTTGTAGTAGGTTTCATGAAATTACATATTTGTACTTGGGATTTATTTTATATTTCAGTTTGAGTTGGAGTTGGTTGGTGTCAATCTTATATCTCTCTTTCGCATGTATTCTCTTAGAGGGTAATGCCTCCCATCTATGTGTTTACTACACCCTCGGTGCTAGTCGCCAACCCGGGGCCTACTGGAGGTGGGACTCGGGGGTCATTATCTCCCTTCTCACATTGTCGGCCTAGGAGAGGTACACTTTGTGGGGAGGGGGTCATGACAGAGTGGTATCAGAGGCCTGGTTGAGGGATAGGATAGAGTTTAGAGTTAAACACAGGTGAGGTTTCATGGGTTGGTAGGGAAAAAATGTCATTCAAGTTTAAGAAGTGATGTAAACATTGGATAACAACTTAGACATAGGCATTTAGGCCTCCCTGTGATTTGATGTACATACCTTTAAGTTTACAATGGCTACTAAATGAGGTGATACTAGTTGCAGGGTAGAGACCTAGGAAAGGATCATGCATCATTATTCTTTGTGCTTATGTTTGAATGGGTATACCTTGGGATAGGTTAACCTAAAATGAATAAAATAAAACAATTAATTAATTAATTATGAGTCTTCCATATTCCAGGTTTAGGAGCTCTAACTATTTGATATTTTGTAGGTATGGCTCTAGGTCGACGGCCTCGTCAAGATCGCATAGAATACGTCCATCAGGCTGTTCCAACAAATCGCCACTGGGTAGAGGTTGATGATGACGAAACTTGGAGGAGGAAACTCTGAGAGTTTCAGTGCCAGGGTCTGTAGAAGTATGAGGGCTCTATTTCAGATGTAGTCTCAAAAGACTGGTTGGAGGAGGTTGAGATGGGCTTCAGTTTGATATGTGCTCGAAAAGAGCATTGGGTGTCCTTGGTTGCGATGATGCTACATGGAGCATTGAGGAAGTGGTGGTTCTTATTCCTCAGGGATCGCGAGGAGTCATTGATCTCATGGGAGGAGTTCCGAGACAAGTTTAGAGTTGAGTTTCTTTCCTTGACCGTGAAGGCGTCCAGTCGCCAAGAGCTTCTTACCATTCGACAGGCGAGTTCCAGTGTGATAGAGTTCAGAATATGTTTCAGGAACCTTTTATGATATGCTCTGGACCTATTTATAGATGAGGAGGCCAGGGTAAGTCAATTTTAGGAGGCTTTTCATCTCGATATCCAACGCCAGGTCACCCCATTTATACTGAAGACATATCTTGAGGAGCTGGCGAGGGCAGATGTCACGAACTGAATCTGGTCTCCACCAATACCGGCACTAAACCCGGCACTTAACAAGATCTGAAGGGAGTTCCCTATCCTCACAGTCTGACACAAGTGCTCAAGTATCATTAATTTAGGTTTGGGAACTATTTACTCGAGTATGAAAGCATAAAACATTAAAAACAATTCATAATATAAATATGAAATTTTTGAGCCAAACAAGTCTTAAGAAAAAACCAGAACTGGATACATTGGTTTAAAGAAAATAAAAGTGGTCCAAATACAAATAAAGATAGTAGCAAGACATCCCCACAGACTCCACATGGCAAGGGGTCATCGCCCACAAGCCGTCTCCACAACTCTGCCTCAAGGATGGGGACAAACACCCTGAACCGCCATCACCCTTAGCTTTCCCTTTACCTGAGTCAAGAAAAATAAATTCTACTTACAACCAAGGGGTTTAAGTAGGGTGTGAGCCTAAGCCCAATAAGATACCACCCAATGATTCCAAAGATAATACAATACAATGTGAAAAAGCAAGCAGTTTTAATATGAAAAGAAAAGCAGTGATAAAATTCAAGAAATGCAACTTTCAATTGGAAACAGTTTTCAAGCTAAAATTTTCAGAATGTTCACAAATTTAAATAGATCTGTTATCTACATTAATTTAATTCCAAAAAAAACCCAATACAAGGGAAAATACCACAAACACAATGAGAAAAAAATGGGGAACACCCCTAGGCACTAGATAGTCTCGGGCCCCATATACCTCATACCTCGATGTAAAGTAACTATAGTAAATTCATTCTCGTGAACGAGCCACTAGTAGGGAACATACTCATAACCTAGTGTTACCTAACCATCATCCATATATTTTAGTTATATTTGTCTTTATTCAAATTATAAGTGAAATAGGGACATAACCCATCCGGTCCACTAGCCGTACTAGTACACATCCTCCCCACCTAGGTACCTGGGCTTCCCCCTTTGTGTTCAAACAATTTCAGCATTCAAAACATATCCATTTTCACAAAAACACCACTGCTAGTCACACGTACTCAATATAGTATCTACACACATTTTATACCATTTAAAACACACACAAAAACACTTGGAGTTTCAATATAACAACTTCTCCAAATCTTTCCTTGTTTTGCACCCAAAACTCTTTGAAACCCCCACTTGAGCACCATGTGAATATGCACAAGAGTCTCAACCCAATTGGTGAGGACTTGCTAGGTGCATCCAAGCGACTCGAGATCAAAACCGGGTGGAGGCATATTTCCGGGTACGGTAGAAGTATTGTAGCAGGTACTGTTCGGTACTGTAGCAGCCAGAACTATTCATCCATCTGGGCCTTCGGGCCACCGGTTTGGTCCTTGGGTCCTGCAAGGATTTTGGGCCACCCAAGGCCTTCAGTCCAGTTGATTATCAAGGCCTTTGGGCCACCTTAAGGCCATTGGGCCACCCCAAGGATTTCGGTCCACATGAATGCAGGCCCAGACACACAACAAAAAAATGAGCAGCCCTAGAAGAGGATTTAGAGCAGGTGCACTCACCAAAGCAGAGCCAAATGGATTTTCAGAATGAGAGGGTGTGGCTCGGTACTAGCTTGTGCTTTCACGGGAAGCCTAGCCAGACGGTCATGCAAAGGTGGAGAACTGCTATCAATATACAGATGTTGGGGAGGGGCAGTTTCTTATAGATAGTCTAGTTGAATTACCTAAGACCTTTGGGTCATGCAATCTCCTAAGCCTACGAGCCATGTAATCTCTGAGCCTACAGGCCTTGTAAGGGTTCCCCTCATCCCTTGAAAGGGGGGTTATCAAAAAATCAATAAAAATGAAGGCCTTCGGGCCATTCAGGCAGACACCATGTGCATACTCACATTGACCAAAATAAAATTCACAGAACCTTAAAAATTTATTTAAACCCATTACATGATTTATAAAACAACCCCAAATAAGCATCACATAGAATAGCCATGTAAAGCACCTAATTCAATACCAAATGAGTACTCAAAAATCATTTTCGTAACGAACATCACCCAAAACCAATTTCACAGCAACAAAAAAAGAATAAGAACATTTAAAACATTATGTTCAGACCTAATAAAGTTTAATAAAATCAACTAAATAATTATATGGCATCCCTTAATGAACCAACAACAGATTTATATGAAAACCCCCCAAATTTCACATGCAATTGGCATTAAAAATTCATTTGCTTTATAATTTCCACTAAAACCAATTTTAGCAGCAACATTCAAATTAAATATAAATTAAAATAACATAAACACAGTATCTAGATCACAAAGATTTCATACCAAAAGGAATCACCTACCAAAGTAATGAAAACCCTTGAATCGCCGTGTGAAAATCAAGTCGCACCACCACCACACCAAGAGGGGCTTAGAACAAACCTAAAACCACAATAATTGGCCAAGAAAACCCAAGTTTAAACCCTAGTATTGAAACCCTACCCACCTGGTCCCTTGGTACTTCATGGAAAAGGGAAGAAACCCTTATCAAATAGAATGAAACCCTAAGCAATTTGAAAGAGGAATGAAATGGACTAACTTACTTTAGGGATCTTGAATAAATATCCCCAAAACACTAGTATCTGAAATTTAAAACGGCCACAATTCAAGTTTTGTTTGAAGAGGAATGAGGAGGTAATTTAGGAACTTAAATGGAGAGAAAAGAGTAATAATTGAGGGAGTTATGAAGGAAATAACTTACCTCCTCAAATTTGACCAATTTTAGAAACCCTAAGATGTTCTTCACTCAATGTCGATTGATATGAGCTTCAAATAGGGGGGTAAAGAGGCTGGGAACGCGGCTGGGTTCAATGGTCTTGGATGAGGCTTGGAATCACCTAAAAATCCTTAAATTTGAATAAGTTATTAAGGAATCAAAATTCATTTTTAAAACTGGAAATGGGCTTCCGGGCAGGCCCAATTCCTTAAATAAAAACCCAAATACACATTGGTTATGGATTTCTAAAGGCTCCAAATTACAATGGTGGTGTTAATATGTTAGGGGAGGCCATTTAGGAATTTTAATGGGTGCAAAATATTAAAAAATGAAAAAGTTATAAAAGAAACAAAATTTATTTTTAAATCTGGAATTGGGCTCACGGTTTGACCCAATTCACGAAAACTCACATATTCCACCATAAAAGCTTGAGAAACCCCAAAAACAAATCATGAATAGAAAATAAATAAAAAATACCTCTAAAATATGTCATGAATGTGAAAATTATCCCCACCATGAAAACTTTCCATCCTGGAAAGTCAACCTGATGCTTGATCGAAAAACAGGAACAAATACTCTTCCTCAACCCATGACTTCTGCTCCCATGTCTCATGTGTATCATTACCATGCTTCCAACAAACTTGGACCAGAAGAATTGAATTCCATCAAAGCATATTCTCTTAGGAGTCCACTATTTACACTGGCCGCTCAAAAACTAACAAGTCTGGCTTTATCTCAAGTTCTTCCCAACTCAACACATGGGACAGATCCGGGTTGTATTTCTTAAACTGGGAGACATGGAAGACGTCATGGATAGACATCAAATGAGAAGGTAAGACCAACCTATATGCCACCTTTCCAATATTCTTAGTGATCTCAAAAGGGCCAACATATCGTTGCGTCATCTTCCCTTGCTTCCCCAATCGATGATGGCCCAGATGAGGGGCCACTTTCAAGAATACCCTATCACCCACAAAAAACTATAGGTCTCAATGCCTCCAGTCAGCATAAGATTTATGAAGACTCTGAGCTATCAACAAGTGTTTCCTGATCAATTTTACCTTCTTAGAAGTCTCCTGCATAAGGCTCGGCCCCAACAGTGAAGTCTCACCTACCTCATCCCAATACAGGGGGGACCGACATGGACGACCATAGAGCACCTCAAAAGGAGCCATTCGAATAGAGGATTGGTAAATATTATTATAAGCAAACTCAAACAACCCCAAATGGATATCCCAAGAACCTCCAAAGTCCAATACACATGCACAGAGCATGTCCTCCAAAATCTGATTTGCTCGCTCTGTCTAACCATCCGTCTGAGGATGGTATGTCATGCTCATCTTAATCTGAGACCCCAAGGCCTTCTGAAGGCCTTCCCAGAACTGAGAAATGAAATAGGGGTCTCTATCTGAGACAAATACTAATGGAATTCCATGGATTATCACCACCTCCTAAAGATACAAATGGCCCAACTCATCCACTTTAGTTGTATCTCTGATCGGAATGAAGTGTTCTGATTTGGTCAGATGATCAATCACCACCCAAATGGAATTCTTACCCCGAGTTGTATGAGGTAAGCCAACAATAAAGTCCATGTCGACCTTGTCCCACTTCCAGGTAGAAATGGGTAATGGCTGGAGTAAACTGGAGGGCCTTTGATGCTCTGCTTTCACCTACTGGCATGTGTAGCATCTCGATACAAAGTTCGCTATGTCTCATCTCTAACCAGGCCACCAGAACTACTGACGGATATCATAATACATCTTGGTGGTACCTGGATGGATAGCCCACTGAGACTAGTAGTTTTCCTCCATCACCACCTTCCGCAGAGATAACGACACTACTGAACGGCCCTTGAAGCACAAGATTCCCTTGGGAGAAGACAACCAATCAGAGGATGTCTCCCCACCATGAAGAAACTGCTTCGACCACTGACAAATCTCATCACTAGGATGTTCCCACTGAATCAACTCCAATAGAGAAGGATTCAACTGGACGCTCGCCAAGAATGCCCCTCCACTATGTTCCATGGTCTCCACATGCATCTGAGAAAAGAGCCCCATCAAAGTCCACTCATCACTAGACTTCCTCAAATCCTATACTGGAACTCTTCTACTCAAAGTATCGGCCACCAAGTTACCCTTTCCTGGGGTATAGACAATGTCAAAGTCGAACCCCTGCAAGTACTTGATCCAACGATGTTTCCTCAAGTTGAGTTCCTTCTGTGAGAATATATAGGCCAAGATTTTGTGATCAGAGTAGACCACAAACTTCTCCCCAAAGAGGTAGTGACGCCAAGTCTTCAAAGCATGCATCACTGCTGCCAAATAAAAGTCATGGGTCGGGTAGTTCTTTTCATGTGGTTAGAGTTGGAAAGAGCCATACACCGCCATGTGATCATCCTGTATAAGTACGCACCTAAGACCCATACCTGAAGCATCACAATAGACCACATATCTCTTTATAGCCTCTAAAAAAATCAGCACGGGGGCGGTAGTCAACCACCTCTTCAACTCCTCGAATGATGCCTAACATTCTGGGGCCCATACAAACTTCACCCCTTTTCGGGTGAGGGTGGTCATCGGTGAAGCAAGCTGAGAGAAATCCCGAACGAATCGTCTGTAATAACCAGCTAGGCCAAGGAAACTCCTGATCTTGAACACATTCTTCGGCTGATCCCAAGACATAACCACACTAATCTTCTCGGGGTCCACTGAAACCCCCTGCTTAGAGATCACATGCCCCAGAAATCTCACTTCCCTGATCCAGAAAGTGCACTTTGACAACTTTTCATAGAGGCGGTGATCCCGTAAAGTGCCCAAGATGATCCTCAAGTTATGTTCGTGTTCCTCCTCAGAGCCAGAGTATACTAGAATGTCATCCATGAACACCACAATGAAGGAATCAATATACTGATGGAACACCCTATTCATGAGTTCCATAAATACCACTGGAGCATTGGTCAATCCGAAGAGCATGACCAAATACTCAAAGTGGTCATACTTGCTTCGGAAGGCTGTCTTTGGGATATCTGACTCCTTCACCCTGCGCTGATGATAGCCCGAACGCAAGTCTATTTTGGAGAACCACTTCACCCCCTTCAACTGATCAAACAAATCATCTATTCTTGGAAAAGGGTATTGTTCATAATTGTTACCTTATTCAGCTTCCAGTAGTCAATGCACAACCGAAGGGATCTGTCAGCCTTTTTCGCGAACAACACAGGAGAGGACCAAGGAGAGACGATCGGGGGAATGAATCCTTTGGATTATAAGTAGTACATCTACATATTTAATTACCTTAGCTCAGTGGGGGACATGAAATAAGAGGGAAGAGATATAAAATGTGTTCCTGGAACTAGATCAATCGAAATCTCCACATCCCGCTTCGAGGGAAAACCTGAGAAATCATCTGGGAATACCTCCGGAAACTCATTCACAACATGAGGTAGTGAAACTCCAGGGGAAAGACCATCATCCTCTAGCATGAGCGATGATAACTGGATGGTAATACTTACCAACTCTGGGAGTGGAGGTCCTGCGCGACCTGACCGAGGATCCCATTCTCCCTGAAAAACCTGACGACTCCCATCAGGTGTCATGAAACTCACTCACCGCCTGTAGCAATCAATGTGTGCCTGGAAGTGTACTAGAAAATACATGCCAAGTATTATTTCAAATAGTTCCATATTTAGAACCAGGATGTCCCTCTCCATCTCAACCCCTGACACAAAAAGCGCACACGAGGGGCACCTAAGGCCCTGCTCCTTCTTCTTTCCCAGCGGTGTCACCAACTCCATCGTGAAAGACATAAACTCAGTTGGAAAATTCAGAATGTCCACAAAATGGGTAGAAATAAATGAAACATAGGTTCCAGTATCAAAAAGAGCAACAACTATAGAAGATGCGATCAGAATGGTACCTTGAACTGTCAACGGTCCCGCCTCTGATCCTGCTGGTGCCTGATCCACTACATGGAGATGTTCAGTCTTTGTATGAGGATGACTACTAGTTTGTGGATGTGCCTTGAACTGGATCTGCCCAGAAGATGACCCAGCCCTACCACCATGACCGCCAAATCGAGATCCTCCAGTCCTCGACGGCTCGTACTGTGCTGGCACTCCTCTTAAAGCCACTGACCCTGCCCCACTCGGGAGTGGACGTGCCACACCACAGAAGCGCTGCAAATTCCCCATACCTCCACACTGGTAACAAGGATTTGGAGGAAGTGGACATCCTGGTTGGATGTGCCTGGACTTCCCACATTGGTGGAACATGACCGATCTCGAATCAGAAGCTGTAGATGAAAACTGCATGGAAGAGTGGCCTGAACTACCACCTCCTTTCTTCACATGATCCTCCAGCTTCCTTTTCTTCTCTGAGGAGCTGCCACTGCCCACTACTGATACTGAACTAGAGAAACCAGCCCTACCTTTCCTATAGATCTTCATCATGCATGCTCGATCAACGACCTCAGCATAGGTCCTCAGCTTAAACAAGAACACATGGGAGTATATCTCTGGTCGCAAGCCTTTCTCGAACCTCTGGTCCTTCGCCTGCTCATTGGAGACAATTTCTGGAGCATACCGAACCAACTCAACAAAAATGTTGGCATACTCCATCACATATATATTCCCAGAACAAGGCCCATGAACTCTCCGGACCTAGCATAAGCCAAGACCTCAGGGTAGTACTGTTCATTGACGACAACCTTGAAATCTCCCCAGCACATCTGCTCATTCTTCCCAGTTTGAAGCACTGACTCCCACCACTTACGACTAAGATGCTTCAAAAGAAAGGAGGCACACTTCACCCTGATCTCCTCGGGTGTTTCCAAGAACTCAAACATATGATTGATCTTTTCGATCCATTCTTCTTCTTCCTGGGGTTCTGAGCTGCCTCGGAAGGTAGGAGGCTTGTTTTTTAGAAACTCATGAGCTTTTTCTTTTATAGGACCCGTCTCTTCTGTCCTAGAAGGAATAAGATTAGGATTTTATCCCTACCCTAGAGCTTGGATATTCTGGACCACAACCTCAACTATACTCTATTCAATCGGTGTGGGAGAACTCTCTCTGGCTTCCTCTCGTGGGTGCGTGGGAGCTTTCTGGGGAGGCATGTTGCTAAAAAATGAAATAGTCACAAAACAATAATCAATGAAAAAATTCAGAAAATTTTAATCAAATACATAAAATATAAATAATCTAAATACATTCCAGTAATAAAAGAAACAACTACTCCACATTCGCCTGATGTCCACGTGTGGTCTGCAGCCCACATGTCACACCTGGAAGTGAAGTCAATCCGTAAATTCCAACATCCCCTAGTGAATCAAGGTATTCCATGAGAGGTTCGGTCTAGGAACCCTACTCACAACCAAACCCCAGATCCCCGAAAGTCCTAGATCTCGTCTATCCCGACTCATCTCAAAATATTAATATAACCCAAAAACATTAACCTCCCTTGATACCATTTTGTCACGAACTGAATCTGGTCACCACCAATACCGACACCAAACCCGGCACATGATAAGACTCTAATGTAATTCCCTAACCCCATGGTCTGGAATAAGTGCCCGAGTATCATTAATTTAGGTCTAGGAATGATTTACCTGATTATGAAAGCATAAAACATTAAAAACAATCCATAATATAAATCTGAAAATTTTGAGCCAAACAAGTCTTAAGAAAAAACCAGAACTGGATACATTGATTTAAAGATAATAAAAGTGGTCCAAATAAAAATAAAGATAGTAGCACGATATCCCCACATACTCCACATGAAAAGGGGTCATCTCTCACAAGCTGTCTCCACAACTCCGCCCCAAGGATGGGAACTAACACCCTAAACCGCCATCATCCTTATCTTTCCCTTTACCTAAGTCAAGAAAAATAAAGTCTACTTACATAAAATGGGTGTAAGTAGGGTCTGATACAAATCTCAATAGTATACCACCCAATTATTCCAAATATAATTCAATATAATGTGAAAAAGCAAGCAGTTTTAATATGCAAAGAAAAGCAGTGATAAAATTCAAGAAATACAACTTTTAATTGGAAACAGTTTTCAAGATAAAATTTTCAGAATGTTCACACATTTAAATATAAATGTTATCTAATATAATTTGATTCCAAAAACACCCTAATACAATGTAAAATACGACAAACACAATGAGAGAAAAAATCAGGAACACCCCTAGGCACTAGATAGGCTTGGGCCCCATGTACCTCATACCTCAGTGTAAAGTAACCATAGTAAATTCGTTCTCATGCACTATCCACTAGTAGGAAACATACCCATAATCTAGTGGTCCCTAAACATCATCCATATAGTTTATTTAGAGTTTTAATTATCCAAATTCTAAGTGAAACAGAGACAGAACCCATCTGGTCCACTAGCCGTACTAGTACACATCCGCCCCACCTAGGTACTCGGGATTCTCCCTTTGTGCTCAAACAATTTCAGCATTCAACACATATCCATTTTCATTAAAAACACCACTACTGGTCACATTCACCAAATAAAGTAGCTACACACATTTTATACCATTTAAAACACACAACAAAACACTTGGAGTTTCAATAAAACAACTTCTCCAAATATTTCCTTGTTTTGCACCCAAAAGTCTTTGAAATCCCACTTGAACACCATGTGAATACTCACATTAACCAAAATAGAATTAAAATAATCTTAAACATTTCTTTAAACCCATTAAATGAGTTATAAAACAACCCCCAATAATCATCACATAGAATAGCCATGTAAAGCACCTAATTCAACACCAAATGGGTACTCAAAAATCATTTTCGTAACGAACGTCACCCAAAACCAATTTCACAGCAACATAAAAAGGATAAAAACATTTAAAAAATTATGTTCAGACCTAATATAGTTTAATAAAATCAACTAAATAATTATAGGGCAGCCCTTAATGAACCAACAAAAGATTTATATGAAAACCCCCAAATTTCACATGAAATTGGCATTAAAAATTCATTTGCTTTATAATTTCCACTAAAACCAATTTTATTAGAAAAATTAAAATTAAATATACATTAAAATATAATAAACACGGTATCTAGATCACAAATATTTCATACCAAAAGAAATCACCAACCAAAGTAATGAAAACCCTTGAATCACCGTGAAAAAATCAAGTCGCACCACCACCACACCAAGAGGGGCTTAGAACAAACCTAAAACCACAATAATTGACCAAGAAAACCCAATGTTAAACCCTAGGTTCGAAACCCTACCCCATTTTTCACTTGTTACTTCATGGAAAAGGGAAGAAACCCTAATAAAAAAGAATGAAACCCTAATCAATTTGAAAGAGTAATTAAATGGACTAACTTACTTCAGAGATCTTGAAAAAATATCCCTAAAACACTAGTAGATGAAATTTAAAATGGACACAATTAAAGGGTTATTCTAAGAGGAATGAGGAGGTAATTTAGAAACTGTAATGGAGGAAAAATAGTAATAATTGAGGGAGTTATGAAGGAAAGAATTTTCCTCCTCAAATTTGGACGATTTTATAAATCCTAAGATGTTCTACACTCAATCATGATGGATATGAGCTCCAAAGAGGGGGGAAATAGTCTGGGAACGTGTCTGGGTTCAATTTTCTTGGTTTAGGCTTATAATCACTGAAAAATACTTAAAATTGAATAAGTTATAAATGAATCAAAATTCATTTTTAAAACTGGAAATGGGCTTCCGAGCAGACCCAATCCCTTAAATAAAAACCCAAATACACCTTGGTTATGGATTTATAAAGGCTCCAAATTATAATTTTGGTGTTAATATGTTAGGGGAGTCCATTTATGAATTTTAATTAGTGCAAAATATTAAAAAATGAACAAGTTATAAAAGAAACAAAATTTATTTTTAAATTTGGAATTGGGCTCACGGTTTGGCCCAATTCACGAAAACACACCCATTCCACCATAAAAGCTTGAGAAACCCACAAAACAAATCACGAATGGAAAATAAATGAAAAATAACTCTAAAATATGTCATGTATGTAATAGAAGAGGTTGTGGAGAGGACATTGGCCAGAACCAGATCATCATGAGAGGGGAGTCGTCATGATTCCTCATGAAGCAGAGCTGTGGTCCGGGGTTCTCGGTTTTCAAGGCATAAGAGTTTCCGTTCAGTCGGAGTTAGGTCTCAACCCTCCGCATCTTGTTTCTCTAGAGGCAGTGGATCTCAAGCCTATTTCAAGGGATCAGGCACTTGGTTTTGTTTTGGTGGTTGAGTTCATCAGCAACGAGAGTGCCCGACCTTTCAGAGCAGTTTTTGTGCACTTGGTTTTCTGCTCCAGGTTCCTCCGTTGAGGCAGTTCTAGTCGAGGCAGCAACAGCAGGTTGCACCAGCTTTAGATCAGCATAGGGTATATGGGGCAGGCAGAGGACAACCCTATGACGCTCTTTATTCTTAGAGAGAAGAGCATGGATGTGGTGGTGGTTGTCATCAGGGTCAAATAGGTTGTGGAGGAGGTCGTAGTTAGTTTCATGCTTTAGCGTTGCCAGCACCAGGTGATTCGGACATCGTTTGAGGTACCCTTTGATTTTTTTTCTACCATGGTGTATGCCTTGTTTGATTCAGGAGTGACACACTCCTTCATATCACCTATCCTTTTCCATGCTTTGGGACTTGAGGTAGAGAGGCTTCTAGTGCCCTTGGTATTGACTACGCCAGTTGGAGGTCAAGCTGACTTATTTGAAGTATGTAGAGACTGTGAGATAGTTTCGGGGCAACACCGCTATTGGAAATATTTCATATGTTTATGAATACAAACATATGATGTCATCCTTGGAATGGATTAGTTGTATTCATTGTAAGATATCATGGATTTATTTAGGAGGCAGGTTGTGTTCTTCGATGCGGATGGAGAGCCAATGGTGTTCATTGGTGAGCGAGACCCTCAGATGTGTCAGAGACGTGTTCTGTCCTTATCATCCATGATGGATAATCGGATGCTGATTTCTTCAGAGGTTCATCAGTTGGTGTTTCCTAGGGTTGTAGAAGAGTACCCTGATGTCTTTCTAGAAGAGGTTGTAGCATTACCCCCTCGACGGAAGATCGAGTTTGGGATCAAGCTACAATCGGGAGCATCTCTTATCTCTATGTCTCTATATGGGATGACCCCTTCTCAGTTATGAGAGCAACATATACATCTTGATGGTATGTTACAGTGTGGTTTTGTTCGGCCTAGTGTGTCACCGTGGGGTGCACTAGTTTTGTTCGTGAAGAAGGCTGATGGCAGTTTGCGGTTGTGTATCGATTATTTTCACTTAAACAAAGTGACAGTGAAGAATCGCTATCCTCTTCCGCATATTGATGATTTATTTGATCAGCTGAAGGGTGCAAGTTGGTTCTCAAAGGTCGACTTGTGGTCAAGATATCATCAGATGCGTGTGAAGGATGAGGATACCCCGAAGATTGCTTTCCATTGTCGTCATGGGCATTATGAGTTCGTTGTAATGTCATTCGGTGTGACGAATGATCCAGTTGTGTTCATGGTATTGATGAATGATGTGTTCCGTGAGTTCTTGGACAAGTTCATGGTGGTTTTAATTGATGTAATCCTTGTGTACTTCACGTCTGAGGAGGAGTATGTGGAGCATCTACACACCGTTTGGGAGTTCTTCGTCAACATCAACTGTTTGGGAAGTTTTTGAAGTGTGAGTTTTGGGCTCAAGAAGTCCGTTTCTTAGGGAATGTTGTGTCTTAGTAAGGAGTAGCTATGGATCTATCGAAGATAGAAGCACTAGTGTCTTAGGTATCCCCCAAGACAGTGTCAGAGGTGCAAATTTTCCTTGGTCTCACAGGCTACTACAGGAGGTTTGTGGAAAATTCCTCTCTAGTTGCGACTCCTCTGATAGATTTGACCAGGAAGGACCAGAAGTTCATATGGACTGGTCAGTATTAGGTAGCTTTTGAGTATCTAAAGGATAAGTTAGTAAGTGCTCCAGTTCTCTGTCTTCCAACTGAGGGAGTTCAGTTTGATGTTTTTTACGATGCTTCGTATCTGGGGTTAGGCTGTGTTCTGATGCAGCAAAGATTATTTGTTTCTTATGGGTCTCGGTAGTTGCGTCCTCATGAACTTAACTATTCCACCCATGATCTTGAGTTGGCAGCCGTGGTGTTTTCCCTAAAGTTGTGGAGACATTACCTCATTAGCGAGTGCTTTTTGGTTTTCACCGATCATAAGAGCCTGAGGTATGTTTTCTCCCAGCGTGACTTGAACTTGCGACAATGTTAGTGTATGGAGTTCTTACAGGAATACGACTTCGAAATATCATATACACCTAGAAACGGGAATGTTGTAGCTAATGCACTAACCAGGAATTCATGTGGTGATGCAGCGTGTGAATCTGGTGATTCCTGGAGAGTAATGGAAGAACTGTCAGCATTACATCTTGATATGGGAGAAGTTGGGGGTAGAGGTTGTCTTTTTTAGATGATGGTGCAGTCATCTCTAGTGTAGTAGGTGGAAGAGTCCTAGTTAGTATATCTAGAGGTGGAGGTCTAGAGAGTCCGAGTTGTTTGTGGCGAGGCCCCTGATGGTTGGTCTAACGATGAACAACACCAAGTGTTGTATCATGGGAGGTTATTTGTTCCTTTGATGATCCACAAGACGATTCTCAAATAGTTCCATATTTCTCCTTTAGTGGTTCATCCTGGCGTAACAAAGATGTATCGATCCTTGAGGAGCCAGTTTTGGTGGCCTGGGATGAAGCGTGTAGTTACGGAGTTTGTGTCTCGATGTTTGGTCTACCAGAAGGTGAAGGTCGAACACCGTGTTCCTGGTGGTCTGCTCCAGCCATTAGATATTCCTCAATGGAAGTGGGAGGACATATCAATAGACTTTGGTACTAGTTTACCTCAAGATCCGGGAGGACATGATGCTATTTGGGTGGTAATGGACCATTTAATGAAATCATTCCACTTCATAGAAATCAAGGAGTCAAGCTCAGTGGATGTTTTATCGAGGAAGTATCTGGAGGGGGTGGTGAGACTTCATGGAGTCCCAAGGATGATCATTTCTGATCTAGAACCTTGTTTTACCTCTAGGGTGTGGAGAGGTCTCCAGCATGCTTTTGGTTCTCAACTGTGCCTTAGAACTACTTTTCATCCTCAAACGAACGGTCAGACAGAGCGAACCATCCAGAATCTTGAAGACATGTTAAACTCTTGTGTCCTGGATTTTAGAGTTTCATGGATGATGCACTTACCCTTGGTGGATTTCACTTACAATAATAATTTTCACTCCACCATCGATATAACACTGTTTAAAGCCTTATATGGTCGACCATTCTGTTCTCTGTTATACTAGACTGGGGTTGGAGAGACAGTAATTCTCGGACCAGAACTAGTTTAGAATACAACAGAGATGGTTCAGGTGATTTGTAAGAGGATAAAGATAGCACAAGATCGTCAGAAATCATAGGCCAATAAAAGGAAGATACCCTTAGAGTTTGATGTTGGGGATCACGTGTTTCTAAAGGTGACTCCCCATCGTGGGCAGCGAAGGTTTGGTCATAGGAGTAAGATTTCTCCCCGGTTTGTTGGGCCTTTTGAGGTGTTAGCTCATGTTGGAGCTGTGGTGTATCAAGTAGCACTTCCCCTGTAGATGAGACAGATACATGATGTTTTTCATGTATCACAGCTCTATCATTATCTTCATGATGACTCTCATGTCATCAATTGGGGAGAGATCGATGTTGATGGTGATGCGACCTTTGAGGAGAAACCTGTGGAGATCTAAGACTGTAAAGAGAAGGTGTTTCATGGGCATTTTATCCCCTTGGTTCGTGTCTTATGGTGACACAGTGGCATGGAGGAGAGTACATGGGAATGTGAGTCACATATATGTGCTTAGTACCTAGAGTTGTTTGATGTTTAACTCTTTTCATGTAACGATGTCTCCTTTGTGGTTATAAACCTTTTGTGTTTATGAGATGGCTTTCTTTGGTTATTCTTGTGGCTTACTCTCTTTTGAGAGGTATCTCGATGGGTGGTTGTTCCAACCTCTTTTATATTTCCTTTAAGTTGGTTTTGAATTCTCAAGGACAAGAATGTTTTGAGAGGTATCTAATGTAATGGCCCAGAACTCTTAGGTCCATTTATTTACTAAAATATGGTGTTTTAGGTGTTACGGGAGGTCAAGGTGACATATCCCCAACACTTTTCCAAATTTATAATTCTGTGAACAGTTCCATCAGTGAATAATTGCATCGGTAGCCTTAGGTGAACAATGTCCTTGGCAGCCTTATGTGAACAGTGTAATGGTAACCTTCTATGAACAGTGTCATCGGTAACCTTATGTAAACAATGTCATCAGAAACTTTATGTGAACAGTGCAACGGTGACGTTATGTGAACAGTGTCATCGGTAACCTTATGTGAACAGTGTCATTAGTAACCTTATGTGAATAGTGTCATCGGTAACCTTATATGAACAATGTCATCAGTGGACTTAGGTGAACAATGCAATGGTGAGGTTCCAACGATGACCTCTTTCCTTTGCCAAATTTTGAGTTTGTGAATAGTGTTTCTAGAACGGTGAGGTTCCATCGGTAACCTCTATTTCCTTTTCCAAATTTTGAGTTTGTAAACAGTGTTTCTAGAACGGTGAGGTTCCATCGGTAACCTCTATTTCCTTTTCCAAATTTTGAGTTCGTGAACAGTGTTTCTAGAATGGTGAGGTTCCATCAGTAACCTCTATTTCCTTTTCCAAGTTTTGAGTTTGTGAACAGTGTTTCCAAAATGTTGAGGTTCCATTGGTAACCTCTATTTCCTTTTCCAAATTTTGAGTTCGTGAACAGTGTTTCCAGAACGGCGAGGTTCTATCAGTAACCTCTATTTCCTTTGACAAATTTTGAGTTTGTGAATAGTGTTTCTAGAACGGTGAGGTTCTATTGGTAACCTCTATTTCCTTTTCCAAATTTTGAGTTCATGAATAGTGTTTCTAGAATGGTGAGGTCCATCGATAACCTCTATTTCCTTTTCCAAATTTTGAGTTCATGAACTGTGTTTCCAGCTTCCTACAATTTCACACCTTTGACATTTCCTTTGATATAAAATGAATTTAAAGCCTCATTTTAAGGACTCTAAGGCCGATTCAAAGGTCATAACTCCTATATTAATTTCTCCTAAGGCTCGGGATGTTTTTTTACATAGTCAAACTGCATGGTTTAATGAGATCCACTTTTAATGGAAAATCCAGCATATCTTAAACCACTTCTCCGTTAAATCTTCTAAAGGGATGATATATCTTCCTCCTTTGTTCCACCTTATTGTTCCCTGGTGTGAGATGATTGATCCTTTCCTTCTTCCCTTAGGATCAGTGTGATCGAACCTTAATCCTTGGATCGGTTCCCCTATATTTTTGGTGCAACCAAGTAGTATCGATCGATCTCTGATATAAGGTATGTTCTATCTTCATTATTTTGGGTTCATCTATTTCTGTTTCCCCTCGCCCTTTTACGGAATTATATCTTCTTGTTCTTATTGGAGTTTTCTTAGGTGTTGAATAGTGTAGTGGTGTCTCTGCATCCTCGGGTGGATATAGTTGTCACGGGGGGAGGAGATCGTAACCTGCTGTGTGGCTCGTCAAGAACTGTTTGAGGTATGGGATTAATTGCTTCTCTTTTCTTTTACATGAAAATGTATAACTAGCATGTTTTATCCCACTGGATCACAATGGAATTGATATAATTAATATTTGAACTAGATAAATAAATTGATATCGATCATATGTCATTTCCTCCTATTTTGCTAGATAATGTGATTTATATACTTTATTTGTTTATCCTTTCATTCGTGATGGAAATTAGTAAAGAACGTAAATCCAGAATTAATTGATAATTGTTTGGATAAAGATAAAGAGGCATGTAAATGAATCTGGTTCTTCTTGTTGTAATTTTATGTTAATCAAATTGGGGCAGTAATCATGTTTAATTATTTGTGATATCTTACTAGTTAGGTTTCTCGAATTTAGAATCTACAAATACTAAATCGGTTAATCTAAGGTGGATTAAAGAACTGGTTGTTTGATAAAAGATAATTCCTTGTAGGGTTCTGAGTTACCCTCTTGCTTGTTTAAGGGAAAGGATCCCAATTGATATGATGTTTGTTTTCAAGATGCTTATGTTGTGTTGTGAGCCTGGATGGCTATTGTGAGATGTGGGGTCCTGGATGCCTACTGGTTGTGGAAGCAGTTGACACCTAGAGTGGTGAGATGCACTAGTTTATGCATGTGGGTGTCAGGGATGACACCGAGGATAATGAAATGAGTTGGATGTGAATGTTTGGATTCTTGCTTTTCTTATTGGTTGTTTATCTGCTTTACTTTCCCCACTACTCAAGGAAGTTGGTTTTTCTTACCCTTCTTCCAAAAAGTGAAAATACATGCAGGGTATGCCACATTCTTTCCATGTTTATCTTCTCAAAGGAGGATGGGTCTATGCTCTTGTTATAGGCAACAAAGTCTCGACGGGTAGTTCATCTACTCTCCAAGTTGATCCCCTTGTGTTTAGAAGCATATAATGTTTTTCTAGAATACCTGGGATTATGGGAAAGTAATGTTGTAAATAAATAATTTAATAAATGATGTTAACCCATGGGGTTGGAGCTTGCTGGGATGCAATGGTGAAGTTACAATTTAAAGGGACATTGGACTTTAGGTGTGATGCTAATGAAATAAAATGTGGAAATTTATAATGTTTAATTAGTGTTTAAATAATTAATTAACGTAAAGTGAAACTCATAAAAAATGGAATTAAGTAATGTAATAAATCTCTTTAAATGGTTGTGTGCTTATAGGATACCTAGTCATAGAAGTGGCAGCTGGGAGTCCGAGAGATGTTAGCTGCAGTTGAGTCCAAGACTTGGTTATTCCCATAGTGTGGTTGTGAGGTATAGTATATTCTGTACTTTTTGTGCTTCTATACGCTACACCACCTTATTAGTTAGGGAAACTGACACCCTGGGGATTCTAAGCCCAAGGGGGTGTTTTCCCCAACATCCCGGTGGGAGGATGGATGGATGACTACCCCCTTTGGCCTCACTCTCTTCTCTTGGTAGTTACTTGTGCCGATAGGCACAACAGTTAGTTTTCCCCATATATATGTGTAGAGGGCTATAATGGATTGTGGTTATTCACACACATATATTCTGGATATAGTTTCCTATGGACTACTATAGGTGTAACGTGTATAGGCTATGATGGCTTGAGGATCCTTACTCGGTGTATGGGTTATAATGGCTTGAGGTTTAATAACTGATGTATGATACACATTATGTGAGCTGTGGTGGCTCCTAGAAACTACTTGGTTAATTTTCTTGTGTGGACATGGTGGTTTTGTTGCATGAGGTGCATGTTGTGGTGCTTCGCCCAGGTGTCTATGAGTAAGCCTTTTTAGAGAGAGATGCTTAGGACGTGCGACGTTGGGGAAAAGAGGCAAACTAGTGGGGAAGTAGTAGCGGGGTAACCTTGATATTCTTTATTATATTTTATATTATTGTATATGTTACTTGGTGAGAGTATCCATGGTGAGGCTGGGAACTTAGTATACCTATTTATGGGATGAGTTAGTTTCACTTACTGTTCACTGTGATTTATCATGCTTTCTTTACTTTTGCATGAGAGGCTTCAGGGAGGATCCTACTGAGTATACTGTTATAGTCACCCTATGTATATATAAACTGTTTTTCAAGTCACTTGGAGCAGGTTGGAGATCAAGCTGGTTTCTACTGGCTTGGGGTTGCAGGATCTATTCGGGCTTATGGTTGTTGATGTTTTTACTTTCTTTTGGGTATTTGTAGTTTTCCCCTTTCAGTTGTAGTAGGTTGCATGACATTACATATTTGTACTTGGGATTTCTTTTATATTTTAGTTTGATTTGGAGTTGGTTGGTTTCTATCTTATCTCTCTCTTCTGCATGTGTTCTCTTAGAGGGTATTGCCTCCTACCTGTGTGTTTACTACACCCTCGGTGCTAGTCACTAACCCGGGGCCTACTGGAGGCAGGACTCAAGGGTCATTATCTCCCTTCTCACATTTCCGACCTAGGAGGGGTACACTTTGTGGGGATGGGGTCATGACACAACACAAGCTACCTCACCACGATTTTAATACCATGGTTTTTTCCTTGCATCAAAGTACGTAATCAAATGATACGCATTGGTAATGGTCTCAAGTTAGGAGACCAATAAAAAATTTTGTAGATATGAATGACCAATGACACCCAAAACATGTGGTGTTCCTATTAGCGGGTCTATCCTCATGATATCACTACTGGAGATCACCAAGTGTGAACTTCATGATAAGAAGTCTTAATGCTTATGAGCCCCCAACACCTGATAGTCAAACATCTGTTGTGTCCCGTCAGTAAGATGTATCTAGACCATAGAACATATACTTAAGATTAATGTCATGGTATCTAAAGGCTCTCATTATATCTTGGGATGTGCTATAACCTTTCGATACAACAATTAATCTTTGGACATTACCATTATAATAGTGGACGTAGAAAAGTATACACTATAATGGTAAGATAACATCATGTATAACTAACTATATACATGATATAGTAATCAAAAGTATTGTATAGTTGGGTCTAGGGCACCCACTATTTCAACACTCCCATTTTCACTAGAGCCAACTTGCTAACCAAACTTGTTATCTACTCACATGATAAAGATCATTCTTATGCTAAGTAATGACTTTAACTGCTGGGCCTACCACATTTTCACCATGTGGTATATCTACTATATGAGACCTCATCACCTTGAGTAAAACTTATCAATAGATAGAATCCCTGAGTATATCTCTTTTTTCCATTGTCATAACTTGAAAACTTGGCCAGTAAGAATATCATAATTCACATTATGATAATAATTTTCTTACTAGGTGCGATTCCAAGAACTGGAACAAATCGTTGCGATTGATAACTGCTTCTTAGCTACCTTAGAAGCTACAACATACTCGGTATTTATAGATATGGCTACCACTGGATTTTATGAGTTTGTCTCGCTCATCGCCTTAGCCTAACTGTGATACTATATCAAATTGATCTAATGATTAATAGTTTGTGTCCCACAAAAACTAGTATACCTTCCTCTCTATATACCAGGTACATATCATTTGTACTTTCTGAAGTACAAGATGATAGTTCTAACTACATCACTTGCAGTGCTCCTAGATATAATTGATATCTGCCTACTGTAAAGTATATCCTGACAATATCAATTATTGTACATATTATGGAATATGTGATTTATCCATCACTGAAGCGTATGGTACTCAACTCACAATTTTAATCTCTTCCCATGTTCCGAACATGTCCACCTGAAGAGATTAATTCATGTGACATTGACAACAATTATGAACTTGAATTGTTCCATCTTGTATTTTTCAATACAATGTCACTTTATGTACGATTGACTAGGTCCAATCAACCATTAGATCTACTTCAGTAGACCTAGTTTCCTAGAACTTAGGTTGTTACTTTTGGTCAATCACTAGAGAATTATTTTTTAACATGATATTATCTAACAGTAAGACCAATATATGTTTTCAATATGTTCCTGAACATATTTCTCTTGAAAACTCTAGTTCTCCCACTAACCTTTGGTAGAAAAAAGGAAAAGATTCATTTGAAATAAATTCTCTAAGATCTTGTTGCTTACTTTAATCCAGAACGAGATTTCAGTTACTTACAACCTCCATTGGAATTTCATGGTGTCATCATCCCTTTCTGGTTTCATCGTATAGACATTTTCTATGAAAGATGATATTGACATCCAATGACCAATAGAATGATCTTAGAAGTTAGCTATGACAAGTAACATTCTAATGGATTTAGGCATACCGACTTGGTATAACCAATCAAGCATCATTGGTACTAGTCTTGTACTATCCATGTATCATCTCATTTGAATACCCACTGTAGTATTCAATTTTTAAGCCCCTTTGAAATTTGATACATCGAATCCATTATTTAATTTTAATTGATCTTGTCAATCTTAGCTTATTGCCATATACTGCTTATTTATAGGATTTATTATTCTTAATGAATAATTTTTCACCGGCCGCGGTGAATATGAAACCATCACCATGGTTTCATCCTTCCTATGTAGTATGTGTCACCGGAACATTCCTATTCCACATGTACTTGTGGAACTTGTTCCTATGCCAACCATTTGTGCATCTCAATAATTGACTAAACCGAAGTCAACCTTGCTCGCACTATATCTAATAGAGATGTGTACCCTTATATAGAAATGTAGTCAAATACTTGACTACATATTTTCTATCTTAGGGATTTATGTAATATCCTAAGCAACTTTTAGGATATTTATTAGATGCACCATGTTTTTAGCTTGATGCATGTTTGTTTGTTAATATCTCAACAAATTCTTTTAACACATGATCTATGACATAATAGATTTTCAACATAATATGACTCGTATGCTATCAATTTTCCATTTTTTAGTTGGCATATTGGTTATGGGTTGACGCCGTTATTTTCAAAGCACATCTTGAAATATAATGGAAGTTTCTTCAAGTTGCAACATTGATACAACTTACATCATAACTTTGATGTATAAAATGTGTATTTAAGAATTGATCCACACTACATTTTGTTGATCAATGTTAATATATAAGTCTTATCATCAATCCTTCTTATGAAAATCAATGTCGTTATGTAGATAAGGTAATGTGCGTTTAGGAATTACTCCACGCTACATTATCATGATTGATGAATGCTTGGTCAAAATATTCTTCTTCATGACTATCTAAAGAAACTCATATATTTTTACCATGCATATAATTCACTATTACATTCCTTATTGACTTAAAGTAATCTTATGAAGTATATTTACCTCTATCTTTCCTTTGGAATAGTTCACACTCACTTGTTGAACTAACCCTGAAAGATTTTGTGGCAAACCTTTATTTCTAAAGTTTTATTTATCTAAACTAAATATATCAATAATACCAAAGGTGTTTAGCTGTGTTGAGCATAAATACAATACTGGGTATATTCTTGATGTCCAATTTTAGTTTTACTTGACAAAGAATCATATTTCCACAACTAGGCAGGTCTTATATTTTATATTCATCGTGTATTTCCTTTGATTCAAGTATGTCTGAACTATTTATTGAGTATGTTACCAAAAACAACATTCATTCCAAAACTTAGAATTGTGTCTCATTATGTCCAAATGGTCACATGAGATAAATTTTTTGGTTATACTCAACAACTTGTTCAATTTTAATCAATCACTTGGAAATTAGAAGTTACGTGTTTCTCACCACTGACTTAAGAATCACCCTTTCTCAACTGCTTGGAGAAGACACCTTACTCCTAGTAATGTTTCTATACTTACTTGGTTAATATATTTCAATACATATATGTGAAAAGCATATTGTATATAATACCCAAGAAGTATATGAGAAATAATACTTTATATTGATGAATATAAACTGAACGAGAAGTGGTTACTTGCTTCTTGTTTTTTAGTTCATTGCATTTTTAAACTTCCATAAATTTATTTCATTATGTGATTCAAATAACCTTATGTTAAATAACCAACCTTTTTTCTTTGAAGGAAATAACAAAGGTTCCTTTGGCATGACTTTCCATAGGCCTTTTTTCCTTGTATTTCAATATATTCTCCATAAGAACAAAATATGGTGCTATCTTTAATATTCTTATTACTTGGTGAATGTTACCTTAAAGGTAATGAAGAGATTACTCTATACTGTTTGTTTATATCCTTAAATGAAACTAGAGTAATTGGGTGTTAAAGGTATAAGAATGGGATGACATGAAAGATTGTGAACTTTCTTTCACTTTGTACAAACCAAGTGCAATCATCACATTCAAATCTTGCTTCTCTTTCTCCTTGGAAACTTCTTGGAGATGAGACTTCATGTAATCATCATCCAAGTAATGATGTAGCGACCACAACTAACATCAGACGTTGATGATATCATTATGACAGAACCATCATATGCTTGTTTCATGAGTCCCATGTAAGCACTTTTACACCCTCACTTCCTAAGGCGACTTAACAAGTTAGGACACAAGCACCTTGAATTTCTGATATAGTAGTAATGTGCAGACGTAGTACCCCCGGTTTCTGGTAAGTAACCCTTGTTTTATGATTTTTGAGTACATAAAGCATATGAGAAATGGTTGGGGAAAGTTTGGAGACTTTTAAGGTGTTAAAGGGAAAAATGTGGGGACGTACGGGCTGCGCACGGTTTGCCCAAACCGTGTGGAAGCCATGCAGGTGGTGGTCATTTGGACAGAGGAGACTGCACGGTGTGTGCACGGTTTGGGCAAACCGTGCGAGGAGGTCGTGCGGAGTGCCTCTTCCAAGCAGTGACTACCTCACGGTTAGTGCACGATTTGACTAACCGTGCAGACTAACCATGCGCGAAGTCAACTTAGATCCTATTTTTAAGGATCTAATCCATTTTATCCTTAAACCCACTCGTTTTTTCTCCTAAACGGCCCTAAATTTGGATTTATCTCTTGTGAAGGTGGGATAACACTTACTAGGCATTTTGGAAGCGATCCGGAGGGTTGCCTTGGTGTTTAGAGGCCGGTTGATCGAGGTAAGTCTCGTTTCCTTTAGTTTTCTTAGATATCATTCTTCCCTCTTGATGGATCCTTAGATTTACGCCCAAGGTGGGTATATCTAAGTTAGTGTATGACTTTTAAGTTAGGTTTTGGTCTTGTTAGTGATAGTGGAAGGAATCTAAGGAGGTTTCATGGTGTTTCGACCCGATTCTTGGTTGTTTTCATTTTTTGTTGAGGTAGGTGGCTTCACTCTCAATTCCTCTTTATTAGAACTTGAAGGCTTAGTTTAAAATTGTTTTCTTTGATTGAAATGCTTTGTTTATCCATTGTGAATGAATGGTTGAAACCCCTTTTTAGTAACGGGTGATGGAAATTGTGTGTTTTTGGAAAGTGGTTGTTGAAGTAAATTTGAAATGGTGATTTTAAATTGGCTATGATTTTTCTGTTTGAAAGAGATGATTTTCAATAAAAGGGTGAATCTTTATTGAAGGATTTTGAACACACTTGGTTTTGGGCATGGATTTCATGGGTTGTGGTGTGTGTTCATATGCATTGGGATGGATAAGGGTAAGAAGTACCCCCATCAAAATGTTGGGATGGATAAGGGCGAGAAGTCCCCTTATCACTAGGTTGGGATGGATAAGGTTGTGAAGTACCCCCGTCAAGGTAGTTCACTAAGTTACGACTTAGTGGAAGGATAACTCACCACTCATGAGTATAGGGAGTTCCAGGTTACATGCATGGTTGGTTGTGTGGATTAGTGGAATGGAATGAATGTGCCAAAATAGAAATGGGAATTTGATTGGAATCTTTGATTGGCTGCTTCTCTTGAGAAAGATGGTTTTTGTTGGAAAATGGTTTTGACATGGAACTTGTTATATTGTGAACTGTTTTGGAATTGTTTTATATAAATTGTTTTATATAAATGTTCTAACATGTTTTATCCTAGAGGCATGGTTTTGGAAGTCATCAGGGAAATCCTACTGAGTTTCATTACTCACCTCATGCTTTGACACGTTGGTGCTTTTGCAGATGTCATGTACCGAGATGCTGGCAAAGATAAAGTGTTGCATACTGCTTCGTGATGCTTGGTCTGGTTCGTGATGTTGGATCTTGGAGCTTATGGAGCATAGAGTTGGGTTGTTGTCTTGTAGTCTTTGAGTTTGTCTTTCCACTGTTTACTCTGATTTAGTGTTGGTTTCTGCTATGGTACTTTTTGTTGGTTTGTGATAAAATAATTGGTTGAGTTGTCTTAGCTTTTATCATGAATCATTAAGTTGATTTTTTTGGTTATGGTTGTTGGCTCTGTGGTATGTTCAAAAAGGGTAAATCTTCCCCCACTCGTTTTGAAACCCTTCAGCATTTATTGCCAGCCTTTGGCGCCTTGGGGATGTCGCTTAAGGCCTAGTAATGACTCATTGAGCTCTCAAGCCAATGATAATTGGCGGGTCATTACAAATGGTATCATCTTGTTCAGTCCTTGCCTAACAAGTGGTCATCGATGTTCTCAGTCATGGAGTTGAAATTTCTTTTCGTCTATTCCTTGGGCTGGAATCTTAGACCGGAGTAGGATCATCAAAACTTGAAATGTATAGCATAAAAGGACGTAGCTAACCTGTTTATGCTGAACTTCAAGTTACCAGGGTGTTGGGTACATAAGTGTTTTGAATACACTTCTAGAATCTTATAAATCTCATTTTCATGGGTTTAGCCAATGATATGAGCATGACATGCATTGTAGAGGAATTACTTCCCACTAGGATTGCATATCTCATTGTGAGTAATGATTAAGGATTTCGAGAAAGGTGCAAATTTTTAAAAAATGTAGAAATTGTTTTCAACTAAAAAGATTTTGAAAACAGGATATTTGGTGTATTTTGAAAATGGTCTGATTTTCAAAAGTATGTGGAATGTTTTCAAAAATGGTTGAACATGGGAAAAGGTTGTTTTGGGAACAATGTTGTCATAGATGATGTGCTAGAATTTTAAATTCTAAGCCTTCAGTTGCTAGGGAGTGAGACTAACGGCGTGCGTTGTTTGTATAGAAAATGGAAACCATTAGGAATCGTAGAAACCAACCCGAAGAAGCTGCGGAAAATGTGGTTGCACCTGAACCACATGTGAACCAAGAGCTGGTTTAGAGTATCATTCAAGTGTTCCAGGCTATGGACATGGGGAATCGGAGGGATGAGTCAAGGCATGTAGACCATTTCGTCCAGTTCCAGAAGTAGAATCCACCCATCTTTCAGGGTGATTTTGAACCAGAACGGGTAGAGGTGTGACTGAGTAGGATGAATCATATCTTTGATTTCATCAGCACACCAGCAGAACTGAAAGTAAAGTTGGCGATGTATATGTTGGAGGATCTTTCACGACAGTGGTGGGAGCTAGTGTTGTAGGCTAAGGTGAATCAAGGCCTGGACTGGGAGGAATTTGAGGAGTTGTTCAATAAACAATTATATCCTCACACATTCAAGATCCAGAGGACAACGTAATTTTTCAGCCTAAAGCAGGAGAAACTCTCTGTCACAGAATATGCAGCTAAATTCATGAATTTAGTGCACTTTTCACCAGAAGTTTCTGTAAGTGTGTCGCTGAAGGCACGCATCTTTGAATTAGGGTTGCGACAGGAGATTCGCTCGAAGATAGCTGTGATATGTATTACGGATTATACAGAAATGGTCAACAGAGCAAAAGTAGCTAAAAGAGAAATACCAGGAGTTATGGGAGGAGGAAGTATGATGATACCCACGAGAACAGGTAGGAACTCTAATGCTGGGAACAAGCGGAAGAGGGACACCTACTTCCAAGGTGGAAGTGTGAATCAGAATCAGACAGTTGGATCAGTGAATCTTCCTCCACGACCCCAAAGCAGAGCAGGTTTCTTTCTATGTGGTTTGACTGACCATATAAAGCGAGAGTGTAAGTCACAACCTAGACAATGTCACAATTGCAAGAAGATGGGGCATCTACAGTGCTATTGTAGAAATACTCCGAGGTCGGGTGCACGTGACACTTCCCAGGGGTTGCAAGCATCGTATACTTTGACAGGATGAGGATAGCATAGTTAGTCTCATCAGCATAACAGAGCTAGCCATGGTGATTCTCGAAATACCATGACTCCTCAACCAAGTCAATCTCAGCAAGGCAACAAGGAGAACAATGCAGTGACGAAGCAATTATATGGAGCTGAGCAGATGATTGTTGATGGTCAGGCTGGACCATTAAAAGTAAGAGGTATGATTCTTTTGAATTCTACCTTTTTGAAAGTGTTGTTTGATACTGGTGCATCACATTCCTTCATTGCTTCTCGTATTGTTGACATTATATGTTTAAAACTAGAAATAATTCCTTCTGTCTTGAAACTGCAAACTCCTCTTGGTGAAAGAGAATGTCAAGACTTCGTGTGTAGAGCATGTGCTATAACTGTTGATGGAGTTGAGCTGAAATGGGACTTCTCCATGTTGGATAAGGATGTCTATGATTTAATCCTGGGTATGGATTGGTTGACAAGGTTTAAGGCTCACATCGACTGTTATAGGAGAACGGTTAGTTTCACGACTGAGGACGACATTGACCATCTCTTTAGAGGAGAAAAGATAGTAAAGAAAGGCGCAAAGAGCTTGTTGGCACCAATGGTGGGAATGATCTCTGACCAATTCGCAGCATTGAATTTGGCATCAATGGAAGATATTGAGGAAAATAGTTTTCCAGCTGTGGTGGATCAATTTCCAGATGTCTTTCCCAAGAACTTCTCAGGGTTACCACCTCTAAGGGAAGTGGATTTTATGATTGATCTTCTTCCAAGGACCAGTCTTATTTACCTTTCATCTTATAGAATGGCACCAACAGAGTTACGGGAATTGAAAGTGTAGTTAGAGGAGCTGGAAAGAAATTGTTTCATTCGGCCAAGCATGTCTCCGTGGGCAGCACCAGTTTTGTTTGTAAATAAAGAAGATGGAACTTTGAGGCTATGTGTGGATTATCGTAAACTTAACCAAGTTACGATAAAGAATAGATATCCACTTCCATGCATTGATGACCTATTTAATCAATTAAGGGGAGCTCAGTGGTTCTCCAAGATTGACTTGCGGTCAGTATATCACCAGTTGTGAGTTCGAAAGGAGGATATTCCAAAGACAGCCTTCAGAAGCAGATATGAACACTACGAATATGTAGTCATGCCTTTTGGTCTTATGAATGCACCAGTAGTCTTTATGGCATTGATGAATCAGATATTTCAGCGATATCTGGATTCTTTTGTTGTGGTGTTTGTGGATGATATATTGGTGTATTCAAGAACAAGGGCTGAGCATGAGCAACACTTGGTGATAGTGTTGGAAATCTTGAGAGACCATCATTTGTATGCCAAATTATGAAAGTGCGATTTTTGGATACAAGAAGTACACTTTCTAGGCCATGTTGTTTCTGAGAAAGGTGTTTCAGTGGATCCAGAAAAGATAGAAGATTTTCTTTCTTGGCAACCTCCAAAGAATGTCTTTGAAATACGAAGTTTTCTTAGTCTAGCTGGTTATTACTGACACTTTTTCCGTGACTTCTCACGACTAGCTTCACCTATGACAGCATTGAAAAATAAGAACAGTGCATTTCAATGGACTGGGGAATGTCAGATATCTTTTCAAGAGTTGAAAGTTCTCCTTATATTAGCACCCATATTGATTTTTTCAGAATCAGGACAGGTGTATGTGGTGTATTGTGATGCTTTGAGAACAAGGATGGGTTGTGTTCTCATGCAAGGAGACCATGTGGTTGCTTATGGCTCAAGGCAGTTGAGGGTGCATGAGAAAAATTACCCAACACATTATTTGGAGTTGGCTGTAGCCGTCCATGCTTTGAAAACATGGAGACATTATCTCTTTGGTGATAAATTTACTGTGTTTACGGATCACAAAAGCTTGAAACACATTTTCTCACAGTGAGATTTGAATCTGAGACAGAGGAGATGGATGTAGTATCTTTAAATGTTCGACTTTTACTTGATGTATACACCGAGTAAGGGCAATTTGGTGGCCGATGCATTAAGTAAAAATTCGTATACTCAGTTAGCGAAAGAAGCTTCAGATGAATGGTAGTTGATGTCAGTCTTAGTCGACATGCATGTGGAATGTGAAAACCGAGGTGATGTTGCGGTTTTCTTTTCAGCTATGCTTGTTCCTGATTTGGTAAAAATGGTCAAAGAGGGACAAACATCTGATATAGAATGTCGGGAAATGAGTTCAAAACTCAATGGTGGGGAGACCATTGATGGCTGGAAACTGGAAGTGGGTTCAGTTTTGTGTTTCAGAGATTGGATGGTTGTACCTATAGTTTATTAGGAACAAATCCTTAATGCTTACTACCATTCAAGATGGGTTGTACATTCAGGTACACAAAAGATGTATAAAGTGTTGAAGGCACAATTTTGGTGTAGCGGTATGAAAAGGAAGGTGGCCGAGTTTGTCTCACAGTGCTTAACTTTTCAGCAGGTGAAAGAAAAGAACCAGAGACTAGCTGGTATGCTACAGTATTTACCTATCCCAGTGTGGAAGTGGGATCAGATAGCAATGTATTTTGTTACTGGTCTTCCAAGAATGGTCCAGAAACATGATGCCTTTTGGGTGATAGTGGATCGACTTACCAAGTCGGCCCATTTCATCCCTATTCGTGAATCTAATAAGGTGGAAGATATTTAAAAAATCTATATCCGATAAGTGGTAAAGATACATGGTGTACCAGTGTCTATCATCTTAGATAGATATCTAAGGTTCACATCTCGTTTCTGGCGATCCTTACAGAAATCCCTGGTAACTCAGTTGAATATGAGTACAGCGTATCATCCTCAGATGGATGGACAATCCGAAAGGATGATAAAAACGTTGGAAGACATGTTGTGGGCTTGTGTAATGGATTTTGGGGGCTCATGGGAGGAGCATATGCACTTAGTGGAGTTCTCATACAATAAAAACTATCAAGCATCAATACGCATGGCTCTGTTTGAAGCATTGTATGGGAGTCTTTGTCGTTCTCTACTTTGTTGGGTGGAAACAGGTGACACGTCACTAGTTGGGCCGAGCCTTGTCCATGAAACAAAGGAGAAGATTCAGTTGATTAGAAAGAGGATGGAAACGGCTCAGAGTCGTCAGAAATCTTATGCGGATCATCGCCGAAGACCGTTGTTGTTTGCGGTGAGTGATCATGTCTTTTTGAGAATATCTCCAAGGCTTAGACAACGTCGTTTTGGGAATCAGGGCAAATTATCTCCTCAATATATAGGCCCTTTTGAGATACTAGAATGGGTTGGCGAGGTGTCATATCGGTTTGCATTACCACCACGGTTCAGTGCAGTGCATAATGTGTTCCATGTATCTCAGTTGAAGAAGTATCAACCTGATCATGACCAAGTGATCAGATGGGATCACGTTGACCTAGATCCGGATGATTAGTTGGTACATATCCCGGTGCGGATTGTGGATAGGCAGGGTAAAGTCTTGCATGGAAAAAGCATCATTCTAGTGCGGGTTTTGTAGAAACATGGTCAGATTCAGGAAGAGACTTGTGAATGCGAGAAAGAAATGAAAGAGCAGTGACCAGAACTCTTTCAGGCAAGCAATGGTTTTCTACTTTCCGGGGATGGAAAGGCCAATGGTGGGGAGAATATAGTACCCCGGTTTCTGGTAAGTAACCCTTGTTTTATGCTTTTTAAGTACATGAAGCATACGATAAATGGTTAGGGAAAGTTTGGAGACTTTTAAGGTGTTAAAGGGAAAAATGTGGGGACGCACAGGCTGTGCACGGTTTTCCCAAACCGCCCAGAAGCTGTGCAAGTGGGGGTCATTTGGATAGAGGATACTGCATGGTGTGCACACGGTTTGGGAAAACCATGTGAGGAGGCCGTGTGGAGTGCCTCTTCCAAGCAGTGACTACCGCACGGTTAGCGCATGATTTGACTAACCGTGTGGACTAACCATGCGCGAAGTCAACTTAGATCCTGTTTTTAAGTATCTAATCTGTTTTATCCTTAAACCCACTCATTTTTGCTCCTAGATGTCCCTAACTCGAGATTTCTCTCTGGTGAAGGTGGTAGAACACTTACCAGGAATTTTGGAAGTGATCCAGAGAGTTACCTTGGTGTTTAGAGGTCGGTTGATTGAGGTAAGTCTCATTTCCTTTAGTTTTCTTAGATCTCCTTCTTCCCTCTTGATGGATCCTTAGATCTATGCCCAAGGTGGGTAGATCTAAGGTAGTGGATGACTTTTAAGTCAGGTTTTGGTCTTGTTGGTGATAGGGGAAGGAATCTAAGGAGGTTTTGTGGTGTTTCAACCCGGTTCTTGGTTGGTTTTGTTTTTCTTGTTGAGGTAGGTGGCTTCACTCTCGATTCCTCTTTCTTAGAACTTGAAGGCTTAGTTTCAAATTGTTTTCTTTGATTGAAATGGTTTTTTTTTCTGTTGTGAAAGAATGATTGAAACCCCTTTTTAGTAACGGGTTATGGAAATTGTGTGTTTTTGGAAAGTGGTTTTTGAAGTAAATTTAAAATGGTGATTTTAAATTGGCTATGATTTTGCTGCTTAAAAGAGATGATTTTCAATGAAGGGGTGAAGCTTTATTGAAGGGTTTCAAACACACTTGGTTTTGGGCATGGATTGCATGGGTTGTGGTGTGTGTTCATATGCATTGGGATGGATAAGGGCGAGAAGTACCCCCATCAAAAGGTTGGGATGGATAAGGGTGAGAAGTCCCCCATCACTAGGTTGGGACGGATAAGGTTGTGAAGTACCCCCATCAAGGTAGTTCACTAAGTGACGACTTAGTGGAAGGATAACTCACCACTCGCGAGTATAGGGAGTTCCAGGTTGCATACATGGTTGGTTGTGTGGATTATTTGAATGGAATGAATGTGCCAAAACGAAAATGGGAATTTTATTGGAATCTTTGCTTGGCTTCTTTTCTTGAGAAATATGGTTTTTGTTGGAAAATGGTTTTGACATGGAACTTGTTTTATTGTGAACTGTTTTGGAATTGTTTTATATAAATTATTTTATATAAATTTGCTAACATGTTTTATCCTAGAGGCATGGGTTGGGAAGTCATCAGGGAAATCCTGCTAAGTTTCATTACTCACCTCATGCTTTGACATGTTGGTGCGTTTGCGGATGTCATGTACCGAGATGTTGGCAAAGATAAAGTGTTGTATACTACTTCGTGATGCTTGGGCTGGTTCGTGATGTTGGAGCTTGGAGCTTATGGAGCATAGAGTTGGGTTGTTGTCTTGTAGTCTTTGAGTTTGTCTTTCCACTGTTTACTCTAATTTAGTGTTGGTTTCTGCTATGGTACTTTTGGTTGGTTTGAGATAAAATAATTGGTTGAGTTGTCTTATCTTTTATCATGCATTATTTAGTTGATTTGTTTGGTTATGTTTGTTGGCTCTGTGGTATGTTCAAAAAGGGTAAATCTTCCCCCACTTGTTTTGAAACCCTTCGGCATTTATTGCCATCCTTTGGTGCCTTGGGGATGTCGCTTAAGGCCTAGTAATGACTCGTTGAGCTCTCAAGCCAATGAGAATTGGTGGGTCATTACATCGGAAGTGCCTATACTACACTTTGGAAATTCATTCTTAGTTTAGACATTAACTTTGTCTAATATTTATCACAGTTTTTATTGTGGTATTAATTTTCATTCTCTACAAATAAAATTTAGCAGATTTCACTTTTATGTTGATTACCGAATGTGATATTACAGATTAATTTAATCATTGAATGTCTCCCACTAATTTTTCAAATTCTAGGAACTCTATGTATTATAATCATAATACTCTTGAGTATTCTAGTGGAAAGTATCACTGAACCTCCCACATAGTCTACAAGCTATGGCTAAGCCACTACTTGGAGGGTCCAAGGTAGGCTTTTGGCTGGCCAACCGCATTAACTCACGGTTCCTTGATCTATTGAGTGAAGTCCCAGCTTCAAAAATCATAGCATGATTTACTCAACGCTTGACTCTAAAATTACAACAAGCTAGATATGTCTATTTCTTTGCTACAATTTTAGGTAATTCGACCCACCACCCTAATAAGAACTCCCCGGTAGTAAGAGGTACCCTCAACTATGGCATGACTGACACCCCAAACACCTAGTTTTGTTCAAACTTGAATGATGGAAGACTGTTGTGACTTAATATTTATTTGAGGGTTTTTATGTGTTTTTCTCTCAACAATTGTAACTCATTTCTATTAAACTTGTTTATCTATGATTTCATGATCACAACTGAACTTTAATAGAAAAACATATTCCACTTCTTTATGCAATTTATTATTTATTATTTTATGTATTTCTCCTGTTGTTTTAAAATGAATAAAATAATAAATAAATGCATAAAGGTAAAATACTACCCGACTGGTCTTGAGAATCTAAAAGACCTAAGGGCATTGTACCTGAGTCAAAACATGACTCGTAATGCAGCTTGCCCCCGTCCTATAAATCTGATTCGCATCTGGAGTATCACCTTGTCTTGGCGAGGTCCTACGTTACGTCTTGGAGTAACGCCTCATCTTGGGGGGATCCATGTGTCATCTTGGACCATCTTCATCAATGTAAAGACCCATAAATTTCAAGGTAATTTTTTTTCTTAATTTTATTTGGAATTCTACGAGTGTGGACGACACCTGATTCCAAGGCCCGGTGTGCCCGGAATCAATTTCCAAAGTTTAGCTCAGGTACGTTCTGTGAACGAATGAGTGGGTTTTTCTAGATTTTGAAACGGTGCTCAGAATTGAAATCTGAGGGCACCGATGAAATTGCAGCGCCGATAATTACTTAAGAAGACCTTTACTGGAGTTGCGTTTTTTCAGGAAGAGTTGTTTTAATTTGTGGTTTAAGTGTTAAGTGAAATAAAATTTTGTTACAAATTTTATTTCACCTATAAGTGGTTAAACCCTTTGTGTGGGAGTTGGGGTGGGAAACACTAAAAATTATAACTCCTCTTGATAGGATTTAGTGAGGTGGGTCCCACACGAGCCCCACCCCTTCAATTCCCCCCCCCCCCTCTTAATTTGGGCAACCCTTCTTTATTATGTAACTCACCCACTCCCCCTCTTTATTGCAAGTCAACTCTCACATTAAATTGATTGATTAAAGCTATTCAATTAATTTAATTTTGAGTTTGAGTTTTTGAAGATTTGAAAACACATGGCATGTGTTAATAAAATAAAGAAGACCTTATTTTATTTGGGGTTGTTTAGTTGTGTGAGGAGATTGGGAGAGAATACTCAAAGTCTTGAGGATCTTCATCTTCTTCGTTGGGGAACGCGAAGAACATAAAGACCTCGATGAAGAACGCCGTCACCGAAAGGAGTGATCGACGTACCATTCTTCTCCTCTCCGCAGCCAGTGTGAGATACCATCCACCTTGAATGTACGCTGACGCCATCCACCTTGGACGTACGCCGACGCCGTTTTCCGCAACGATCATCGTTCGGCAACTTCTTCAAGGTAGGAGTTGATTTTGCGTTCGAGATTAATTTTTGTTGATGTTCTTCGAAAATTTTTTTCCGCCTATTATCAATATAACGGGAGGAGGTCGGGCCGCATGAACACAGCCGAACCTCCTCCCCTTTTTGTTGTTGAACTTCTACGTGGCTTGGACGAAGGCGACGCGGTGTCGTTGCACCGCGCGGGAACGAGAGGACCGCGGCTGGTGCAGGCTGCAGTGGAGGAGCGAGGCACTGTCGCGCTGCGCCGGTGTGGCCAAAGGAGGCCTCTCCCAGGAGCGGGCCGTGGCGGAGGGGCGCGGCGCCGTCGCGTCGCGCCGGAGCATCAAGGGGTCGCGGCTGGGGCGGGCCGCGACGGAGGGGCGCAGCGCCGTCGCGCTGCGCCGGACGGGGAGGAGTCGCGGTGGTTCGAGGAAGTGGCTGGCTGTGCCGGCCGCTAGAGCCAGCTAGAGGCGGGACCCCGTGGGTCCCGCGGGTTCAGTTAAGGCCGGCCATAAATGGCCGGCCGTTTGTCAATCAAGGGTGGCAGCGCCCCCCTCCAAATTTCCCCTCGGACGAAGGCCGAGCCGCTGGCCACGCGGGCCGGGCCGCGCCACTGGGCCGGGACACACCCAAATGGGTCGTACCCTGACCTAGGTCAGGTCGACCCAGTTCGGGCCAACCCAGGGGGTTTTGGGCCGGGTCGGTCCGGGCCCAAACCCCCTGTTTCCGGACAGATCCGTACAAACACCCATAACTTAGCCTACGGACCTCCGATCGACGCACTGTCAGTTGCATAGCGATCCTTGGATCGAGATGGTATTTTAGGTATATTACACTCAGGGTTTCAGAGAACTTTCTGTATGGTCGGGTTGGTTCGAACACGAAACCAATCGGGCCCTCAGAGCGAAAACGCTAATAACTTGAGCTCCAGACGTCTGATTGACGTGCCGTTGACTTTGTTGGATTCCACTTAGTGAGACGGTTCTTTTGGATTACTCCGCTCGAGGTTTGGAAGAAGCTGGAGTATGGTTGGGTTGGTTTTAGCCTAAAAACCAACCGGGCCCCTGGAACGAAAAAGTCAATAACTCTCAGACCGGGCGTCCGATTGACGCGCCGTCTGTCGCGTTGAGTTCCTATTGACGAGACGTAACTTTGGGATACATCAACTCTGGACTACGTGTCAGTTGATGTATTGAACCCCCTTGGCTCGTGGAGCAGACCCTCCTGAAATTGAGCATGATGTGTGCAGGAACCCTAGAGCTAGCTGCGACTACAATGACGACGACGACTGTACTGGGATCCTCCGTGGGTTCGGCATCGATGACGACCGTACTGGAATCCTCCGTGGGTTCGACGGTTATGAATACTATTCTTATATCCTATGTGGGTCCGGCAGTACTTGACTGCTGTTCTTATATCCTATGTGGGTCCGGCAGTATTTGACTCTGTACTTGTATCTTACGTGGGTCTGACAGAGTAGCTGGTCTTGTATCCTTTGTGGGTCTGACAGCTTAGATGGTCTTGTATCCTATGTGGGTCTGACAGCTTAGATGAATCAATGGATACATCTGATCATCTCTATCGTCTTATGAAATGTATTCTTGTGTGAGCTGAGTCTTGACTTTCAATCATCATCTTCGATGTGATTGACTTGATATCCTGTGTGGATTGAGTTATGCTTTTCTGTGTGGATTGGGTTGTCAATTCCTATGTGGAATGAGTTATGTTTTCCTGTGTGGACTGGGTTGTACTTGGGCTCGTGTGCTGGATCCGAGCTGGAATTGAAGACTTAGGTATATGTATGGTCATATACCTAAGTAGAGTTGGTTGTTACTTCGTGTTTGTATCTTTCCTTTGTGGTTAATCCTTTTTGGATTCTGGGAGAACTTCGGGGGTCTCGGGGTCCCTACTGAGTAGCGTATACTCACCCATGCACGGGTTATGCCCGCACTACGTTGTGTTGGGTGCAGACGACGGACAGTGTTGATCGAGGTGGGAGCTCGTGGAGCTGGACGGTACCTGGAGGTGGATCTCTGGATGGGACGTACACGGAGCGGACAGCCGGAGACGAGGAGAAGAGGAGACTATCTGTACCCGCCCTTCAAGTGGGATTTTCAGAGGATGGCTCGGACTTGCTACTTTACTTTTCAGTTGTTGTACTTTTATTCCAGTTGTACTTTACTTTCAGTTGGGTTTGTATTATGGCCCATTTACTTTCCAGCACTTACTTTTTTACTCAGTTTACTTAGAGTTTACTTCAGCTTTCATACTCTGTGGTGTTTGTTTTCTTTATAAAAGAAATTCCTTCCCCTTTTACGGGATTTTCGCCTTTGGTGCTAGTCGCCAGCCCCTGGCCTATGGAAGGCGGGCTTGGGGTAGTCACGGTACGGTCCCTGAGGACGGGTCATGACAAATTGGTATCAGAGGAGTTCGGTTCTACCCCAGAACTCAGGAATCTGATCTTTCTTCTATGTGAAGTAATAATGTTAAGGGTATTGAGTGTGTTTATTAGTCCAGGGAGTCCATTGTTGGTGCGGAGGCCGATTTATCCATACACCAGGACCCTGACTTCTGATTTCCGACTCAGTACACGAAAACATTGATTGCATGTGTGTTTCAAAACTTTTATTTGTGATTACTTTGTGTCAGCTCACCAGGTATATTGTATTGACCGTGGCGCACCTGTCTCTTTTCAGGATGGCCCCACGACGGCAGCTAGTTAGGGTTCCGAGATTTGTGTGAGACGACAGCCCACTGAGCGACGAGGCCTCAGTGCAGGGCCCTATTACAGCGGAGGCACCGGCGGTACCTCTACCCACCGAGCCACCGATGCCACCAGCCCCAGCCGCTGAGAGTGCACGTCGTCTTAGTGCACTGCATGAGTTTCAGTGTCAGAGACCGCCTAGGTTCCGTGGGGAGACGGACCCTCAGGCAGCTGAGGATTGGCTGGAGGCTGTTGTATGAGTTTTCAGGTTAGTGGGGACACCAGCTGACCTCATGGTGATCCTTGCAGCGAGTCTCCTGCACGCGGCAGCAGGTAGATGGTGGATACTGATGCTTCAGGTACATGACGAGACATCTCTTATTTGGACGGACTTTGAGAGACTCTTCCTCTTAGAGTTCGTTCCAGCCACTCTCTGTGCGGTGCGCATTCAGGAGTTACTGTAGCTGCGGCAGGGCAGCATGACGGTAGCCCAGTACTCGGCGAGATTTACCAATCTCTTGCGTTATTCCACGGACATGGTATGGGACCCATTATTCTGGGCCCGGACCTTCGAGCAGGGACTGAGGCATGAGATTAGGGCATCGATGATATTCCTCAGCATTCCGATGAAGGCATGAGTACTGGAGCGAGCCCTTCTTTTGGAGAGCTTTCTTACTGAGCCTACACCAGCAGCGAGACCTACTGCAGGGCGGCATGTAGTGGAGTCTTCTGCAGCTGGCAGTCGACGGATGTCACAGGGGTCCAAGCGGACCAGACCATCAGGTGAACGACCTCAGGATACTGGATTAGAGGTGCGGGTCACTTAGTGTAGAGCTAGCCTTACAAGGAGAAGACAGTGTTATGCATGCGGCGGGCAGTGCCACATGGCTCGTGACTGCCCGACCCTCCATGCAGAGGAGCAGCAGACGATTGAGGGACCACCCAGATAGAGGCAGAGGTTCGACCATGGCGGTCTGCCAGGAGCAGGCGGACGAGGCAGAGGAGTTGGACGAGTAGCAGGTGGTGGGAGACGCTTTGAGGCTCTACCACCACCACCACCAGGAGGTCCACCCCGACCATAGGGAGCTGGCGGACAGAGGTAGGCTCAGCTTTGGGCAGCGGAGGCCTATGACCACGGCGCACCTGAGATGATTCGATGTACTATCTGTGTCTACTCCACCCTTGTTGTAGTTATTATAGACACAGGAGCGAGTCATTCTTTCATTGTCGCTGCCCTTGTTCGGAGCTCGGAGATTCCTACGGAGCCGTTGGCTCGATCCTTACGGCTAGAGACTCCTACGGGAGCAGACTCGATGATTACGCACTGGTGCTGACAGTGTGAGCTTACTTTAGGAGGTGATAGCTTCAGCTGGGATCTTCTGGTAGCGGCGTCGAGGCCTTACAACGTCATCTTGGGCATGGATTGGTTATCTATTGTCCATGCTCAGATCGACTGTATTAGGCACAAGGTGCGGTGTGTCCGCACCGATGGGAGTAGGTTCACCTTCACTGGCGAAAAGGGATCCTTTGTAGCGCAAGATGGACTCACAAAGAGGAGAGGATAGCCGATCACTCATCAGTTGGCTAGCCTCATCCTAGGAGCAGTTGATGTGCGGAGTCCGAGTTTCCCTGTTGTGGTGGATCAGTATGCAGAAATTTTTTCCTGATGACGTTCTAGGACTACCTCCTCGCAGAGAGGTAGACTTTTACATTGACCTATATCCCGGGACATCCCTGATATCTACTCTAGCATATCGGATGGCTCCCGCTGAGCTTTGAGAGCTACGGGTACAGCTGGAGGACTTGAAAGGCAAGGGATTCATTCGACCCAGTGTTTCACCCCGGGCTTCCCCAATTTTGTTCGCCAAGAAGGCGGATGGGAGCTTGCTACTGTGTGTCGATTACTGTCGCCTGAACCAGGTGACCATAAAGAACAAGTATCCGCCTCCAAGGATTGACGACCTCTTCGACCAGCTCAAGGGAGCACGGTGGTTCTCGAAGATAGACCTCAGGTCAGGCTATCATGAGCTCAGAGTTCGAGACAAGGATGTGCATAAGACGGATTTCAGGTGTCGGTATGACCACTATGAGTTCTTGGTTATGCCTTTCGGCATAACCAATGCTCCATCAGTGTTCATGAGTCTCATGAACAGGATCTTCCAGCCTTACCTCAATCGATTTTTCGTAGTCTTCATCGACAACATATTGATATACTCTACTACTGAGGAGGAGCACACCTACCACTTGTGTGTCGTACTGGATACACTCTGAGAGTACCAGCTTTATGGTAAGCTCTCAAAGTGTCAGTTCTTGATTCGAGAGGTCCACTTCTTGGGGCACGTCATTTCTAAGGTAGGAGTTGCGGTGGATCCTGCAAAGATCGAGGCAGTGCTATCTTGGGAGCCACCCAGGAGCGTGACGGAGGTGCGGAGTTTTCTGGGTCTGGCTGGGTACTATCGGAGATTTGTGCCAGACATCTCCAGGGTTGCAACACCACTTTCTGTTTTTATGAAGAAGGGGAAACCCTTCGTGTGGTCAGATAGATTTCAACAGAGCTTCAAGGAGCTGAGACAGAGATTGAACAGTGCACCCATCTTGAGGATTCCAGAGGAGGGAGTAGGATACATAGTCTACTGCGATGAATCAGGGACCAGACTCAGGTGTGTCCTGATGCAGGAGTGGGCAGTGATCGCCTATGGATCACGACAGTTGAGGCAGCATTAGCAGAACTACACTACCCATGACCTGGAGTTGGCAGCAGTGGTCTTCGCTTTGAAGGTGTGGCGACACTATCTGATGGGTGAGCGCTTTACAGTCTACTCTGACCACCAGAGTCTCAGGTACATCTTCTCGCAAAAGTACTTGAACCTGAGATAGCGGTGATGGCTCGAGTTCCTCTAGGACTATGACTTTGAGATATTCTATACTCTTGTAAAGGGGAACGTAGTAGCCGATACTCTCAGCAGGAGGACGGGCATCCAGCTACTTGGAGAGGTGACAAAGCAGTTAACCGCTTTATAGATATCCTTTGTGGATAGAGATGGGGCAGCCTTTCTACAGTCACTCCTCCACTTCTTCAGCGGGTCAGAGAGGCACAGCGTGGGGACGTTGACTGTGAGACGTGGCGTGCAAAGATATCCTCAGGACAGGCACCTGATGGATTCTCTGTAGGAGGAGAGCACGTCATACTTTTCAGAGGACGTACCATGGTACCAGCTGCTTTGCAGGAGGAGGTGCTGAGGGAGTTTCACACTTCCCCATTGGCAGTACATCCGGGTGTAGCGAAGATGTATCAGGATCTCATTAGACAGCACTAGTGGCTGGGTATGAAGAAGGCTGTAGCAGAGTTCATTTCACGATGCCTCACCTGCCAGCAGGTGAAGGTGGAGTATCAGGTACCAGTGGGCTTGGTACAACCCTTGGAGGTCCCGTAGTGGAAGTGGGACAGGATATCTATGGATTTCGTGACTGGACTTCCACGTACTTCCAGAGGTCACAACTTCATATGGGTGATTGTTGACCGGCTCACCAAGTCAGCCCACTTCTTACCTATCAGAGAGCAGGGCTCAGTGGAGAGCTTGGGACGCCTCTACGTCCAGGAGATCGTACGGCTTCATGGTGTTCCATCGTCTATCGTCTCTGATCGAGATGCTCACTTTACTTCCCGGCTTTGGAAGGGGTTGCAGGAGACATTTGGGACGCAGCTATGCCTGAGCACTACCTTTCACCCTCAGAAGGATGGTCATACGGAGAGGACCATTCAAACTTTCGAGGACATGCTCCGTGCATGTGTCCTCAACTTTGGTCGCAGTTGGGAGGATCACCTACCCTTGGTGGAGTTTTCGTACAACAACAACTACCACTCCACCATTGGGATGACACCATACGAGGCATTGTATAGCTGACCTTGCAGATCACCACTGTTCTGGACAGACCATGGGGAGTCAGCACTTGTGGGACCAGAGATGGTCCCAGCCACGACAGAGAAGGTCCAGGTCATCCAGGAGCGGATGAGGACAGCTCAGAGCCGACAGAAGTCTTATGCTGACAGGAGGCGAAGACCACTAGAGTTCGAGTATGGCGACCACGTTTTCTTACAGGTCTCACCTCGACGTGGATTACGGAGATTTGGTCGGGGCAACAAGTTATCTCCGCACTTCATCAGACCATTCCAGGTTCTCAACAGGATAGGTGAGGTGGCTTATCGCCTGGCTCTACCACCTCAGTTGCACCGGGTGCACGACGTCTTCCACGTATCTCAGCTGAGGAGATACGTGCACGACCCGACGCATATCATCGACCATGGGGAGTTGGACATTGACGACGGGGATAATTTTGCGGAGGTCCCAGTGGAGATCGAGGATCAACAGGAGCGGGTCATACGTGGACAGTCGATTCCACTAGTGCACATCAGATGGCAGCACGGGAACCTCCAAGAGAGCACATGGGAGCGGGAGGCTCAGATGCGTGCACAATATCCCCATTTGTTTCCCTAGTTTTTGATGTAGCTTTACGAGGACGTAAATCCCTGAGCTGGAAGTAATGTAAAGACTCGTAAATTTCAAGGGAAATTTTTTTCTTAATTTTCTTTGGAATTCTACGAGTGCATGGTTTTTGACGGCACCTGATTCCGAGGCCCGGTGTGCCTAGAATCAATTTCCGAAGTTTAGCTCGGGTACGTTCAGTGAACGAACGAGCGGGTTTTTCTAACTTTTGAATCGGTGCTCGGAATTGAAATCCAAGGGCACCGATGAAATCGTAACACCGATAATTTCTTATGAAGACCTTTACTGGAGTTGCGTTTTCTTGGGAAGAGTTTTTTTAATTTGTGTTTTAAGTGTTAAGTGAAATAAAATTTTGTTACAATTTTTATTTCACTTATAAGTGGTTAAACCCTTTGTGTGGGAGTTGGGGTGGGAGCCACTAAAAATTATAACTCCTCTTGATAGGATTTAGTGAGGTGGGGTCCACACGAGCCCTACCCCTTCAATTCCCCTACCCCCCCCCCCCCCTCTTAATTTTGGCAACCCCTCTTTATTATGTAACTCACCCACTCCCCCTCTTTATTGCATGCCAACTCTCACATTAAATTGATTGATTAAAGCTATTCAATTAATTTAATTTTGAGTTTGTGTTTTTGAAGATTTGAAAATGCATGGCATGTGATAATAAAATAAGGAAGACCTTATTTTATTTGGGGTTGTTTAGTTGTGTGAGGAGATTTGGAGAGAATACTCAAAGTCTTGAGGATTTTCATCTTCTTCGTTGGGGAACGCGAAGAACATCAAGACCTCGATGAAGAACGCCGTCACCGCAAGGAGTGATCGATGTACCATTCTTCTCCTCTCCGCAGTCGGTGTGAGACGCCATCCACCTTGGACGTACGCTGACGCCATCCACCTTGGATGTACGCCGACGTCGTTTTCCGCGATGATCATCTTTCGAAAACTTCTTCGAGGTAGGGGATGATTTTGCGTTCGAGATTAATTTTTTTTGATGTTCTTCGAAATTTTTTGGCCGCCTATTATCAATATAACGGGAGGAGGTCGGGCCACACGATCACGGCCGAACCTCCTCCCCTTTTTGTTGTTGAACTTCTACGTGGCTTGGACGAAGGCGACGCGGTGTCGTTGCACCGCGCGGGAACGAGAGGACCGCGGCCGGTGCAGGTCGTGGTGCAGGAGCGTGGCGTCGTCACGCCGCGCCGGTGTGGCCAAAGGAGGTCGCGGCCAGGAGCGGGTCGCGGCGGAGGGGCGCGGTGCCGAACGGGGAGGCGCCACGGCCTATGGCCGCGGCGGTTCGGGGAAGCGGGGCGCTGGAGCCAGTTGAAGGCGGGACCCCGCGGGTCCTGCGGGTTCAGTTAAGGTCGGTCATAAATGGTCGTCCCTTTGTCAATAAAGGGGGGCAACACCCCCCTCCGAATTTCCGCTCGGCCGAAGGCCGAGCCGATGGCCACGTGGGCTGGGCCGCGCCGCTGGGTCGGGTCGCGCCACTGGGCCGGGCCGCGCCCAAATGGGCCGGACCCGGACCTGGGTTGGGTCGACCCGGTTTGGACCGACCGAGGGGGTTTTGGGCCGGGTCGGTCCGGGCCCAAACCCCCTTTTTCCGGACAAATCCGTTCAAATGCCCATAAATTGGGCTACGGACCTTCGATCGACGCACCGTCAGTTGTGTAGCGATCCTTGGATCGAGACGGTATTTTTGCTATATTACACTCAGGGTTTTGGAGAACTTTGGGTACGGCCGGGTTGGTTCAAACACGAAACCAACCGGGCCCTCGGAGCGGAAACACTTATAACTTGAGCTCCGGACGTCCGATTGACGTGCCGCCAACTTTGTTGGATTCCTCTTAGTGAGACAGTTCTTTTGGCTTACTCCGCTCAAGGTTTGGACGCAGCTGGAGTACGGTCGGGTTGGTTTTAGCTTAAAAACCAATCGGGCCCCTGGAACGAAAAAGTCAATAACTCTCAGACCGGGCGTCCGATTGACGCACCGTCTATCGCGTTGAGTTCCTATTGACGAGATAGAACTTTGGGATACATCAACTCTTGACTACGTGTCAGTTGATGTATCGACCCCCCTTGGCTCGTGGAGCGGACCCTCCCGGAATCGAGCATGTTGTGTGCGGGAACCCTAGAGCTGGCTGCGACTGTGACGACGACGACGACGACTGTACTGGGATCCTCTGTGGGTTCGGCAGCGACGACGACCGTACTAGAATCCTCCGTGGGTTCGACGGCGATGACTACTGTTCTTGTATCCTATGTGGGTCCGGCAGTACTTGACTACTGTTCTTGTATCCTATGTGGGTCCGACAGTATTTGACTCTGTACTTGTATCCTACGTGGGTCCGGCAGAGTAGCTGGTCTTGTATCCTTTGTGGGTCCGACAGCTTAGCTGGTCTTGTATCCTATGTGGGTCCGACAGCTTAGATGAATCAGTGGCTACATCTGATCATCTCTATCATCTTACGAAATGTATTCATGTGTGAGCTGAGTCTTGATTTTTAATCATCATCTTCGATGTGATTGACTTGATATCCTGTGTGGATTGAGTTATGCTTTCCTGTGTGGATTGGGTTGTGAATTCCTATGTGGAATGAGTTATGTTTTCCTGTGTGGACTGGGTTGTACTTGGGCTCGTGTGCTGGAGCTGAGCTGGAATTGAAGACTTAGGTATATGTATGGGCATATACCTAAGTAGAGTTGGTTGTTACTTCGTGTTTGTACCTTTCCTTTGTGGTTAATCCTTCGTGAATTTTGAGAGACCTTCGGGGGTCTCGGGGTCCCTACTGAGTAGCGTATACTCACCCCTGCACGGGCTATGCCTGCACTACGTTGTGTTGGATGCAGACGACGGACAGCGCTGATCGAGGTGGGAGCTCGTGGAGCTGGACGGTACCTGGAGGTGGATCTCTGGACGGGACGTACACGGAGCGGACAGTCGGAGCCGAGGAGCAAAGGAGACTATCTGTACCCACCCTTTAGGTGGGATTTCCAGAGGACGGCTCAGACTCGCTGATTTACTTTTCAGTTGTTGTACTTTCATTCCAGTTGTACTTTACTTTCAGTTGGGTTTGTATTTTGGTCCATTTACTTTCCAGCACTTACTTTTGTACTCAGTTTACTTAGTGTTTACTTCAGCTTGCGTACTCTGTGGTGTTTGTTTTCTTTATAAAGGCAATGTCTTCCCTTTTTACGAGATTTTCGCCTTTGGTGCTAGTCGCCAGCCCCTACCCTATGGAAGACGGGCTTGGGGTAGTCACGGCACGGGCCCTGAGGACGGGTCGTGACAATCAACGTGCACTGCCTCATCTTGGTGGGGTCCACGCCGTTCGCCGTCTTCATCCAAGGTACGAAAATACTCGCGCGCAGGTGAGGACTAGTGGGATAAATGTACATCGGGTAAAAATTGGGCGCGCATGCCTTTATACATTTTAATCGAAAATTAAAGACGATGCGCAGATCGTCTATTTAATTAATTACAATCATTGCACACAGTTAAATAATTAAATAATTAATTAATTAAATGCAGGCATACAAGGGTTGGTGCTCAAGACCAGCAGGCGGGTAAAATAATTCGTGATAAAAACTAAATTGCATTAATTAAGTATGAGGGTAAATTAATTAAATTAAATGAATTTAATAATTCAAATAATTTAATTATTCTTCAGTCTATAAATTAATTTAATTTTAACGTCAAAAATTAAATTAATTAATTTAATATCTAAATTAAATTAATCTGACTCGGGTATTAAAATTATTATTAGTTAAACCATAAATTAATATTTTAATTAATTAATTAATTAAATTAATTAATTATATTAAATATGGAAAAAACTAGGCACCGCAACACCGATCAAGCCCAAAGCAGGTCATGGTAAACCAGCGCAAACCCTTTTTGGGTCATACAATGCATGTGGTTGGCATTTCAGGGTGATGCAAGTCTGATTGAATCTGTTTTGATTTTGACCGATCCATCCAAGCCATTTAGGGGCTAAAGCGGGTTGGGCCATTTATGGGTACCTAGCAACAGATTCGAGAGGCACCGACGGTTCCGACACCTGAACACTGCAGTGGCCGAGCTCTGGTGCATTCCTTTGAGGGGAGTCAGCTACGAGGAGCCCACCCATGGGAGGAAGCCAGGATGGTCGGGAGTGGCCGGGGCCTGAGCGGTACAAAGACCTGAGCGCGACGTCTGGAGGTCCACTGGGTAGAGCAGCAGTCTCTGCTGCTTGGCGTCCCGAGGGAGGCCGGAGGCCTGGGGTGACACTGCGACCTGCTGCACGTGGGGCGAGGGCATCAGGACGACGGGGAGGGCCGTGCGCTAGCCAGGGGTGTCGTCGTCTGGAGGTGCGGCATGTGGAACTCGCAGCGGCCGAGACGACGTGCATGAGCGGGACGTCACAGGGGAGGGCCGAGGGCCTGCAGCAGCGCGGCTTTGAGGAAGGCGGACGGCGGGGCACTGGGTGGTCCTGTGGTGAGAGGTCGGGATTTGGAGTAGAGGGGGCGCGGCTGCGTAGGGCTAGTCGGCGACCTGGGCGGCGACCGATCGGGACAATGCATATGAGAGGAAGAAGACAGTCAACCTGGTTTGCCTTTTCTTTTCCAGCCAGCCCCACCTTTTTTTTTAAAAATAAGTCTTCTTCATTCAATTGTTTAAAGTCTCTACCCTTCCTCCTATAATCCTCCACCCCCATCCCCTTGAGGTTCCTTTTTTTTAAATGAAGTTAAGTCTCTTCATTAAATATTTTATGTGTTTTTCCACACACAAAAATTCTAAAGGCTAATCCATAGCCTTTTAATTAAATAATAATATAATTATTATAATAAAATAATAATTTTTTAATATTAAATTATTATAATAATAAAATAATAATAATTAAGATAATAAAATCATTGAAGAAATTAGAAAAATTGTAAAATTTATAATTTACACAATTTTAATTATATCCGACGAACTGATCTAAACTTGATCGGTTCTTCAGAATGAATAAAACTTAATACCCGAGATCAAACTGTGAATTTGATCCAATCTGAAAAATTAATATCACCACACTTGATCATTCGACATCAGATCGACGCATGGTTTGAACCGATGGGACCGTTTTTGAACCTTGTACTTAATTGTAATGAAAATTTAATTTTCTAGGGTCAGAAAATTTATGTGATCTCTATGATACCACTGATAGGTTTTAGAGTTTGTAGCGGAAGTCGGTGGGTCGGGGATTTTAAAAATTTTCATCAGCGGGACGACTAAACTTTTCATCGTCGACGATCTGAGCCCCGGAAAGGTATGAGGATCTCACGTAAATTGTTAATAGCACAAAACATAAACAATATACATACCCATTTCAAATTTGAATGCGCGCTCGACTGGAACTCGTTGCTGGTGATCGTTGCTTGAAGAATCCATAGCAGGATCCCTCTAGATCATCCACATGCGCTTCAAAAATCCCCTGGAACGCCGATCATTAAATTTTGGGTGCTGGTATGGAGATCCGACGATGCTTTCGACGTCTCGACAATCACTGCATCGAGATGCCTTCAATGCTGGGGAGAGATCTTGATCCGAGCTTCTTGGATCGAGAGTTTCTCTCTCTAGAGAGCGGGAGGAGAGAGCTGCTCTGGATTTCATTCCATGGAATGAATGAATAGTGGGAATCACACCACATGAGAGAGAGAGCCTCCTCTTTATTTATAGTGGCGTTGCAAAATACCTGGTTGGGTTCCCCGACCCCTGTTTATTTCAACGTCCACTAAATAAATAATTTCTATAAACTAAACTACACCAAAACTATTTATTATTTTATCACATACTTATAATATATATAAAATATATTACATGATAAACCCGTGTCATTTAACTCGACTCGCTATCCCGCTTAATATTATACGACCTTGAATATTAAAATAATATTCGTTCGATTAATATTTTCTTGTATTTACTAAACTTGTAAATACATTAAATAAATTCAATCCCAAATATTCACGACTTGAATATTAATGAATTTATTTAATTATTTTGGTGATTGATACTTTGGACTGTTGGTCGGAGAAAAACGGGAGTGATGGCAAGAGGGGGGGTGAATTGCCTTTTAAAAAATGATTAACAAATTAAAAAACAAAGTTGAAAGTGCAGCGGAAAGAAGAGGCAAGACACAAGAAATTGATAACGGAGTTCGGCCAAAACCCGGCCTACGTCTCCGCTCCCAACTCAACCGTTGAGAGATTCCTACCGCTTGCTTTTCAATGGTTTTAGCAAGAAACCCACTAGGCTTTGAGGTAGCACTAGGACCTATTACAGCTTGCTTTTGGTGGTTGAGCAAGAACCCACTTGCTTTTGATGGTTTAGCAAGAACCCACTATCCTTCTTACAGGTGAAGGATAGCTCACCTATGTCTCAAGCTATTTAAAGGAAAGCTTGACAACCTCTTCACACCTTAGTGGTGATGTGAAACCCAAAAGAAAGAGGGGATGAGAAAAGTTTGGGGTTTGTAGGCACAAACCCAATTTTAAGCTCAAAATAAATAAAACACAAAAAACCGTATTTGAGGAAGTCTTGGGCGCCTTTGATTGATTGGAGATGTTGAAGGCCGCTTCCAAGCTTCTTTGAAGGAGCTCCTTGGATGTGGAAGTTGTTGGAGCACTTGAGGTTCCTTTGAGGGAAGTCGCCGGAGGTTGGCCAATTGATACAAAATATGTCCGTTGGCTTCGTATATGATCCGGGTGGTGTCCGGGGCTTCCTCAGCCTTTATTTATAGGCATGGAACCCATTGGGGGCCTTCAGAGCCGTTTGAGAGGTCTTCGGAGCTGTTGGAGGCCAAAAGAGGGTTGACTGGTCAAAGCCAACGGCTAGTTTGACTGGGTTACCGGCTGGCCGGTGCAGGTCCACAGGCTGGCCGGTGCCTTGGCAGAGGGGAAAAGTTTTGGTCCAGGCTCCACCGGCTGACCGGTGGAGGAGCCACCGGCTGGCCGGTGGGGAGACAGTAGCTCACACTATTTGACTGGATGCCACCGGCTGGCCGGTGACAGAGCCACCGGCTGACCGGTGGAGCCTGGCAGTGGGCAATGCCTCTGCCAGGTCCACCGGCTGGCCGGTGCTATCACACCGGTTGGCCGGTAGACTGAAATTCAGTCCACTTGATGTGCTTCATAGCCCATTTCCTTGGCAATCTTTTGCCTATAAAACAAAAACACTTAAAACAATGTTAAACACATATGAACGTGATTGTGATCATGAAAATCAAAGAGTGTGGGGTACAACAATCTCCCCCTATTTTGATGATCACAATCACTTATCTAAGCAATGTAAAAACTTAAATGAAAAGCATGATTTAAATGATAAATTGAAAATAAATACTAAGCATGAGAGAAAAGATTCTCCCCCAATCAATCAAGAAATTTCTCCCCCTTTGTGATTATCAAAATAGCTCGGGGCATAAAACTTGATTGAGGGAAAAGAGATTTGAAAAACAAGATTTGAGATTTGAAAAACCAATTGAGATTTTTGAAATTGAAATGAAAATTTGAATAACAGTTTGAATTGAAAGTTTTGAATCAAAAACCAATTGAAAGTTAAAATTTGAAACCAAATGAAATTTTTGAAATTAAAAGATTGAATAACAGTTTGAATTGAAAGTTTGAAAACAAATAAAGAAACTTTCTCCCCCTAAATAAAACAAAAAATCATCGGGGAAAGGGTTTTGGAACCGAAACTAATTTTGGCCCGGAGAGACTTGCCAAAAGAGATTTTTCAATCCAAATTTGTTTCATGGCGGGTCTTCTCCTATAAAACTCGTCCGAATAAAAAATAGATTTGGGTTGACCGTACCGGGCATTTTTGCAATCACACTCATAAATGAGGTGCCCGGGTTTTTTACAATAATTGCAAAATTTAAAACTAGAGCTCCCCCTTACAAAAACAGTGGGTGCATGGGAGGAGGAAGCTACATTGGTATATCCTAGCCCTTGGGTGGTTCTTGAAATTCGTTGGGAACCAAGCAATTTTGAAAGATTTTGTTCCCCTTGGGTGAATTTGGCTAGGGATTCTCTAAGGTCCTTGATGGTTGATTCCAAAGAATCAACATTTGGGAAATTTTGGATTTTTAGGGAGAGTTCCTCCTTCTCTTTGAGAAGTTTTTCTTTTTCGGAGGAAAGTTTTTTGAAATTCTTTTTTAAAGCAACGAATTTTGAAGAAAGCTCATGAAAACCTTTTTCTAGTTGGTCTCTAGCATGTGAGAGTTCTTCATATGATAAATGATTAAAAGAATTAGAAGAACTAGAGGATGATGAGGAAGAAGAGACGGAAGATGATACCTCATATTTTGCCATTAGGCATTTTTTACCTTGGTCGCTCGAGGAGAAGGAGGAGAAGGAGGAGCTATCACTCCATGTTGCCTTTGAAACCTTCTTCTTTTTCTTCTTCTTGGCCCTTTTCTTGTGAAGTAGGCAATTGGGCACGGATTTTTCATCGGGTTCTTGCTTGTTGTTGGGTTCTTGCTTTTGAGCCTTCTTAGTGCCTTCAGGGGTAAGTTCTAAACATTTCCAAATATCATGTGAAGTAGAGCAAGAAGAAATATGATAAAAAACATTACGATCTAACCCACAATGTAGAGCATTCATGGCTTTGCCATCAAGCTCGAAATTTGCAATGTCTACGGGGGTCCATTGAGATTCATCTTTACTAGAGAGAGTATAACCATGCATGACAATTCTAAAAATAGGATAGCCAATACTTTTAAGAAAAGTTGACATGCGGGTTTTCCAAAAAGTATAATCGGCTCCATCAAAGAATGGAGCACGATCCAAAGAATGTCCTTCGGGGGATTGAGAGGAAGAAGCGGTAGAAGCCATAAAAAAAATAGGATCTTTAATTTGAAACCGGTTAAGGAATTATTCAAATTTTTCCTCTGATACCAATTGTTGGTCGAAGAAAAACGGGAGTGATGGCAAGAGGGGGGGGGGGGGTGAATTGTCTTTTAAAAAATGATTAACAAATTAAAAATCAAAGTTGAAAGTGCAGCGGAAAGAAGAGGCAAGACACAAGAAATTGATAACGGAGTTCGGCCAAAACCCGGCCTACGTCTCCGCTCCCAACTCAACCGTTGAGAGATTCCTACCGCTTGCTTTTCAATGGTTTTAGCAAGAAACCCACTAGGCTTTGAGGTAGCACTAGGACCTATTACAGCTTGCTTTTGGTGGTTGAGCAAGAACCCACTTGCTTTTGATGGTTTAGCAAGAACCCACTATCCTTCTTACAGGTGAAGGATAGCTCACCTATGTCTCAAGCTATTTAAAGGAAAGCTTGACAACCTCTTCACACCTTAGTGGTGATGTGAAACCCAAAAGAAATAGGGGATGAGAAAAGTTTGGGGTTTGTAGGCACAAACCCAATTTTAAGCTCAAAATAAATAAAACACGAAAAACCGTATTTGAGGAAGTCTTGGGCGTCTTTGATTGATTGGAGATGTTGAAGGCCGCTTCCAAGCTTCTTTGAAGGAGCTCCTTGGATGTGGAAGTTGTTGGAGCACTTGAGGTTCCTTTGAGGGAAGTCGCCGGAGGTTGGCCAATTGATACAAAATATGTCCGTTGGCTTCGTATATGATCCGGGTGGTGTCCGGGGCTTCCTCAGCCTTTATTTATAGTCATGGAACCCATTGGGGGCCTTCGGAGCCGTTGGAGAGGTCTTCGGAGCCGTTGGAGGCCAAAAGAGGGTTGACTGGTCAAAGCCAACGGCTAGTTTGACTGGGCTACCGGCTGGCCGGTGCAGGTCCACCGGCTGGCCGGTGCCTTGGCAGAGGGGAAGAGTTTTGGTCCAGGCTCCACCGGCTGACTGGTGGAGGAGCCACCGGCTGGCCGGTGGGGAGACAGTAGCTCACACTATTTGACTGGATGCCACCGGCTGGCCGGTGACAGAGCCACCGGCTAACCGGTGGAGCCTGGCAGTGGGCAATGCCTCTGCCAGGTCCACCGGCTGGCCGGTGCTATCACACCGGTTGGCCGGTGGACTGAAATTCAGTCCACTTGATGTGCTTCATGGCCCATTTCCTTGGCAATCTTTTTCCTATAAAACAAAAACACTTAAAATAATGTTAAACACATATGAAAGTGATTGTGATCATGAAAATCAAAGAGTGTGGGGTACAACATGGACAACACTCGGACCCCATGGCAGGTCCCACTATGTCCATATACCTATTCAATTTAATAGGGTGGATTCTTGAATATGCTATCGTGTGTGACCCTATAGGCCCTTATCTCGATAGCAGTGAATAAATCCACATACCAAGAGTGGAGTCTAGCAACACATCATGGACCCTAAAGAGATAAGGATAGTCATAGCAACGACTACCATCCTAGGAACACTGACTATGTATAATAATCTCTTTGTCATTTGATATCTCATAAATCAGGACACACACTTGTGTCATCGTCTTTTTTTTGCTTTATTATTTGTTGATCTTTCCGGATGGATTTACCTTTATATTTCTTTGGTCAAATACTTATGAAGGCAGTACCATCTCGATCAACCAGGCCTGAGATATACAACTTTCTAAACTTGGAAGCAACAAATCCTTTCTTGACCATTCAACCAATGTCATACCACCAACGACGTACCCAACATAAGATACCTCGCCACGATTTCAATACTATGGTTTTTTCCTTGCATCAAAGTATGCAATAAAATGATACACATTGGTAATGGTCTCAAGTTAGGAGACCAATACACATGTCCGTAGATAGGAACGACCAATGACACCCAAAACATGTGGTGTTCCTATTGACGGGTCTATCCTCATGATCTCACTACTGAAGATCACCAAGTGCGAACTTCATGAGGAGAATTCTCAATGCTTATGAGCCTCCAACACCTGATAGTAAAACATCTATTGTGTCTAATCAGTAAGATGTATCTATACCATAGAACACATATTTAATATTAATGTCATGGTATCTAAAGGTTCACATTATAGCCTGAGATCTACTATAACCTTTCAATACGACAATTAATCTTTGGAAATTACCATTATAATAGTGGACACATAAAAGTCTACACTATAATGGTAAGATAACATCATGTATAACTAACTGTATACATGATATAGTAATCAAAAGTACTGTATAGTTGGGTCTAGGGCACCCACTATTTTAACAACTATTTCATATTTTATTTGATATATATTAATCGGCATTACATCTGTTTCTATCAGAGCTGCATTATACAAAAATGCGATGAAACATGAAGGTTATTTTTTGTTTTATATGCATTTTTACATATTTTTAATTATCATTCATTTATTTCATTTAGGTTTATTTATCACCATATCCAGTTTTTTAAATGAAATGGTAACAACAATTCATGGTAATTGTTTCTCACAATTATTTCATTTTCCATTATCACAATGATTTATTTAATGTTGTTGTTCTTTATCAATATTTATTTTTTATAATATTATTAATCACTATTTTTTTCATATCAATGATTTCTTAATATTTTTTCTAAATATTTTTTATAGTAATTTTCTCAGTATTGTTGCTTATTCTAGGAAATTATTGTGTCATGTACTTTTTGTAATGTATATATGTTACAACTACTATTTTTATCATTATTATTTTTATTTGACTGTCGTCTCATCTTCGACCACTTTCTTCTGCTCTTTCTACCACTTCTCTCGGTTCACCGGTGCAAATCGAATCATCCATCCTCGCCTATTATAGTTGTAACAAATATACACTACAACAAGTACACGACACAACATTTTCTGTCAAATTCTGTATCACTGTAAATTTTTCTTATCAATGATTTCTTAATATTTTTTCTCAATAGTGTTTACTATAATTTTCTCACTATTGTTGCATCTTCTAGGAAATTATTATGTCACGTACTTTTTGTAATGTATATTTGTTACAACTATTGTTTTTATCACTATTATTATTTTTAACAATGCTTTCTCACATTATCAGGTCTCATGTATTAACTTTTAGATGTCATGTATGTTGGGACCAAGTTGGCTTGAGAAGGTGTTGTGTTTTATTGTGAAAACAGATAAATCAATTCACTTTGTAAAAGGTCTTGGAAACTATGATGATGCTTTGATGATTTTTATTTCACAAATATCAAGTTTGGAGAACTTGTGATGCAAGCCTTATGAAGTACATGGGGAGTAAAGAAGTGTTTTTGGAAAAGGAATGAAAGTGGCACACAAGTCAAAAATGGCGCACAGGTCAAAAAGTGGAATGCAAGTATAAGAGGTGTGCAAGTGTATGTTGTACACAAGTCATATTTCAAGATCATCATATCAAAATATGACAAAGGAAAGAAAGTGGCATGCAAGTTAAAGATTGGCGCGCAAGTAGGAAGTGGCGCGCAAGTGAAGAAGCGGTGCACAAGTCATATTTCATCACATCAAAATATGAAAAAGGAAAGAAAGTGGAGCGTAAGTCATTAAGGGGTGCATAATTTATGAAGTAGCGCGCAAGGTGAGCTGCACGCCTCATGCGCAGGGTCACCAAAATGCCTATACATAGATGGATACCCTCCTTATTTAGATATTCTCAACACTTAAGAGAAAATTTTAGCTTTAATCACGCAAGTAGTAAAAAGTGGCATGCAAGATGAAGTGTCGCACAAGTTGTGTGTTATACACAAAAGTGTCACACAAGTAGAAGTGGCACGCAAGTTGTAAGTTGTGTGTAAGAAGGAAGTTGTGTGCAAGAAGAGTTTTTTTTATAAGCCTGAAGTAGCACACAAATTGTGAGTAGTGAGCCTTGTAAATCTTGTGTTCTTGTGGATGTGTGTGTTCAGCAGAGAAGGAACTCTTTAATAGGTGGCGAAGGTTGTTTCAAAAAGAAGGAAACATAACTGGGAAGGTTGTATCAAAGGGAAGGTTCCCTTCATTTGTTCTTTTCTGAAGTTGTGATGGATAATCTGAATTGTGTGAACAGTAAGGAGATGCCAATATTTTATGGAAAGAACTATCATATCTAGAAAGATAGAATGATTCCATATCTTATGTCTCATGGGTATGAAGTTCTTGAAACTACAATTGATAGATTTCCTCATATTTATGACAAGGTTCCTCTTACTCCTGCCAATAAGAAGAATCTTGAGAATGATGGAAGAGCTAAAAATGAATTACACTCATCTCTTTCTAAGAGTGAGTTTTTAAGAGTGAAAGGTGTCGCTACAGCTAAAGGCATATGAGATAAGTTTAATAAAATCTATGAAGGAAATACAAAAGTGAAGAAGGTAAAACTACAAATCTGGAGGCTGAAGTATGAAGACTTGAAAATGAGAGAATATGAATCTGTTGGAGACTTCTTTATCAGGGTAAATGAAATTGTTAGTATAATCAGATGTCTTGGTGAGAAGTTGGAGGATTATATAGTTGTTGAAAATATATTGAGAATTCTTCCCAACATGTTTGATTCTAAAGTTTCTTCATTAGAATATAGAGAACCAAAAACATTATATCTGGATGATTTTCATAACACTCTCATTACTTATGAAATGACAAGGGAGAAGAATATGAAGATCAAAACAAAATATGATAGAGAAATTTCATTCAAGGCTACAAAGAGAGAGAAGTCAAAGAAGACTTTTATTGAAGATGAAGCGGGTGAATCTGATTTTGAAGATGAGGTATGTAAATTTTTTGATGAAATTTTATCCTTGTTTTCTAATAATGTGAAAAGAGGTATAGGGAAATACAAGTGGAAACTTCCCTTGAAATGTTTTGAATGTGGATTCGTTGGTCACTTTGCTGCTAACTATCCTCAAAAGAAGAAATAAAAAGATAGTGATGATGATGACAAAAGGCCAAGAAGGTCGTGGAAGAAACAAGTTGACAAAGATAATTATTTTTCAAATGGGAAGGTTAAAAAGTTTTTCAAATCAAAATTAAAAAAACTTTTTATCTAAAGATGAAGAAGAAGAAGATAGTGAAGCTTAATTTGAGATTTTTTTTACTGAGAAATCTAAAGAGAATACCTTTATTGTAGCAGTGAATAGTGAAGATTATGGGAGTAGCAGTTCTGAAGAAGAATAAACTCAACTTGAATATCATCTAAAAGAAGAGTTGAAAGAATGTTTGAGGAAGATCAGAAGGCTTGAGAAGGAAAAAAAGAAGTTGATAAATGAAAATTCCACATTAAACAATAAAGAATGTTTTCTTGATGAGAAAGCCAAGATGGAAAAGGAGATTGATGATATGAAGAATTATCTTGAGAATGAAAATAATTGTAATGATCATCTTGAAGTAAAGCTTAAGATAAAATAAGACGAGTTGAAACTTTTCAAACAGAAACTCTCTAAAGCTGAAGAAAGAAATATAGGTTTCAAACAATCTATATCAAAAGTTGGTGAAAGTTCTAGTAAGAATGAACCAAATATGGATCAACAAAATTAACCTTCAAAGGTTGAGAATAAATATGGAACTGGTTCTAATAAGAACAAAGCTGGATAGACTATGTATGTGTCCAAAGTTAGCAATGCCAAAAAATCAAAAGTATATAAAAATACTAAGTCCAAAAAGATTTCTACTACTTCTAGTTCTGATAAGTTTGAACAGAAATATGATCTAAAGAAGAAAGTTATGATTGAAAACAGAAAGGCTGATGGTCAGTAGAGTTCTATTAAGAAGAGTGTTGAGAATCATGTTCACAACTCCAGTCAGTATGGAATTTTCATAGGAAAATATTCAATCTATGACTACTGCTGGTATTATGGTGGATTTGAACACATGGAAAATATGTTTTGGTTCAACTAGCAACATTACTACCATTCAACAAATTATGGAAGACCGGGTTTGAGGGGGAGTGAATCCTCTCAAAAGAAGAAGCACGAGAAGGAAGTTTAGAAGAAATATGAGAAGGTTGGTGTGAAAGTTGAAAATAGGTTCCAACCATTAGAAAGTATTTGTGAAAGATGTGAAAAACCTGGACTTTTTTATAAGGTATGTCTTGTTTTATTTCCAGCACAACAAAATGTTCTTAATAAATCTCAGAATCTGGAGGTGAAGAATGAAATAGAAGAATAAAAAGCTCTTGTTTTTAAAACTGCTTTAAAAGCTACAAAAGGAGAATGTCCATGAATTATTGATAGTGGATGTTCTTCTCATATGAAAGGAGACTTAAAGTTGCTGAAGAATGTTAAAGACTTCAAAGAAGGAACAATGACATTTGGAAATGATGAATCTCTGAGGATCAAAGGTGTTGGATCAACCATCATCGAGAAAGAAAAAAATGAAATCTATGAAAAAATTATATGTTGATGGGCTAAAACATAATATGTTGAGTGTTTCACAACTATAAGATGAGGGAAACAAAGTTATCTTTAGAAAATATGGGTTCTTTTTGTGAAAATTGAAAATTATGGAAAGGTAGTTACAATATGCCAACGTACAAAAGGGAACTTGTTCCAAGTTAGTGAAGTACAAAACTCTTTTTATATGGGCATGGTGAATGAAAATCAGTTATGGCATAAAATTTTGGGACATATGTGTCATAGAAACATGTGCAAGTTATCAACGTGAGATATTTTCCGAGATATGACTGATTTATCCAGAAGAAGAGATTGGTGTTGCACTATTTGTGGAAAAGGGAAGATTGAAAACTCTATGCATAAGAGAGTTGACATTCGTTCAAAACAATCCTTAGAAATTATACATTCTGATATATGTGGACCAATGAGAAAGAAATCAAAAAATGGAGATAAGTACTTCATATCTTTCATTGATGACTTTACTTGCATTACTTGTGTTATGTACATGAGAAATAAGTCAGATGTTCTGAAAATGTTTAAGACTTTCAGGAGGAAAGAAGAGAAGGAATGTGAGTATTCAGTAAATAAGTTTAGAACTGATAATGGCGGAGAGTAGAATAATTAAGAGTTTGACAGTTATCTTTAGAAGCATGGAATTCGACATGAGTTCAGTTCACCATACACACCTAAACATAATGGGGTTTCTGAAAGAAAGAATAGAAGTATGGTGGAAATGGGGAGAACTATGTTACTTGAACATAGTCTTTCACATTATTATTGGATTCCAGACATGATCACTACTATATATATTCAAAACTGATGTTTTTATAGGCCAAATTCAGATATGACTCCATACGAAATGTTCTATGGAAAACCTCCAAGTCTGAAACACTTAAGAGTTTTTGGGAGTCCATGTATTATAAAAAGGAAAGGTGGAAACCTTGGTAAGTTGGAGAAAAGAGGAGATGATGGAAATTTTCTTGGCTATGCTCTAGAAGGAATAAGATATAAATGTTTCAACAAATAAACAGAGAGAATTATTGATTCTAATGATGTGAAAGTTGCTGAAAATATTTAAAAAGAAAAGAAGGATTATGATGATGTGGAAGATGAGTAGGATAAATAAAGTTTTGTTAAAAATTCTGAAAATGATACAAATAGTGGTAATCTTACTCAAGAAGAAGAAACCGACTCATCAATTTCAAGTGATGAGGAAGAAGTTACAATAGCTCATCCTAGGCTGAGGAAGCAAGTGGAATCTTATAATATTATTGTTGATCAACATCAGAAAGTTCAAACAAGAAGAACGTCAAAAGTTGTGACACACACTTCATTGTACTCAAAAGTTGATCTGAATGATGTGAATGAAGCTTTTGAGCATCCAGAATGGGTTCGAGCTATGAATGATGAGCTTGACCAGATAGAAAAGAATGATACTTGAGAACTTTTACCCAAGCCCAACAATAAGAACATTATTGGTACAAAGTGATTTTTTCAGAACAAGATGAATAAAGAAGGTGAAGTGATAAGAAACAAATAAAGATTGGTTTGAAAAGGGTATTCACAAATTGAAGAAATTAATTTTGATGAAACCTTTGCTTTGATGGCAAGGTTAGAAACAATCAGAATATTTCTTGCTATTATTGCAAAATGAGGTTACAAAATCTTTAAAATGGATGTAAAATCCTCATTCTTGAATGGTTATATTGACAAGGAATTTTACATTGATCAACCATGTGGATTTGTTATTAGGAAGGATGAAATTTATGTTTTTAGGTTGAAGAAGGATTTTTATGGGCTAAAATAGGCTCTGAGGGCATGGTATTCTAAATTGGATACTTTCTTGAGGAGGATGAATTTCAAGAAGGGTAGAGTTGACAATAACCTTTACATCAAAGAATATGAGGAGTTTTCTCTCATCATAATTGTTTATGTTGATGAAATTATATTTGCTGGAAATCATGAAAGATCATGTGAAAGATTTTCTAAGGAGATGAAGAATTCATTTGAGACGTCCATGCTAGGAGAAATGAAATAATTTATCGGGTTACAAATTTTACAAAAACAGAACCACATTTTTCTTTCTCAAGAAAAGTATGATAAGGAACTTCTAAAGAAGTTTGGCATGGAAAATTCAAAACCATTTTCCACACTAATCTCAATGGGAACCAAGTTGTCTAAAGATGGATAATGCAAAGAAGTTGATTAGAGAGAGTTTCGAAATATGATTAGAAATTTATTATATTTGACTAACTCAAGGCCCAAAATTATTTATAATGTTACCTTATGTTAAAGGTTTCAGAGTGCTCATAAATAATCACATTTAATTACTGGAAAGATGATTCTCAGATACATTAAAGGCACAATTTTTTTCTGGAATTATGTACGATGGTGTAGAAAATATTGATTTATTTGGGTATTTAGATGCCTATTGGGTAAGAAATTTTGATGATAGAAGATCCAAATCTGGTGGAGTTTTCTTTCTAGAGAAAAGTTGTGTTAGTTGGAATACAAAGAAACGAAATTTAGTTACTCTTAGCACGGATGAAGCTGAGTATGTTGCTGCCACTCAAGCTTCTACCCAACTTATGTGGATGAAGACTCAGTTGGAAGATCTACTTATTGAAGTGAAGCTACCTTTACTCTTGGAATGTGATAATCAGAGTGAGATCAATCTTACAAGGAACCTAGTATAACATTCTCATTCAAAACACATTGACATAAAGTACCACTTCATAAAAGAGTAGGTGGAGAAGAATTAATTGAAGGTGGAGTACGTTCCTACATCAGAACAAGTTGCTGACATATTCACAAAACCTTTACTGAAGGAACCATTTGCTAAATTGAGGTTTAACATGGGTGTCCAACCTCCTTCTCATCAAGGTTGAGATACATGTGTTTTTACCAACTCTCATCTTACCTTTGGATAATGTTTTAAAGGGGTAGAATTGTTTTATAAATCTATCCTTAGGGAATCATGCATAAAGGGGGAGTTATGGGTAAGCTGTGAATCCAACATGTACGTGTGTGAACTATTCTAACTGTTTATTGGAGTGGTTATAGGAAACAATTTTTTTTTGTATTCCAGGAAAGTTTAAGTAGTGGGGAAAGTTGAGAAAGAATTATAAGGAAGAAGGCTATATACAGAAGATGTTTATATTATGGGGAAGGCTGAAGTCCAGGAAAGAAAATCTCAATAGGTTTCATAGTCACGGATTTTAGATTGCATGGTGTTGCTATCAATAATTCTTGTTTCCTATAATGAGTTAGCTCACATAGGCTTATAATTGTTGATAAGTAATTCATTGCTTTCAATTAAAAAGTTTAGTGATTTATGAATCTTGGCTGACAAAAAAATCCAAAGGGGGAGATTGTTGGGACCAAGTTGTCTGGAGAAGGTGTTGTCTTTTTTTGTCAAAACAGATAAATCAATTCACTTTGTAAAAGGTATTGGAAACTATGAAGATGATTTGGTGATTTGTATTTCACAAATATCATAAGTTTTGAGAAATTGTGATTCAAGCCTTATAAAGGATAGGGGGAGTAAAGAAGTGTTTTTGAAAAAGGAAAGAAAGTGGCACGCAAGTCAAAAATGGAACGCAAGTCAAAAAGTGGCGTGAAAGTATAAATAACATGAAAGTGTATGTTACACGCAAGTCATATTTCAAGACCATCACATCAAAATATGACAAAGGAAGTAAAGTGGCATGAAAGTTAAAGATTGGCATGCAAGTAGGAAGTGGCGCGCAAGTTAAGAAGCGGGACACAATTCATATTTCATCACATCAAAATATGACAAAGGAAAGAAAGTGGCGCGCAAGTTAAGAAGTGGTGCACAAGTCATTAAGGGGAGAACAATTCATGAAGTGGAATGTAAGTTATAGAGCGGCGCACAAGTGATAAAGTAGCGCACAAGTTGAGCTGCATGCCTCACACGCAGGGTCACCAAAATGCCTATAAATAGATGACTACCCTCCTTATTTAGATATACTCAACACTTAAGAGAAAATTTGATTTCTGATCACGCAAGTAGTAAAAAGTTCCACGCATGATGAAGTGTCGCGTAAGTTTTGTGTTATGCACAAAAGTGGTGCACAAGTAGAAGTGGCGTGCAAGTTGTAAGTTTCATGCAAGAAGGAAGTTGTGTGCAAGAATAGTTTTGTTTATAATCCCTAAGTGGTGGTAAAATTGTGAGTTGTGAACAATTGTGGTGCGCAAGTATTTTGTGGCACACAAGTAGGGAGGCGTACAAGGAGAGTGGTGCGCAAGTAGGTAGGCGCACAAGCAGAGTGGCGCGCAAGTAGGTAGGCGTGCAAGTAGGGAGGCACACCAGCAGGGAGTGGTGCATAAGCTGTTTGCACTAGGAGGTTCTTACTAGCTTCTAGGTAGGAAAGTGAAGAATTATTTTGAAAGATTTGATTTGTGAAAGTTCATTAAGAAGCGTAGAAACATTACATTATCCTATTTATGCTAATAGGGAGAACACACACTATTGGATTTTTTTTAATGCGCTACATGAGTGTAAGGTCATATCCTACTCATTGTATTCCACATCAAAGGATTGTTTTCTAGTGGATTGTGTGGTACATGATTATTTCTATACCATACCAAGGATGTAGCTACTCTTATTAAGTAGCGAACCTTATAAATCTTGTGTTCCTATGGTTGTGTGTGTTCAACAGGGAATGAACTCTTTAACAGGATACAAAGGTTGTTTCAAAAAGAAGGAAACCTAAAAAGAAAAAGATATCACTAATTCACACCCTCCCCCTCTCAGTGATACTTGGATCCTGACTGGGAACTTCAATATATTATTTCCCATTAAATTTGAATGGTCATAATAAATTTTCTTACATTTTTGAACTTCAAATACTAATAATCGTTGAATATTGATAACATGCTCTGTTTATGGTGCATACTTTGTGTGGATATAAAATTTTGTATGACATTTCAATATATGTTTGTGTATTTTAATTCATGTGTTTTTTATCCAAAATGTTCAGTTACCTTTACCCCTCCTCCCATTGTAGATTTGTATCTCAATGTTTTTGTTTCATCATTTGATGCATTTTCTACCAAATGTGATGTTACTCATGATCTCTACATTGAATATACAGAACATGAACTTTAAAATAGTTCCCGATGAACTTACATATCTTCTTTGATTTACGCATCTTTATCATCATATCCAGTTATGTAAACATGAGATTATATTTCTATTTGCAGGTTACCAATAGACTATGAAATTGGGCAAAGTGTACCACCAGTAGAAGGTTATTTTTGCATTATATACATTTTCTTCAAAATATTGATTCCATTAAACTTTTAATTTGTCAAATTTGGTTATTCATTTTTTATTAATCTTTTCATTTTACAAATTTAGTTACAAATGTATTGTTTCATATAATGCATGCATGGAAAAACTGATTACTTATCTCATCAATTGTTTATCAGGAAGCGTAGTATTTAATCAATTATTCCTATTCTAATTTATATATTTTGGTATTTTTACATGTTTCTAACCATTGATCATTACTACTAATGTAATTTTTCTTTCAATGAAATGAATTAGCTCTTTTAAAATTATTTTACCTCTTTTAAAATGATTATATTCCTCATTGATGATATTTTTTCCATTTCATGTTTTTTTCCAACTCATCAAATTTTCTTATGAGTTTTGTGGTTTCTTTCTATGACATAAATACGTTCCATCCCACAATGACATGTATTTGTTCAAAAATACTCTCAATTAAAATTACTAATTTCTATGAAATTTCAAAAATTATTATAATATTTTTTTTATAAACCTCATCAATTGAAAAATTAATTAGAAATGTAAATCGTCGCTGAAGATAGAAACATATTTATGTATTCTACATCACAGTTTATCACTTACTACTTGACCATGCATAAACTGATTCAATCAAATAATTGCACTTTGCATCAACCTTTCTTCCCATTGATCCTCCATTTTTCTGTACACGTATTTATTCTTCATAGATTTTCTTCTCCATTCATTTCAATATAATCCCATTAAAATCCTACTTAAAATCTTTTAAAATGATTTTATCTCTTCTAAAATGATTATATCCTTCATTAATGATATTGTTTTTCTAACTATTTTTTTTCAACTCATAAAATTTTCTAATGAGTTTTGTGGTTTATTTAGATGTTATAAATATGTTCAATCCTACAATGAAACATATTTTTTCAAATATACTCTCAGTTAAAATTACCTTTTAAATTTATATATCCACTATAAACTCCACTTTTATTAGAGTTTATAAATTTTCTATTTAACTATGATTTTTTCACAATTTTTCTATTTCTAATGACTATTACCTGTACATAGTAGAATCTCATTTTTTACTCACTGATACTAACTGCTGCAGGGATCCACAACACTGTGAACCCAACATCCATAATGGGGGCTCCACTGTAGCAAAACAGATTCTATGAGAACATTTTGTAAATTTTTCTTCGTTTCAAACCATTTCTTTTATGTTTCCATTATCCATGAAATGTACCTAATTCAATATTCATTATTATTATTTATTATCTTAAATATATGTTGCTTCATGTATATGATTTCTCCATGGTAAAAATAAATTTTCATTCATTTTTATATCTAATTTTTGTTTTCTACTATTATGATTATGTCTCATCAAGTTCTATAACTGTTCTAATATTATCTATTACTAAATTACAATTTTAAAATATTTCAAATTAATTTTCATTCTTAACTTTTCAAACTATGATTGTATTTTGAAATTAAGACTTTATTTATAGTGCCATGCGAATGCACGGGTGAGGTACTAGTAAATCAAAAAACTCTCTCCCCTTAGACCTCTCTTTAGTTTGAGCTGAGTAAGGTTGATCACTTAGAGTTTTTTATTAGTACAAAAAATGATTGCATTTCTGGCGTGATAATAATATCCAGTTATAGAATAGAGTGAAAAATATAAAAAATAAATTGACACTAAATGTAACATAGAAAACCCTCAAAATTGAAAGAGGGTTAAAAAACCATGACCAAAATAAAAGAATCGGTATGAATGGTGTGGGTATAAACACACTCAATTTCACAAGAATAAAACCACTTAAATCTCTCTCTCTTGAATAATATAGAACCACATCATAAGCACTATGAATAAAGGAGAACTAATTAATGCTGCTTGAGTAAGAGATTTCAACTAGAGTGATGCCTATTTTATATACGCAAATCCCTACTACCCAACACCTCACTCGTTGCTCTTGATGGGTGGTGTTCTTGGCCACACACCTCATCTACCACCACCTTCACCCTTTTGAAAAATTGGAGGGGGGGGGGGGTTCCAGTTATCACAATAAACAATAGTGGTGGTTTTTGTGTATGGAAGAGAGGTTTGATGTCGACATATCTATCACTTGGAGATTTGATTAAGAACAAATCACATCTTCATACATCTTTTCTATTTGTCAAAACATGCTATTAATTTCTCTCTAAAGCTGATTGAGAATCTATGCAATTTGAAATTATCAGAGTAAGTATCCTTTGTCAGGAAATCTATCATGTTTTCCTTGGTGGGAATTTTCTATAAGGGTATGCTCCCTTTCCCCACCACATCTCAAATAAAATGATATTGTAGCTTGATGTGTTTTGTCCTATAATGAAAATATGGATTCATTAAAATATAAAAGGTGTTATGATTGTCACAAAATAAAGTAATTCACTTTTTTTTTGCATTTTATCTCCTCCAATAATCTTCTAATCCAAATTACTTATTTGCAGTCATCACCAGTACAAAAATAGTTTAAAATGACGTGATTTTAATGTCAGTTATTTGTAACTAGAATTAAAAATGGCTTTCAATGCTCATTATAAATTAACCTACATCGAAAACCATTGGATGAGGTGTTTCACATCGATTACAAAATAATCTACATGAAAAACTTATTTTCGACGTTGGTTATTTTATAGCCAGTATCGAAAACCCTAAAACATTTTAAAAAGGCACTTGTTTAAAACTTGTTTTAATTCCCTCAATCCAACTATTGTATTGAAACCTTTTCTAACCTAATACATCTTTCCATGCAACCATTCTTCATTATAAATCCCAAATATCCTGTGATCCTTCACAAATTCTTTCATGTATTTTCTTGAAGACTCTACTTCATCGTTCATCTGTTGTTGTAGTTGAGATTATTCCATGTTTTTCTAAAAGGAATACACCCTATAACATTCTTTGTATATGATACAAGAGGCTACATACTATGGGTTTACAACACTCCTGATATGTAGGCACTACCTGTGATATATTTGGCATATAAATGATAAACGTTATCATTTGGATTGATCTTCCAAACAATTATCATTCAATGAAACATTTCATAAGTTAAAATGCATGAGAGTTCAATTTATTCATGCATATAAAGCATGAATTAGGCGAGGTATCAAATCATGCATTATAAAAGAAAGAGTTTATGCATGCATTGCTAAGGTGCATCTTTGGGATTATTTATAGACCACTACCATGTGATGGTAGAGTGTGGGTGCTTGGTTGAAAATCTGTTAGCCCGAATCTCACTTATTCTACATCCTTTGTGCATGAGATGTAAGCACATCGTAGAGGATGGAAAATCCTGCATAGGCGAGGTGCAATTCTGCTCGACCCATGGATAACTTTAGAGAGAGGATGTCTTTTGGATGATCTTAGTGATCTCTCTCAAACCAATGTGATGGTGATCGATATTATGTAGATACTCTTAGGTGTATAGTATGACACACATTTACAAAATTTCTTTATTTTTGGTTTTATCGCATTTACATTTATCTTTCTTGGGAGATATTCAGATAGGGGTCTAAATTGATTATGCATGTTCTGATAATCATTATTAGATTCTAACAAAACCCTTCGGTGGTATCAGAGGAATCCCATGATTTATATATTTGAAATATTTCTTGAAATGAATAAGAAATTGAAAATAGAGCAACATTTCACATTTCTGGAAATTCAGTTTCATAAATGGTTTTCATTTACATAGTTGGGCTATGTAAAGGTAACCAAGAGATTAACCTTTCACAACTCAGTTGTGTAAGAGTAACCAGGGAATTAGCTTTACGTGATCAGTCATGTAAAGGTAACTCGTGACTACTTTACATGAAGGGGTTCACATAAAGGTGATTACAAATTTTCTAAAGCAACATAAAGGTTGTTGCATAAAGGTTATGCAACAGTTTTAAAGCTTGTATAAAGGTTACTCACTACCACAAATCTCCCTTTTAAAAATTCTAGAAATCAATTTTATCAGTGCTATAATAACATTGATAATCTAACCTCCATTAAAAGAAGGATCTATTTTATCAGCGTTAAAAAAAGCATCGATAAAGGCCCCTTTTATTAGACCTAAAAAAAGTGATGATAAAAGGGGGCTTTATCAGCGCTGATAAACGTCAAAAAAAGAAAAAAACTCCAATCACTACTAGAAATTGGAGCTATATCAATGCACCTATACTAATAGTTTTTCCAAAATCGCTGGGATAAATCCCTTATAGATAACCTATACCAACAGTTTGTCCAAAACCATTGGTATAAGTCCCTTGTAGAGACCATATATCAAAGGTTTTGGAAAAACCGTTGGTATAACTCCTTTGTAGAGACCCTATACCAATAGTTTTGAAAAAACCATTGGTATAGGTCCCTTGTAGAGACCCTATACCAACAATTTAGAAAAATTGTTGGTATAGGTCCCAAAAATCAGGTTACCTATACGAACAGTTTTGAGAACTGTTGGTATAGATAACCATATTTTTGTATGGATTCTTTTGTTAAATAACACTAAATACATGAAAAGTTAAATTACTTGTAATTATATATATATATATATATCAAATTATGTTCGCAAAAGTCATTGTAGTTTAGTGGTTAGGTCGTTGGAATATAGATGGGAGGTACTGCCAATGGTTTTGAAAACTGATGGTATAGATTTTTCATATGACCTATACCAATGCCAGAATAGCCTACGCCCCTCCAAACTATTGGTATAAGCTTTTTTTAGTAGGGAATTCCGAGTGTTGAGACCACCCCCCTTTTATCAGCACTCCCTCCCAATTTTAATAACACTCATCTAACCCCCCTTTAACAATGTTAGGCCCTCCCACTTCACACGTCTGCACCCCTTTCCTTCAACGAGTTTTGAACCTTAGACCTCCCCCTCACAGATCTACGTCTTTACCACTCCTCTATATTGTTTTGTTCTGTATTTTATGATATATCTATTTATTTATATATATATTTCATTACATTTTTTTATTTATATATATTTTTATATTCATATAATTTTTTTTAAATGCATATATAATATATGTTTTGTTTGTGTGTGTTTATAAATATATAAATACATAAATACATATATTTATATATATGTGTATGTCTATAAATATAATTATACATATTTGTATTTATTTACATATATTACATGTTAATATTTTTATATATATATATTATAATATATAGATAAATATAAATCTTGATATGGAGGGTGTTTTAATTTTTTTATGGGCTTAGGTTTTGATTATTTTGGAAAATGAGGCAGAACAGTGCCACTTCAAGTGGTGTTTTTGGAAAAAAAACACCAAAGCGCCACTTGAAGTGGTGCTTTGAACAATCGGACTACAAAGCGCCACTTGGAGTGGCTCTGATATTCTATTTTCCAACTCTATCAGTGCCACTTGAAGTGGTGCTGATAGAGTTTGACTGAATATGATCAGAGCCACTTCAAGTGGCGCCTAAGTTTTCACCCTTATAAAAGGCCCCCCACCATTCACACTCAACCTTCATCTAAAACTCCTCATTATCTCGTTGCTCTATCTCTCCCATTGCTTTGCCTCTCCCATTGCTCTCCCCGCGTAGTCGTTCTACTCCGAAGCATCAACACCTCTCTGTAAATTTGAGGTAATTCTGTTTTTAAATATGTTTAATATTTTGAATTATTTATTTTTTGTTTAGTTCATAGTTAATGTATTTTATTTAGAAATAGTAACAGTTTATTTTAATTAATTGTAATTAATTAGCTAATTCGTACTTACAAAATTGTAATTACTTTATTATTTTAATTAATTGTAATTATTAAGTGGTTAACTGTAATTAATAATTAATTAACTATAATTAGGTAATTAATTAACTATAATTAGGTAATTAATTAAGTAAAATTATAAATTAATTGTAATGATTAATTAATTAATTTAGTAATTAAATTTAATTATTAAGTAGTTAACTTTAATTAGTAATTAATTAATAGTAATTAGTAATTAATTAACTATAATTAGGTAATTAATTAATGTGATTAGGTAATTAATTAAATGTAATTATGTAATTAATTAAATGTAATTAGGTAATTAATTAACTATAATTAGGTAATTAATTAACTGTAATTAGGTAATTAATTAACTCTAATTAGGTAATTAATTAACTCTATTTAGGAAATTAATTAATTTGATTTGGTAAATAATTAAATGTAATTAGTTAATTAATTAACTGCAATTAGGTAATTGATTAACTCCAATTAGGTAAGTAATTAATTATAATTAATTAATTAACGAGTTAACTATAATTAGTAAATAATTAACTCTAATTAGGTAATCAAATAATGTAATTATGTAATTAATTAAATGTAATTAGGTAATTAATTAAATGTAATTAAGTAATTAATTAAATTTAATTAGGTAATTAATTAACTGTAATTAGGTAATTAATTAATGTAATTAGGTAATTAATTAATGTAAATGAGTAAATAATTAGTTAACTATAATTAGTAATTAATTAACTCTAATTAGGTAATTAATTAACTCTAATTAGGTAATTAATTAACTATAATTAGGTAATTAATTAACGTACTTAGGTAATTAATTAATGTAATTAGGTAATTAATTAATGTAATTAGGTAATAAATTAACTGTAATTAAGTAATTAATTAAATCTAATTAGGTAATTAATTAACTATAATTAGGTAATTAATTAAATCTAATTAGGTAATTAAATAATGTAATTAGGTAATTAATTAATGTAATTAGGTGATTAATTAATTGTAATTAGGTAATTAATTAGTTAACTATAATTATTAATTACATGATTATAGTTAGTAATTAGAAACTAATTAATTTTAATAAATACATGGTTAATTTTAATTATTAATTAATTAATTTAGTAATTAAATGTAATTATTAAGTAGTTAACTATAATTAGTAATTAATTAACTATAATTAGGAAATTAATTAACTATAATTAAGTGATTAATTAACTCTAATTAGGCAATTAATTAATGTAATTAGGTAGTTAATTAAATATAATCAGGTAATTAATTAATTGTAATTAGGTTATTTAACTCTAATTAGGTAATTAATTAATTGTAATTATGTAATTAAATAATTTAATTAGGCGGCTAATTAATTGATTGTAATTAGTAATTACATAAATTTAATTAGTAATTAGCAACTAATTAATTTTAATAAATACATTAATTGTAATTATTAATGAATTAATTTAGTAATTAAATGTAATTACTAAGTAGTTAACTATAATTAGTAATTAATTAATTGTAATTAGGGGATTAATTAATTGTAATTATTTTAATTAATGAAGTAATTATTTTAATTAGCGAAGTAATTATTTTAATTAGCGAAGTAATTATTTGATAAATTGATTCTAGAATATTCCCTTGCATTAAATTATAGGTATGATAATGAGTTTAGTTTTTCATCTACCTTGACCTCAGTTTGCAATTGAAGTTATGAACTTGAATTTAGTTGAATATATTTTGTGCATATTAAGTGTTAGAGTTATCATAAATTGAATGCTCTCTTGAGTAAAGTATCCCTAGGTATAGGGGCTTTGGATCATACCACCTACTTTCTTAGAGGCTTACCTTGGCTAGGAAAGTGAATGGGGTTGGATATCTGTCACTCCGGGCTTTCTCATGTGGAGTTTGTCAATCTCATATAACTCTTTGCTTTTACATGATGTGTTCAGGTACCTCATTCATATGATGCATGTTGATATGTATGAATATGTTTAACTTCTATTTTTGGGTAAGTAACACAAACTTGTGGGTTGTGTAAAGAGTTACACATCAATATAGTATTCACATATTGATTTGGTGGAGGGATTAGGATTCCAACCTAAATTACTAGAAACACGCATTTATAAATTGATTCTCTAATCAGATTTAATTTATAACGATGGTTTATTTTAGATAAAAAATATGGATGCCTATATTTATTGCAATGATAAAATAATTGATATAGAATAACAATGTAGTTATAGTATATGACCAAAAGGTGTTGTGATTCTTGGAGGTTATACAACTTTGGAATCTTTTCAAATGAAAATTCATCAAAAGTTAAAAATGATGAGGAATAAAGTGATAGAATCCATCATATACAGACATATACAATTTATATATAGGTTTTGGCATGTGGACTATCTAGTAAATAATGATGAAGAATGGGAATACATACTTTTATTGGTTAAGTATCAACCTGAGAATCAAATGACAAAGTTTTATGTCACTATAGCTACAATGGAGGTTCCATCAACATTGGAAGTTGGGCCATCACAACGTCACGATACTATGTCATATCCTCCTACTATAACATATCAAGAAGTTCCATCAACAATGGTAGTTGTTCTATCATGTCCTCCGGTGACAGTTTCTATGGATAGTCCTCTATGTACTCTAGATGCATTGGTCGATGATTTTGAGGATGATGATAATTTAGAATAAGAAGATGAAGAGTAAGTTGAAGAAGAAGAAGAGCATGCAGAAGAATAGTCTATGCCCACTCATGCGAGGTTACACCAATTGTTGAACCATCCTCCACTATTGGATTCATGTTTGACCAAAGGCATGAATCTCTTGCCAAAATTTGAATGTTCAGTTATGACTCATAGTAAAAAATTTCTAGGAATCATTGTTGGCACAAATCAAGTGTCAGATGAAGGTGTTTTGTATATTGGAAGAGAGTTTCAGAGAAAATATGCAATAAAAAATGTGATAAACATTATTACATTGAAATACATTACTCTTATGTTGTAGAAGAGTCAAAGAGGTCTTATTATGTGATCTGTTGTGAAAAATTTGATTCGAACTGTCAAATGATTTGTGAGATATAATTGATAACACTTTTCACAGTTGGTGCATCACTAGATTTACTCCACACACATGTGTGAACCTGAGTTTATCATAGTAACACTCCTCAATAGATGTTGAGTTTATTTAACCTATTATTGTTGAAATTATTAGAGATTGTCAAGAAGTTCCTGTCATTCTGGTGGTAGAGCAAATCAAAAAACTTTTTGGGTATCAAATCTCTTACTCGAAGGCATGGGTGGCACGAAAAAAGGCTATTGTGAAAGTGTATGATGATTGGGATGACTCTTATATAGTTCTAAAACAACTTATGGAGATTTTACGCCACAAAAATTAAGTGATCTATCAGTTACATACCACTGAATATGTTAACCAACACAACCAAATTGGTCAGTTGATGGTTATGTTTGATAGATTGTTTTGGACATTTTTACCATGTGTGGAAGATTTTAGACATTCTAAGCAGTTTATATAGATTGATGACACATTTATATATGTAAAGTATACAAGAAATTTATTGATTTCCACCACACAAGATGGAAATTGATCCCCTCTAACTTTGGAATTTGCAATTGTAGAGAAGTATAACTTCTAATAGAATATGGAAAATTGAAAAAAAAAATAGACTAAATCGAATTTATCCCACTACCACCCTCACGTGTCTAAACTGATATTCTTTGGTCATTAAATTTGAATTAACGAGAGATTCCATATGATTGGATCTATTTATAAATCCCCACTAAATTTTATTTTAACTAATACAAAACTTATTCCTATTATTACTTGTTTAACAGTCACTTCCATGAATATGGATAACAGGAAAATAAAATAGGAAATGAAATTAAGAAAAAAAATAGAAATTTAGAAATAGATCAACAACTTAAAGAAGATAAACAATGTGATAAGTGAACATCAAATGATTTTGCGGATAAAGATCTTTCTGATTACTCTAGTTCAAGATACTGAGGTCATTAAGAGATCAAAATAGTGAATGATTTATACTCCCATGTCGAAGGTAATTTGATGAATGTTCCAGATGAATCTATTTCATTGATACATTTTTTTTCAATGAAATACTTGAATAAAATCATAGATAGAGAACAAATATTTTTCCATGTAGAAATCATTGACTATTATGGTTGGCATATGCAAGACCCTCACAAAAATAGTGAGGGAAAAAGATGAAACTATCATCTATGTCAAGACACTATTGAATTTAAAAAGTCACAATAATGAATGTTATTTTTTAATACATATACATATACATATGCATATATATATATATAATTATACATAAATATACATATTTTTTTTACAAATATTTATATGATTATAAATAAAAAGTTATATATTTACATCATTATAAAATTATAAAAAATATATTTATTATTTTTACATTATATATTTATAATTATATAAATAAGTTTTTATTTATAATTATATATATTCATATATATTTATAATTAAATATATAAATACATATTTTCAATCCCGTTAATAATTAAGGTACATATATATATATATTCACACACACACACACACATATATATATATTTATTTTATTAAATTTTATTTGTATATACCTATATATATATATATAAATTTATAAATAAATTTAATAAGGTTTATTTATATATTTAAATAATTATATATAAATTTATAAATTTTAAATATAAGGTTTATTTATATATATAATTATATATAAAAATTATTTAAATATAAGGTTTATTTAATTTTATAATTATATATTTAAAATTTATGTATTTATATATTTTTATATAAATATATAAACCTTTTTTTTAAACTTAATAATGATTATTTAAATAATTTTTTTATATAATTGTATAAATTTATATAAGGTTTATTTATTTATATAATTAAATAAGTTTTATTTATAACTATATAAATATAGATTTAAAAAAGTAGATTTATAATTATATAATTATAAATATATTTATAAATGTAATTAAAAATAATTTTATATTTTTAAATACATATTTATAATTTTTTTTAAATTCATATTTATAAATATATTTTTTAAATTGTAATTATTATTTTTTAATTTAATTATATTGGGGATTGGGGGGGAGTTAATTAGGTGGGGTGTGAAAATGGAAAGCACCACTTGAAGTGGTGCTTTGGGTTCTAAATCGAAAGCGTCACTTCAAGTGAGGCTCTAGTGACCCATTTTCCAAAATAAAAAAAAAACTTAAACCCATTAAATTAAAAAACAGCCCTATATACTAAATTTTCCTTGTTTGTCACTACACACACACAAATATATTTATATATATAAACATTATATATACATTAATTATGTAGGTATATAAATATTCATATATTTTTTTAAATAAAATAGATATTATTATTATTTAGATATGGTTTATATATATAGAAAGATATTTTATATGTAAATATATTTGCAAATTTATTTATAAAATTAAATTTTTATGCATGAATATATACACATATGTATACATGTGTATATATTTAATTATAAATAATAGTACAATATGAAAAATGATAAAATTTGAACATCATAATATCAATATGTGTGTAATCCTAGAGAATAAATTGAATCTCCACCAAAAAATATAGGAACTCTCTTAAATGAGTATGAAATTCCATCAAATGTTAAAAAATGGGGGTACCCTAAAAAACCCAGTTTTAGAGGCCTTCTGGGCCTTTTTTAGACCCAAAAAATGATGACCGAGGTTCCCTCAGGTCACTACAACATAGATCTTTTTAAAAGTTTTGACTTGATATGTGGTAGAGCTCAAAAAGATACCCAAATCAAAAGTTATAGTCGTTTGAAGTTCGAGTCATGTTTTCAACTTATTTGAGACCGTTTATCAATTTATTGAATTTTTATATCCTTAAATTATTATTAAATGACTATTACTCAATAATAATTACCAAATTTTTAATTAATATTATTTTTAATTATTTTATAAACCATTTCCAACTAAATATCTTATATATTAAGTGTGATCACATATTTCGTATTTTATAAATCATATTTTTTAAAATATATTATATTTATATCAACATAAATATATTTATATGTTAATATATGATTTTTAATGATATATAAATTTTTTATAAAATATACCTTTTATCAGTGCTAAAAACTGTTGTTTTAGCACTGATAAAAGACGTTATTTTATCAGTGCTAAGAAAAGTGCTAATAAAACTAACCTTCATCAGTGCTAAAAAAACACTGATAAAGGATATCACTGGATAAATCCAATTTTGTGGTAGTGATTGCAAGCTACCTTGACGCAATGAGGGTTTTTATGTTTACATAAAGTCATCCAAGGAATTCCCAAAGCTATGTAATTCTCTTCACCTCGTTACCTTTACATGAAGTGGCTCACCTTTGTGTGAAAGAGTTCACGTAAGGGTAATCCAAGTTTTACCTTTACATTAAGGGTTCATGTGAAGGTAAGATCTTAGTACTCTTACAAAGTATGCACCATTTAAGGGCCAGGCCTATCTACCCTTACATAGATTATTTTCATAAGGGTAAAGGGAGTATACCCTTACAAAGAACATGGATTATGCCTAAGTGTAAACAAAAAAGTTTTTAATTTTTTTTCAAAATCTAAAATGGTTTATAAAGTGTCTATAAATCATATTAAAATGTATTTTGGGAATATTTATTTTATATGGAATTTATAAATTAATTATTTAATTATAAATGGTTTATAATTAAATAAATATTTATGAAACATTTATATTCCCAAATATTAAATGTTAATATTTGAAATACCTTTTAACAAATTAATAGACATGACTTATGATATAGAAATAAAAGTATTTATTTAGAAATCATAAGAAATAATTTTTAAAGGGTTATAAATTATGAAATAAGGCCAAAGTATAAATGTGTTTATATTTAAATTATGAATTGTTCGTGATTAATTAATTTGAATTGTTCAAATTAACGGAGCATTATTTGGATATTATTTAAGCCACATCAAAAGTGTTTTGATGAAGGATATGATCAAGGTTTAAATAATGATTAAGTATATAATATTAGATTATTGGATTATAAATAGTTTACAATTCATAAAATATCATGTATTTAAAATTAAAAAATACATATAATGAATAATATGAAAGTGTTCATATTGAAATGAATATAAAGGGGTTATATTCAAGATTATGAAATGTCCATAATGTTTATGGTAAAAATTATAAATTTTTATAATTAGATCTTGTTTATGAATTGTTTATAAATGTTTATCTCATGTTTAAATATCTGAATTGTTCATTTATTTAAAATTTATTCTCTATTTTATTCATAGTTATAAATTGTTAATATGATGAATGGAATATGTTTTAGTTTAAATTTTATACCACTTCTAGGATATAGAGTCTTGCATTATATGATAGGTATGTAAATGAATTTATTTTTTCATTTAACTTGACCTTGGTTTGTTATTTGGGTTATGAGCTTGAATTTAGTTATTGAATATAGTTTATGCATATTAGGTGTTAGAGCTACAATAAATTTAATTTTCTCTTGAATAAAGTATCTCTGGGTAGAGGGACTTGGGGTTAAACTACTTGCTTATATGGAGGCCTATGCCTTGTCTAGGAAAGTGAATGAGTTTAGTTATCCGTTTCTCTAGGCTTACTCATGTGGAGATTGTCAATCTCGAATAATTCTAAAACTTTACATGAAGTGTTCATGCACCTTATGAATATAATGCATTTAGATATGTATGGATATACTTAACTTCCAATTTTTAATGAGTAACACAAAATTGTGGGTTGTGTAAAAAATTGCACACCAATATGGTTTGAACATATTGGTTTGATAGAGGGAATAAGATTCTAAACTAAATCACTCAAATCATTCATACATAAAGAGAATAAAATGAGATAATATGGTGAGATTAATATCCCCTTGAAATACTAAGTGTAATATTTCTTAAAAAACACTTATCAAGACCTCAATCATTCATCCCAGTATTGTTGAGATCAACATGAGTACCCCTAGATTATCTTGTATAAGACAAGAAATTTATAAGAAACTTTGGATTATATTGATGGTATTGTAGATCTTAGAATAAGTATCCCTTGATTTTACTTTGTTCTCTTTTTATTGGAATTTTATTTGGGTTACACTAGATGAGAATCCCTAATAGTTAGGATACCAAAGGAATATAGTTGAGTATATCTATATGATGGATTAGACAAAGAGTTGTCTGCACAACTATCCAAGATTCATATATGATATGATTGGGACGATTCTCTACCTAAATATCTATATAGTTATAGTAATGACATACTAGACTCATTGTGTAGTGAAATATGGATCTTGGACTACTAATATATATGATGTAAAAAAGGGGTCATCATTTTAGTAAGTCCCCCTTTAATAAAATTCCTTATTAAATGATTAAAAATACATGATATTAATTTGATAAAATATTATATTAAAGATAATATCATCACCACCACCATCAAATTTAACTTTTATATTAATAATTTAAAGGAGAATCTTAATTTAAGAAACACCTAAGATTGGTAACATAAGAAAAAATCTTAACCAAGACTAGTTATTTAAGAAAAGTTCTTAAGGAAAATTCTATGTGTCATAGCATTTAATTTATAAATAACTGAGTTTGGAAATTGTTCAACAAGTGAATCTAGATGCTTATGGAATTATATAGTGATTATTTTAAGGTTTAAAAGGCATTATATGAAATATGTGCAAAGGAATCTTAGTCTCCACTCATGTACTCAATATTATTAGGTACATCAATGATTTAAGGAATTTTAGTCTCATATATTAAATATGATTGGGTATGTAAAATGATATTAAATATTATTGAATATATTAATGAATCAATGAGACTAAAGGTTTTATTATAACTTTATTTTTTATAGAAATAAATTATATTATTTTGATAGATATATTATATCAACTGTATGTTTTACAAAGTGTTGTGAATATACAGAAGTTAAAATGATGAAAAGAATTGAAACTTGAAGTTTTCTCTCAAGTAATGAAGTAAATGAGTTGGTTCATTGATAAATTTGATACTTCAAGCTTGGATAAACTTTTTATAAGATGTGTTTTTACCTCATTTATCTCTCTAGAAGAGAATGAAAACAATTTTTTTTAAATAAAATGAGATGAGTGTTTTTAAGACACATGGTTTATGATTTGTTTAATTCTATAACATGCTATAAGGTGAGATTAAAAATGGACTGTTTTGGTTAGGGAATTTATCCTATTTTAATCTATAGAATTGTTTAGATAATATGATTGAATTAAAAGAAAATTTACCCGATATTATCAAAGTGTTGGGAATACATATGAACTAGGAATATGATGTACAAGTTCTAATATACTACATAGAAAATAAAAATAGGTAAAAGTTCAAACTGGAAGAAGAAAAATTGGTCGAAAAGTTTAACAATGTTTCTTTAAGAATCCAATCAAGGTTATTTAATCATAAGGATATCAGGAAGGAAGAGTAATAATTCAATATTATTGGATTATCCAAGATATACCTAAAAGAGTTTTTGAAACTCCAAGGAATTTCCATGTCATGTATGGATGTTATAGAAATTAATTATACATTTTTGAATGGTATGCAATACCAAATGTATATTTTACAAAGTTTTGTAAATATAAATTAGGTAAAAATCAAAGGAAGAATTTATTGAGCTTGTAGTTTATATTCATTATATGAAGTAAATAGTTACTACATCAATGATTTCAATGTAACATATTTTATCAAAATCAAATGAATTTAAGTAAAAAATGTGTTTCTTCATCACATTTATCTTATGTGATAAATAGAATATGTTTTATAACAAAGAGTTTTTATGAAAAATATGAGATAATTAGTTGTATACACATGGTTTATAATTCATCGGGTTATATAACATGTTTAGAGAAGAAGATACGAATAAAAGTATTTATCCATGATAAACATGTTTATCTGATTATTTGTTAAAATAAGAGGGAATGTATTCCCTCCACCCATCAATATTATATTTTTAAAAAGTTTTATTTTAAAAGGAAAAATGATCCAAACACATATAATATCACATATGGAAATAATAATTTATTTGTCAAATATTCCTACTAAAAATGAAATAAATTTTATTTCATAACACAAAAGGGTTTTTTCATCTTAGTAACATATCCTAAAAATAATATAATGTATAATAGGATAGTGAGTGTATGTTTGGACTTAAATAAGTTCAAAGTAAACAAATAAAGGGTTACACCAGTCTTAAGTTAAAGTGATTTCCACTCAATAACCTAAAATGTTTAGGATATATGATGGTAAAGGCAAATGTAAAGTGTTAAATTTAATTACTAGTTATAAATTTAATATCACTACTTCCTAAAGTATTATATAAATAAAAAATTAGAGTGGGTTTTCCAAAAAATATCCTAAAATAGTTTAGGAGATATGATGATAAAGAAATAAATGTAAAGAGTTACATCTAGTTATCGTGAAAAGTGAAAGAAACTATTTCTTGAAGGATTATACCAGTCAAAATAAAAGTTAATTACACTTGATATCCTAAAAGAGTTTAGGGTATAATGATAAATAGAAATGTAAGAGCTACATTTAGTTTCCATATTAAAGTAATTTTCACTTTATTATAAAATAGTTTAGGAGGCCTGGTAAACAATAATGTAAGTAGTTATATTCTTTCAAGGAATAATTTTTATCTAATAGGGTTCCAAGGATGATTATGATAAACTTAGAAAGAGTTCCAAGTAGACAAATAAACTTGACATCATAACATTTGACACTGTGATGTTAAGAAGTTTTAATATGTTCAAAGAGCTGGAAAATTATGAATATGATTCCTAAATATCACCATTATTCAAACTAGATTACTTCATAAATGTTTGTCACTAAAAAATTTATTGGGAGAGTTTTATCAGATAGACACATAGATATGTGATAGGAATTATGTATGATGTAATGATATAAAAAAAACCCAAAAATTGTAACAAATATAAGGTTGAACTGACAATTTTTCATATATGATATGATAAATTGGTGCTTGTGTTGGGTTTGTTAAATATTACTAAAAGGGTTTAAGAGTATGAAATTTATCATATTAAAATGAAATATCCACTTTATCATTATTTTTGGTTATTTTCATAAATGTATATATAGATATATATTTCATGAATTATAATGATAATTGACCTCTCAAATTATGAATTTGAGTTTATCACTAACCAATGTTTATCATGGAGTATTATAGGTTATAAAGAAAATTTAAGGTTAGCATGAGTATGATTCTTGTATAGTAATATGGAGTATGCTCATGAGGTATAAAAAAAGAATAATATTCTTTATGTGGGATGGATGACCTACTAAGTATACCACATGAAATGTCATTCATATATCTTTGGTATACTAGGGGTGTATGGATCATATTTGAGTCCCCATTACGTGAGGTTAGAGATAAACCTAGCATGAGAACATTCATACTTTGATACCCATCTTATACATGTATATATATTGACTTGGTTAATACAGGGAGTGGTTAGGTATATTGTTGACCATGTCATCGGTTGGAGCTTAACAAAGATAAGATTTTTCCTCTCGTATGGTGAGTATAACATCTGAGCCCTTGATTGAGATAGACTGTAGGAGTGTGGGGATTAACCTGGATATTATATATCAATCTGGATAAGGGACATGTGATGTGCTTGTCCATAAGGATGAATGAAATTCTATATATTCACTAATCAGATCAGTTTATACTATGAGAATTAAGAATAGATGAGTTTACTATATGATATCGAAATGATATGTGTCTTATGGTCACTCAATGTCTTGGACAAAGAGAAAATATGATAATGAACGTTTGTATATGATACAAATTGGTGGACACATGTATAGAGATATATGTGTTTGATATAGATCACACCACAACCTTTTATAGCCTGAGTAGCATTGATGCTTTGCTAGAGGCCACTCTTTGTTTACACATATGGATCTAGATATTCGTATTTATTGTCAATGCTATAAAGGCCCATGGGATCACGCTTAATGGTTGAGTGAATGAGGATTGAGTTTGACTAAGAGTGTTATTATTAATTTTTTTAGAGTTAATCCAAAAGTTTTTTGGATGAGTATGTTTGTTCATGAGAAAATATGTATTTTTTTATTACATGTTAGTTTATGTTTCTAATAATCCAAGACCCTTTTAGTATTTTATGTGAAAAAAATGTGTTTACAACCTCTCTATTTTTTATTATAACTTGAGTTTTAGTGACTGGAATTTTATAATTCTCATTTCATATGAAATACAAAAAATTTATCTAACTTCTATTAAAATACTATGAAATATAATTCTATCTCTATAATGTTCACATTTTGATCTGAACATGATACATGCTATTGGTTTCAAGAAATATTTTCAACTTAAACTCCTTTAGAGTTTTTTTTCATTATTATTTTATAACTTGAGCTATAGTGATCAGATTCTTATGAAAATTATTTGGTTGGAAATCCAACATATTTATATACATTTAATTAGAATAAATGGAAGTCTTAATTTATTTTTTAAGTGGTGTTACAAATGTATGAATATCTTTCAATAGTTCTAGAATTCTAGATTTTCTAGAATTGAAAATATTTTTTGTTTCTTTGACATCTCATTCAATTCACATCGTAATATCTTGGGTTTTGTTTAGTTATAAATATAATATTTTTTATACATTTAATTAAACTATATTAAAATATAAAAATAAAATTTAGTTGCCTTAAAAATGGCCTAGTTACTCCAATTTCTTTTACAATGTTTAAATTATGTTTTCACTGTATTTGGATGATGTATCCTTCTATACTTGTCAGATTAAATCTCTTATTGATTATTTGGAAATATATTGAAATTATATTCATTTAAGTCTTCTATAAAAACTTATAATTTAGCCATTTATATGGATTAAAAATTTACCAAACATTGTGTGTTTAGATTTTACATAAAATGATGAATCACTATTCATCATCACCTTCCTCCAACCATCTTCCTCCATGGATGAACTAAACAAGCTTCTTCTCCATTGAATTTGGTAGATTATTTCTCACCTCAATCCAATAGTATATAGTTTTGGTGTTTTTAAGTTCAATAGTAGATGTTTTATAACTAATAGTTGATTTACAGTTTTCCAACTGTAGATCACTGTTAATTTTCCAAACTCAACAACAAATCCTTGTTTTCTTCAACCGATAGATGTTTAGGAAGTATTCAAAATTAGAACCACCAAATGTCTATTCTCTCTTCCAATGGTAGATCTTCTAAATCAATGGAATAAATTCATTTTCCAAACCCACTGGTAGATCTCCTTTGTAAATCCAACGGTGAATCTTAAATATTCTCCAACGATAGATCATTAAATATCCTCCAATGGTAGATCTTAAATATTCTCCAAATATAGATCATAAAATTTTCTTTAATGGAAAATAAATTTTTAAAACCATCGGTAGATTGGTTTTTTAAAACTAACAGTGGATCAAATTTTTATCTCAAGGGTGGATCAATTTTTTATCTCAATGGTGGATTACTATTCATTTCAATGGTAGATTAGTTCTAATGGTAGGTTAGTGTGATGGTAGATCTGTGATGGTAGATCTGCACCGATATCTCTTTGATTACCCAACTCAATGGTAGATCCAAAATGGTAATAAATGCTTGCTATCGATAGGTATTAATTTATGTTATCACCAGTTAGAATTTTTATTATTCTGAAAATTTTCCAATATTATGTTTTTCATCATTTTTAACATTTTTAATTACTAAATGTTTATTTTAATCATTTTAAGTGTTTTATTAATTTATAAAACTCATATATATTATATGTATTCCATGAGAAGTAATTTTAAAATATTTTAATCAGTTATAATATATGTTTTCAATTATACTTTATTGATAGTATAAAGTTAAAAAGGTTGTGTAAAGTATTTTTTATTGCCTATATTCATTATTTTAATTGTTTTTAACATATTTATTAATATTTTTAAATATTTTCAAAATGTTTTAATGTATTAAATGTATGAAAATTATATCATTTATATTTATATATATTGTATTATGATGTTTTTATTAATAGTTTTTATTGCAATATTCATGGAATTATTTGACTTACTTTAAACGATTTATTTAAAATTATGTTTTAACTATTATTATGGAAACTATTTTAATGATTTAATGGGTTATTCAATTTTTTTGAATTGGTATTTAAGTTTTGAATTTAAAAGATTATTGTTATGTTTTTTATGGAGATTGATTTTCTCTCCTAAATAATTTTGAATTTTTTACCTATGGAATGTGTTTGTTAATTTATACATATCTATATTTAAAGGGTTATCAAATAGCCTTGAAAGGAATTAAATACACTGGATAAAATTTTCAACTCTCTGTTTTTTCATGAGAAAAATCTATGAACTTCTCAAGTGTTGTACAAACCAAAGTCCCATGTGATACTCTGTTTTACCTGCTGGACAGTCTCTTAAACTAAATGAAATCTTCTATGAATACTACTTCCTTGAAGAGACATATGCATTTATCAAGAACTATTACCTACATTTTCATTTTTCATCTTCTCCTTCATCTGGTTTCCGAGTCTGTAACACTACTTCCAATCTCTCACATGCACTCTCTGTTTTCTATTTATACTTTTACACACAAAATAATTATTTATTCCTGTATTACTTAGGTTGTGACTCCCATATTCTAAATTAAGGATCATTTGGGTTGCGAATTTGGGTATCTAAAGTCAGGTTGTAATTGGGTTATGAATTCCCATACAAAAGTCATTTTTTCAAGGTTATACCTTCACTCAAAATGGATCTTCTAATCAGGTTATGACCCCCCTAAAAAATCAGTTTAGTGTACACATATCTCTCACCAAGTATAGAGGTATAAGACTAGACTAGGTCCACTTTGGACTGAACTAGTATAAAAATCTATGTGTTCTTTATTTTATTTATACTTCTAATTAAGTATAATAATTAACCTTGTTAATTAATTTAAATAATTAATTTACTTGATTAAATTTGTAATTTGGTATATTCACCCCTGTATACCATCTATCATTACCATATCCAACCTAACATGGTATTCACAAGGTATTGTATATGATGCAATATAAGGTGGAGTTGATGATAAATTTCCAAAAGTGTTTTGGAAAATATATCCAAAGGAGTTTTGGATATGGTTTCACAAGTTATTATATATGATACAATATAAGATTAGATGAAACAAAGTCTTTGAGTCTTTAGTTCAAATGATAGATTGAAAGGAATATGCCCTAAAGCCTTATCTGTATATGATACAAGAAGATACATACTACGGGTGTCACTAACCAACCCTGATCAACCCTGAACCGGTCACCCGAGCCAGTCTGCCAAAAGTCCCAGGGGGTGTTCCCGATCCCCACATGATGGAAACCATTACCGGACATCAAAATTTAACTGTTGGGAATTATTTTTCCCATGAACAAAAGATAAGAAGATAAATAAAAAATGACAATAAAAATAAACTAGCAGTGAAAAGAAAATAAGCTGCACATACCTCCATGTGACCTTCTAGTTCACCACCCAACTCAGAACCACGTTCGCTCTAAGAGCAATCCAACACTAATGAAACCTGAAACTAAAAAGATAACATAAGGGTGAGCACAAAAATTCTCAGTAGGAAAACACCACAAAATCCATACCTTTCCTTCCACGAAATGGTCCATTAACACTAGTTTGAAATACAAATATAAAAATAGTGTTTTTCACATTTTAATAAAACAAAAATCATTTCCCCATTTTAAAGCCCAACACAAAGAAAAATAATTTTCCAAAACCAAATACCATTTGAAAATGAAAACCAAAACAGGTGATACCAAAGCTATGCTAAAATAAAATAGGTAAATAGTGCAAGTTAGAAATAAACTAGTACAACGAAAAGTAAACAATAAATATAAATGATCAAGTAACCATGGGTGATTCTAAAAATACCTAGAATACCCATGGATGTACTCAGTTCGGAACCACCTATAGGCATATGGTGAAGCTCCTAAATCTACAACCAACTGGCCGCCCTAAAACTGACCAAATCTAGTGGAAAAGATCGCATGGACTAACAACCAATCCAAGGGGTACCAACCCATCTGATCAGGGTTGATCATCAACTATCACTCGATCATCTAAAAGATTCCCATAAACCCATGGTGGTAGTAATACTATGAAATTAGGAGTCCCTCGCATGTGTGACTCAACTCACAGGTCTCCACCGCACTTGCCTACCCCAAACACAGGCACTCCTCATGCATTCACCCATAAAGGGTTACCCTAGATAGGAGCACCCCAGACACACACACACACACACACACATGTCAACATATAAAGTGCCAATCGGGTCGTCACATCATGTCCATGTCGAAACCATTTTCTAAAAACATTTAAAAATCTGACCAGACACACACAATTTCCAAAGAAAAACTATTCTAAAAGTTA